>CM029560.1:13541553-13957500 GCA_017141385.1 Sogatella furcifera | reverse complement strand
GTCACATATAGAGAGCCAAATTTAAAGGTTTTTTGGCTCATTAGATTTTTAGTTTCATGAATACAATAATTCAGCTTCTGAATAATTACCAATACAGATTTCAAATATTGCTGTAAATCATGAAAATATTAATATTAATTAATCAAACTGTCCTTCCATGAATTAAACAATATTAAATCTCGAATTTCTAATAAGGGTAGCCTAATTTAATAGATTAAACAAAGATAATAAGATTCAATAAGTTAAAAGATACCGGTGAATTATTCAGAATATTACATTATAAATAAATACAACATGGTTGTATAATGAAAACCAAGCTATTGTCATTTGCAACCTAATTCAAAGATCGCGCCGCGCCGCCTTGGTTTTATTTGAAATTTGTTAGATGGCCACTTTGACGCCGTCTAGATATAGTCAATTCCTTGTCAACGCATATAGTGGATTCATCACCTGGTACGAATTCAGTACGCCAACTGTACTAATCGAGGCACTGTATTAATCGAGACGCAGGGCTTCGATTAGTCCAGTGCCTCGATTAGTCCAGTTCTGGACTAATTGAGGCACTCGCTCATCTCATTGAAGAACTGGACTATTCGAGTCACTGTATTAATCGAACCCCTGCGCCTCGATTAGTCCAGGTGCCTCGATTAGTCCAGTTTTTCAGTTTCTTAATGTAGGATAGGGACTGGACTAATCGAGCACTGGACTAATCAAGTAATCCCCTTTTAAACTACCCGCCCACTGCTACTCCTTTGCCCCATTGAGCTATATACCAACTGGAGAAAACACTCGTTTGGATAGCAGTATGAAACCAGGTTACGGCCTTTTTTCGTTAGGTTGGTACTCCGTCTGATCTATTTCCACCATTTCAGGAAGCCCGCTTCATAATTTGAATGAGAAAAAGGCCGCCTTTGGATAGAGACAGAAATTGACAAAGTTAATAACATTCCATAATGTTTGAAAAATTAATTGCTATTTTCCAGCATTCTTGAATGTAAATAATTGTGTGGAAAATAATTTAAAAAATGTTCATTCTAATCCATATTTTCCTTGTTGATGCAAACTTCTTATTTGTTTATTGTTAATTCCAGGTGAACTTCTATTGACTTCTAGGTGAAATTTTTATAGATAATCTTTAAATTTTCTGTTAGTATTCCATTGAGCTATTATCTATGTTGAGCTATTATCTAGGTTGACCTTTTACATTCCAAACGAATTTTGTTTGATAATGGATTAAATAACAATGGAATTTGTCAATTATGACCTTATGGGATGAATTTATTGATGACAGAATGTTTATGAATATGATGTAGGTGATAATTTATTTATGTAGATTTGAGATTGTAAGAAAATTTTGCATTGACAACCTTGGATTAAATAAATCTTGTTCAATAATCTCTTAAAATTTTGTTCCATTAAAGCTTACACTGGAGTCATTGAATCATGGCAGGGACTTATCTTCTAAATTTTCCTGCAACATTTTATCAGTGATAAAAATACTGTTTCTTAGGAATTTAGTGTATTTGGTATTGGTATCATCAAAAGTCAATGAGTTCAAAGGAATCTCATTGACAATTTTATGTTACAGGCTCTAGGCTGTTCAATAATAATTAGTTAACTTATATTGTTCAACATAATTATATAGTACCTATAATTATAGCCTACAGGTAACTTATATTTTATAGAGCCGAAATTGAAGTTTAAATTCTATTCAACAATCTTTATCACATTTTTCAAAGCACAAAGAAGTGCTGATATATTTTAGAAGAGCAGAAATATATATATAAATCAATGGGCAACAGAGTTTCTATCTTTAGAAGTCTTGAAGTAAAATAAGTCCAAATAATAAATTCTTAGCTTATCAAGTCATTTATTGTTTGAAAAAGTAGTAGAATTGTTGACAACTCAGTAGGCTACAACTTATAGTGTTATGCTATTTGAAGAACTGTATTGGCTATGTGGTACTGTATTGATGGTATATTTTTAGATACCATAAATAACGTAATGGATAGACTACATCACCCAACTACTGATGATAAAATAATAGATTAGGTGCTATTGATGTTAATAAACACACTACAAAATAAGTTTTTAACTTGTAGGTACCTATACCAACAATCGAAATTGTACTTCTGTGCTGTAAGTAGGTAGCCTATGTGCCAAATAATTCATACCACAATTACTATAATTCACAAGTTGGAAAAACAGCAATTGTCTTCTAAAATGATCATATGCATCATAAATGACAAGAAGGTTAAATTTCATTGCTCAAAAATTATTCTGAAGGAATTATTTGTAAATTAACTGATAGCTGTTTCCCCATTTGCTTCCATTGAAAATTCAAACTCCCGCGCAACTTGTCCTCAACTTGCAATGGCTGACAGGTTTGTCAAAAAATAGGTGTAACACTGCTTGCTGAAGAAGTGCGATCTCCATTTTGTATATAGCTCAATGCTTTGCCCGCTCACTGTGTTGTGTCGACCTTTTGGTTTGTCGCTCATTCGGTATCCACCGCTGAAATCAAGAAGGCGTTGCCGTCAATTCTAGCTCTGCCTACGTCATCCCAAGCTTTTGGAAGACTGGATTTTCGGAACACTGGTGTATCCTCGGCCCACAACTGATTTAATGACGTCATAACATGTAGACCGATTCCCAATGGAATCACAGTATAGCTTCCCATCTTTTAACTGTAAACTCTCCAAGTTTGCTTTTTGCATTGATCTTTTAATGAGTAAAATGCTTCATTAACTCTAAATTAAAGATATTATCTTTTGTTAACTAGTATTTAATTGGAATTCAAGCACTTTATTCCACAAAAGCATCAATTTATTTAAGGCTATCATATCTTTCTGTTGGCTGGAATAATGTGCTATGTGTTTAGTTTAATGATAAAGCTATTGATTCATTTAACTCACCTCAACTAAAATTAAGCATATATTGATATAATATCAGAATAATGGCAAGCTGTATAAAAATATAGCCTATATCCATATTTTATAATAACTAGCCTTGATGAATGGTATGAGTTACTATTTGCTGTAACTCAAAAGTTTGGCTATGTTATGTATGTGCAATACAATAAATTGATTAATATGTTATTTTCATGAGTATTAATGTGATGTAGTTGTGAGTGATTAGCCTCTGAGGGAATATCAACACCACCACCGAGTCAGAGGTAACTCTTTTAGAGGGAAGAGGCTTTTAAGGACTTGAATCAAAAATAGATCTGTGGTAGAGGTACAGAGAACCCATCAAACAGATAAATTTGTATCCAAATCAGTAAAAACATTCCAATTTATTAATATTATATAGAAAGTTTACATTGATATGCATATTTTCTAAAGTAATTGAATCAAATTTTATTATACATAGTTCAAATTTCACCTAATTTTCCAATGCATCACTTATCAGAAACTATTCTATAGACACTTTGATGCAATCTTGAACCCGTTTGTAAACATTTGAATAATTGTATTTATACAATTTCAAGTTTCAACACCCTTTTACAATATTCAGTTTTTAAGATTTCACACTTTCAACACGTTGACACTTTATTTTTCTGAATTCACCTATGAATTTCAAAAATTTTTGTAACTCACAGTCTTCAGTATTATGTTTGTCTGGTTCAACCATATTTTCTGATAAGCATTCAAAATCAAAACTTGTCGTCAGTTAGCACAGAAGACTAAGGCAGTAACCCCACCACTACATTTTTTTCAACAGCTCTTGTCATTTCATTGTCAGCTTTTACTTCTTGAATGATTTCCTTTTTATCAAAGCTCTTTGCTCCCGGTTCCTGAAACAAATAATCATAAGCATTATAAGTCAACTAAATTGTTGATGGCTTGCTGTAGCTAGGTACCTTTATATGAATTGCCTGTTGATATTTATATATATATCACAGTTGTATTACAAAATTACGTGCTGTACTTCATCATGTTCATTAGAAGAGTGGTTTTTTAAATACAGAAATAGAGATTTATTGAGTTCTTCTCTACTGAAGGTATCAGATATCTATCTATTTTGTCAGTATACTCTTGCCTAGAGTACACTCAACTGCTTTCCCCGGTGTCGCTCCGGGCCGGCTAGCTTCAGGGCGCGAGTGGGCGGGGAACGCGAGCGGCGACTCAGGCGGCGAGTAGTCTCGGCGCTTGGCCAAGGGCTGAAATAGGCGCCGGCGCGGCGGGCGCTTACCTTTGCGGTGACTTATATTGCAGCCGGATTGTTCGTCACTGCGTACACGCAGTAACAATTTATCCTGCTCAACCCGACACGTAGTAGGCGATGTATGTCTACACTTTTACCTGCATGCGGTCGCAGGTCGGTGACTGTTAAGTCGCGGAATCAGCCAATCGTCTTCACCGTAAGAACACTAGAACCGAACCCGAACTGAACTGAAACTCTGCAACGCTCCCGTCTCCGAAGAAAGCTTATCGCCCCAACGCCGGTGGGGCGGAGGGGACAGCCTGCTGAGAGAGGGAGGATGCGCGACGACAGACACTCCCACGATCACAGCGTCTCTGCATGCAACCGCATGCACGGCGAACGCGGCTGGCAGCCACTCTGCCCGACGTTCAGCCGCCGTCACGAATTATTCTTGTGACAATTTATATTTTGAAAATGAATAATTTGCTTATGAGCTATAGTTTTCAAGATGAAGAGAAGAAAATTAACTATGATTAACTAGTAAGCCCCATGGGCTGAAGAACTCGCGTACGAACTCTCAAAGTCAACATATGGCTTTAATTATTTGAAAATATGAACCACAAATCATACTAACACGATACCTAGATTTATTCAATACTGAATGATTCCTTTTTGTGAGGAATTATTAATAAGAAAAGATGTTTCTTTGGTATATTTTGATACATCATTATCCGCAACTCTTCTGCCACCAATGCACCAATACAAACGTAGGCCTACTTGTTCAAAACGACTTGACTGCAAAAATTCAGAGTATAATAATAATAATAATAATAATAATAATAATAATAATTTTATTTCCTTAAAAAACAAACAAAAAACAAAAATGAACAAAACAGCAAGCAAATGTAATGAGTACAATTTAAATTCAAATCCAGTTAGTGTTTAAAGAATTGAAGAATAGTTTCAATTTTTTATTTATTTTTATTGGAAATTAACCTACTCAACTATGGGAACCCCATGTGCTAGAGTAGGTGTAAATTTTGGGTGGGGGTGCGAATACTTTGGGTAAGTGAGCTCACATACTGTTAGAAATAATATTTTCTATGTGATGTCTTCCAGTTGTTATAATCCACTTTTTAACGACGGCTTTGAATTTTCTTGGGTGTTGTATCATCTTGATGTGTGCAGGAAGTAAATTGTGGATTTTTGGTGCTAGGTGGTTGTAGTGTCGTTGATATGTTGCCTTCCTAGCAACGTTTGCGATCAGAAGGTTTCTATTTCTTGTGTTATGACTGTGGTTTCTCCATTGAAAGTTTTCCGGTTTTTTGTGTAGTCTGCAAATGATTTCCAGGGAGTAGAGCTGTCTTGCATCCATCACTCTGAACTCATTGTATAGCTGATCTGATGGGTAGCAAAGTGGTTTCTGTTTAATAATTTTCATTATCAGTTTTTGTACTTTTAAAAGAGGGTCAAGGTGAACGAAGTTTGTCCCTCCCCATCCCACAATCCCATAGGTAATCAAAGACTGGACTAAGGAATAGTACACCATCTTCATACACTTCTCATCTATCAATGTCCTCAGCATTTTGAACTTGTAAATAGTCTTTCTCAACTTTTTGCATAGGTTGTCTATATGATGGTCCCAGCGCAGGAAAGAGTCCAGTATGATTCCAAGATATTTTATTGTTGGTTTTCTGTGGATAGTGTATGCAGTGCTGTTGGAAATGTTGACTGTTAAAAGGTTCTCTGTAGGCTGTCCATGCTGTGTAGCTGAGAAAGTTAGAAAGTGGGTCTTGTCATAGTTTAGGGTGAGCAGATTCTGATTCAACCAATGTGAGATTCTCTGTAGTCCTATTTCAGCCTTATTCCATGCTATTGACCAAGTTGGTCCTGAAAACAAAAGTACAGTATCATCGGCGAAGGTGGTGATGTTCCCCTCAATTTCCATACTGCACAGAGGATTTATATAAATCAAAAATAGTATTGGACCGAGAACTGTACCTTGAGGTACTCCATAATCCACTTTGAGCTTGCTACTTATTTTTCCATTGACTCTGACACTCTGGGTTCTGTTCGACAAGTAACTTTTGAATAATTCCCATGCTACTCCTCTGATACCATAGTTGTAGAGTCTATCCAGCAGAATATCATGTGATACTGTATCAAATGCTTTTTTCAGGTCCAGGAATATCGCCAAAGGTTTCTCATCACAATTGATTTTTTCTGATATTTGTGAAATAACATTGTGGATTGCATCATTGGTACTACAGTTTGATCTAAAGCCATATTGATTCGGTGATAAAATATTATTTCTTTCAAGGAAGTTGATAAGTCTAGACTTGATAATCTTCTCAAAAATTTTCGCCAGGATATTTAAAAGTGATATTGGTCTATAACAATTCAAATCTTTCTTGTCTCCTGATTTGAAAATGGGACATATAACAGCTTCCTTCAAACAGTGGGGAAAGACACCTTCTTGTAGGATTTTGTTGGCAATTAATGTTAATGGTCTAGTTAGGGCTGCACTGTTTTGTTTGAAGAGCTCTGGTCTGAAGTAGTCTGGGCCTGGTGCACTATCTGATTTGAGACTGCTGATTATTTTTTGTATTTCTTCTTCATCTACTGGCGTAAAAAATATTGATTGACATACTCTAGTAGTGGTAACTGTAGGTTCATCTGCAGGTTGTTGATTGTTCAATATATTTTGTGCCAGTTCAGATCCAATATTTTTGAAGAATTCATTGAAAAATTTTGCCATGTCTTCATCATTCTCTCCCAGTTTCAATTCTCTTCCTTGCACATTTATTTGTTTGATTTGTGTTTTTGGTCTCTGAACTTCAGTTATTTCTTGAATCACCTTCCATGTCTGTTTTTCATTTCTTAAATCTCCGAACTTGTGAGAGAAATATTGTTTTTTTGCTTCTTCTATAACTCTGGTTAATAGGTTTCTGAATTTTCTGTAATATTGATTTAGTTGGAGATTTGATGCATTATTTTTACATTGTTTATGAAGTTTATCTCGCTTCCTTATAGATGTTATTATTCCCAATGTTATCCATGGCTTGATTTTCTTCTTTCTATGTGGAACTATGTAAGCTTTCTTACACTCTTCCAGGCACCCATTCACTATAGTAATAAACTCTTTCAGTTTGTCTTCAGTACTATCCTGCATGTGAATGGAGTTCCAAGTTTCTTCTGAAAGCATTGATGAAAACTTGACTCTGTGCTGCTCTTTCTCCACATTATTGATGTTTCTGTTGCTTTTTATTCCAAGAATAGTAGTGTAGTGGTCTGTTATTGAGTTTTGAAATATTATTGGCATAAGATCTTTTTTGAAGTTCACTAAGAGTTGATCCAGGCATGTGGCGGTATTGTTGTTGACTCGAGTAGGCTGTTTGATGCAGTGAACAAAGCCAAATTCACTGAGTAAATTCTCATAATCATCCAGTTGTCGATGCTTGTTTGGTTCTATGGTGTTAATATTGAAGTCTCCTACAACTACATGGGAATGTTGACTTGATCCCTCGAATACTTGTCTCAAACTATTGATGAATTCTGTCAAATCCGGATTGGAAGGTGACCTATATATTGCGGTTACAACAAATATACTTTCTCCAGTATCAAGGCGGAGGTTCAAACAGTTGGCGTGTTGAATTTCTGGCTCTTCAACCTCAGTGTTAATGTCAGCTTTAACATATACAATCACTCCATCATTCTGCAGCTGATTCTTCTCGGTTGCATATAGATTGTAGTTACTTATGACTCGCGGAGTTGTATTGCAAGAAATCCAGCATTCTGTTAAAACAATAACATCAAAATCACACTGTAAGTCTTCTAGTTGTATCAGGAACTCGTCAATATTCTTGTTGTAACTTCTAATATTAAAACTGATAATTTTCAGGTTAAACTGTTTCAAGCTATCACATACATATTTCGGATCCAGAGTTGAAAAATCATTTACATCTGCTAAGTCAAGCTCTTCTATCAGATTATTCATCAATTTTATAATTTTTTGTATTGGATTCTATTTCTAAGTTTTTGTTGTTCCATACCAAGAGCTCTTCATCTGTCCTCCCGTTTACTCTATCAATAATATCCTGCACTGCATCATTGTAGCCTGTTGTTAGATATCTGAAGCTTTCTGTATGCCTGGATATTGCGACAATAGCATGTGATACACTGTTGTATATTTTATTGTCTTTTGTGTCAATCCTCACTAACACTACATCCTTTGAAGTAAGCCCTTGCGCTTCGTGAATTGTGTTAATTCTCTGGGACTTATATTTCTTCATGCAATCACAGAGAACTTTTTTTTCTTTTTGCGTGAATGTGAGGATTAGAGTATCTTCCTTGAGCTGATGGGTTTCGCCGTTTTTGAATGTTGGAAGAATTGATCTTACTCGGGCATTCTTTGTGCTGATTCCTTGATAGAATGATTGAAGTACAAAACATACATCCACTGGACACCGCTTTGTTACTGTTATATATTCTTCAGGTTCTCAGAAATCTGAAATTTTATTCCACTTGGTAACTACTGGTGATCTCTCGATGTATGGTATCTGGTTGGAGTCGCCCACAACTATAATTTCCACTGCTCCACTCAATTCTGCAATAAAGCCAATGTAACCAGCATGCATCATTAGCCCCTCATCAATGTATACTTTTTCATATTTCTTGCCTGGATTATTTATAATATATGATGCTACTGTCCTGTAATCCATTCTTAGCTGAATAGGTATGTTCTGACTGGCGTACTTTGCTGAAACCGAATCTCTTATATCTTTTATGCTTGCTCTAGTTTGAGTTAGTACTAAATCTTTTCCTGGAGAGTGCTTCCTGATTATATATGTCGATTTCCCACAACCAGGCACTCCTTCTATCCAACTTATTTGTGGAAATCTAGGCTTATTGATGTGAATTTTGTTTATTTTACTAATTAGCTCACCGTCTAGCATGAGTTCTGTATCTCTAGTGACTAATATGTATTTTTCAGTGGTTTTGAACTTATTTTCCTTCTCTACGAACTCAACATATTTGCCTCCTTCTTCCAGACTGTATCCCATTCTGTAAAGAGTGTCTGTTTTGAATAGAAACTTCTTCATTACATTATCAAATATGTTCATATCTTTTTTCTTAACTGCACCAATCGTTCTGTTTGACACGTCTTCACAAATATTTTTAAGAATCCCCTTGTAGATTTTAGCATTTTCAGCATCAGCCTTTTCCAGGAGGTTACGGAGGTCTATCATCGTATTAATATATCTTTCATACTTTGATGCTCCCTCGAAAAAACCAGTTGGATACTCTGTAGCATTGTGTTGACTCGGTATTTCTAAGTAATCGATATTTCTAATTCCTTGATTGTAAAATACAAAACGGAGGGCTTCATTATCCAGTACAGAGCTTAACATACGTATTGCCGGTATATCTTGAATTGCATAGTCGAAAATATCAATTCCTATTACTAGTGGGTAATTGACTGAACTCCAACTGTTCAATAGAGCAAGCATGTTATTAAATCTTTGATGAGCTTGTTCATTTGTTTCTACAATGAATACTGGACACTCAGATTTTCGAGAGAAAGCTTTTATATAGTCTACTTCAGTGTAAGTTAGTTGTTGCCATTCATTAATTTCGATTTTGGAGCATTGCAAAAATTTTGACAGCCCCTTAGATAATATCATACAGTTTCCTTCTTTGCATGCAAAAGAAATGACTAAATCTACATATTCTCCATAATTATAAACAAGATTGATTCTACTTTTTGGGGTTTTTACTGTCATGTTGAATTTTTTTAATTTGTTGAGAATTTCACATATATTTCCATTAATGATATTATTTTGTGCTACAATAGAAACTTTATGTTTACTGAAGTGTTGCAAGGTACTATGAAAAAACTTTTAATACCCATAGTCGGTCATATCAACTACTTTCCTCAGTGCCTTTTCATATTCTGGACAGCTTTTGTCACTCACTTTGTGGTCTGCTGGATTATTACGTTTTTACAGTTCACACATACTTCTTTCTTGTCCAGGTTTGGGCAGGACTTTATATCATGACCAGTCTCTGCACAATGGCTACATGTGTTTTGTTCTTGCTTACAGAAACGACCGATGTGGCCTAGTCCATTGCACTTGAAACACCTGCTTACTGATACATAGTCCTTGACGCTACTTGATGACCAATCTATAAATACTCTCCTCATATTTTTAAGTTTATTTCTTATTTCAGCTACACATTCTACAACCCAGTTAACCTGCTTTTTATCTTTTGGCCCTATTTTGAAAATTGGTTTGAACGAATTTTTGAATTGCTCAAATGAAATGTAGTCTTGGAAATTCCTATTGAAAACTTCGCTAACTACTTCTTCTTGACTCAGCTCGGCAGGAACATTGTATATTACCAATTTAGGTTTAATTTTATGTGGCTCACTTACCTCAAACTCAGCATTTTGCAGCAAAGAATCATTGAAAAATTTTTTCTTGTCTACACTAGAGTCAATAACCAGAAGAACTCCCCCACCATTCACATTAATTGCCTTTTTTACTTTTAGAGAGTTCTCGTTAGAAATAGTTTTTTTAATAACTTTTTTCAGGTTCTCGCTTGTTTGTATTTCGGTTCCCTGGATCTCCTTCGGCTTTATCAAAATAGTCTTGTCCTTTGGAACTGGCCGGCTCCTCTGCTCACTGGTTTTCTCCTTTACTGTTTCACCTGGCTTCTTTTCTTCTTTCTTCTTCGGTAGTTGGACCGTCTCGGCGTAGCTTGGTTTCCTGATTGTACTGGAAACTATCAGACTTGATGAAAGCTTCTCAATTTGTTTTTCAATATTGTTGAGTCTCTCATCTATCTTTGTATTTTTGGCGGTTGCCTCACTGCTCACTTCGGTTTTTCCTGCGATTACTCCTAGATCCTCACAAAGAACAAGAAAGTCTTTATAGTCTGCTTGAGATATTTTTCTCTTCTCTTACAGTTTCGAGCCCCAATCCTTAAAAGATGCTTTTAAAGTCCAAAGTTTATAGAATAAATTATCATCTTTATTAGGCTCCATTATTTTTTCAGCTTGATTATTTTCACAATCTTTTTTATCACTCTCTTCATACTCCGATGCTAGAAATGGAGAAAGTTTTTCTGGTGATCCCATTTCATATCGTAATTCACAGTTTATTTACACAATAAACGTTGATTCACAGTTAAAAGCGTTGACCTAATTATTTTCACTAGCTGACGAAATTTCTTTACACTCACAAAAAATTCGCTGACTACACTAAACTACGACAAACAACTGAGACGATGTTCACTCTACGGCTACTAAACTACGACCTAGTAGACCTATCAACTGAAGAATTCTAATAAATTTACAAATATGGATGAAATAACTTTCCCTTATTTTTTCTGAAAACCATACATACTATTGAAACTGCGTGTAGAGTCTATATCTATTATCAAGGTATGATGGAAAGTCTTGAAATAATAGAAGAATTACAGGAAAACTGAGGAGAATTCGTTGTTTTGCCAATGATATGTTCTGTTTGTTTCAGCTCGAAGAACACCGTGATAGTACTTGAGTTAGTTCTTTTCGGAACACTATGTAGTCATATTGATCGCCTCTTGTTTTAAATTTGTTCATTGTATTAAATTGAAAACAGCAGTTAAACCATTAACAAACTTTGTAGAGATTCGTTCAAAAATGGAATTTTTTGATAATTCAGTATTTCCATTCAGATAAATCAAATATATAAATTATTAGAAATCCCTTTAATAGCATTCTTCAAATCCCGTAGAAAATCACGGCTGACTTATTATTAGTCTGACTAATCAAAGCATGGAAATCAAATGGAACAACAAACTTCTTTCAGCACAAATACTTCAAAAATAATTTGAATTTGCCACCTTTTGTCAGCTGTTCAAATAAATAGACTCCTATCACATGTTTAAGCTTTGAGATCAATATTCATCATATGACTTCAATTCAACATGAAAGTATTTTTCATTTGATAACATTATTTTCATGATAGTTCTTTCAAATTTGCCGCTAATGAATCAGCTGTTTTATTGGAATCAGATGGATTCTCCAAAAAATAATTTATTCAAATTCCATATGACAATTTTTCCGGCAAAACTCGTCGCCTACCACAGGCAAGACCAAGAAGTCCTGCCATAAACGCGGTGCGACCGCACTGCAATTATGCGAGATGGAGGACCCTGCAGGTCGCAGTGCATCATGCGCTGCTGTCGCGGCACGTCACGTGCTGCAATTTCGCGGAACAGAGCATTCTGCAGTTCGCGGCGCATTGAGCGCTGCATGTCGCGGCGCACTAAGCGCTGCAGGTCGCGGCGCACTAAGCGCTGCATGTCGCGGCGCACTAAGCGCTGCAGGTCGCGGCGCACGAAGCGCTGCATGTCGCGGCGCGCTGAGCGCTGCAGGTCGCGGCGCGTTGAGCGCTGCATTTTAGCAGAACAGAGTGCTCTGCAATTCGCGGCGCGTCGAGCGCTGCGTGTCGCGGCGCGCTAAGCGCTGCAGATTGCGGCATGTGAAATGCTGCATTTTCGCAGAACAGAGTGCTCTGCAGTTCGCGGCGCGTCGAGCGCTGCTGGTCGCGGCGCGCTGAGCGCTGCAGGTCACGGCGCCTTGAGCGCTGCGTGTCGCGGCGCGCTAAGCGCTGCAGGTTGCGGCATGTGAAACGCTGCATTTTCGCAGAACAGAGTGCTCTGCAATTTGCGGCGCGTTGAGCGCTGCTGGTCACGGCGCGCTAAGCGCTGCAGGTCACGGCGCGTTGAGCGCTGCAGGTTGCGGCATGTGAAATGCTGCATTTTCGCAGAACAGAGTGCTCTGCAGTTCGCGGCGCGTCGAGCACTGTTGGTCGCGGCGCGCTAAGCTCTGCAGGTCGCGGCGCTTTTGTGCTGCACTTTGCGGTGCGTTAAGCACTGCTGTTCACTGAACAGAAGGTTCAGTCATTCGCGGCGCGCCGGGCGCTGCACGTCGCGGCGCTTTATTTTTTATTTATTTATTTTTTTTTTTCATTTTTCATCCCACTGACCACCTGTGAAAGGGGTATACGGATTCGTCAATTATATTCTAAGTCAATCTTTGCATTTCATAATGCAAATAGAATTCTTGAACGGAATAAGGAGAAACCTGTAACAACTCCTCTCTCACCTTAATTCTAAATTTCTCACCTGTGAGAGCTTTAATATGTGCTGGCAATGAGTTATAAAATCGAATTCCTGCACTCTTCAGCCCTCTCGTACATACTAGTTCGATGAATGTCGCCTCTGAGGTTTTGTCTATATCTAGTATTGTATTAGTGAAACAATTCTCCTGTATTAAACCTATCTTTATTCTTATCAATAAAACAAAGAACCTCCAATATATATATTCCTGCTAGTGGAAGAATCTTCAACTCTTTGAAATAATCTCGACAACTTGCTCTAATAGATTCACCCACCATCACTCTAACTGCCCACTTTTGAATCCTAAATATATGTATTGCATGAGTTGAATTGCCCCAAAATACAACACCGTATGAGAGGAGAGAATGGAACACAGCAAAATAAACACTTCTAAGCGTTCCTGTATCAAGCAATTTCTTCAAGGTTCTCAGAACAAATACTGCCGAGTTGAGTTTGCTTTTTAGCTGGTCTAAATGAGGTCGCCAGGAGAGTTTAGAGTCCAGCACCACTCCAAGTACCTTAGCTTCGTTTGCTGAACCTATATTACCATCTCTCGTCTCCAATACTGCTTCCCGAGCCGTCCTGAATGGAATCTGCATCGTCTTATTATAATTCAGAACTAACATATTTGAGGCCAGCCATTCTTCCAGTTTTCTAAGAGCTCTTCTACTTTCAGACTCCATGTCATGCTGACTGTTACTTTTCAATAAAATACTTACGTCATCAGCGTACAAAACACAGTGTGCTGGTTCAAGGTGTGATGGCAAGTCATTAATATGAAATGAAAATGAAAAATGAAATTTATTCTCCTTTTGTACAACAAAAATCTTTTACACAATAAATTTTCTTAGAATTATACTGGCAGCAAATTTACATAGGCGCTGCCAGTGTCATGAATTATAAGTACATGATTTGAATATTATATAGTTGCTATTTTGAACTTAAGCATAGTATACTGCGGCTATTGCGGTACAAAGTCTTTCATATATACAAAAATGAAAAATTAATCAGAAATACAAATATACAAGTGAAGTGTTACTAAATTTTGCAATATTGAAACAATAATCTAACTAAGTTAATTACATTTGAGCTGAGGAAAAAAGTATAAGTAGTAGCACATAAAATTTGGAAATTGACTGAAAAAACTAAAAAACCATTATAGCTGAGGTACCAATATGATGAATTAATTCTTAGGATAGAATAAGGAAAAAATTTTCAATTTCTTGATGATGAAATAGCCAGTCTTTTATTATTGATAAAAATTCTTTTAAATTTCTACTTCTTCTACCAGCATTTGGTATAGTGTTGAAAAGTTTAGGACCAAGGTATAAGAAAGATTTTGAAAAAAAGCTAAAATTTATTCTAGGTAGTCTTGATACTAGTTCTAATCTTCCTCTTTCTGAAAAGCTGGGTCTGAAAAACCCATCGTTTCCACTTCGCAAAAAGAAGATTCTCAAGACTTTAAAAACAAAAAGATGACGAAGAGGGAGAATACGTAGTAAAAGGAAAAGCAAAGGACCAAGGACTGATCCCTGAGGGACCCCACTCCTTGCCTGTAACCATTCTGACTGATACACAAAAGGGTGAGACTGTATTTCTACCTGCTGATATCGCTCATCAAAGTACGATACAAACCACTTGAGAACTGTGCCTTCAAAACCATATAATTTCATTTTTTTCAATAAAATTTCAATGTTTACAAGATCGAAAGCTTTGGATAGATCAGCGATCAGGCCACATACCCTGGATCCTCCATCCACAGAATTCAGCAATTCATCTATAAAAGAAAAAAGCGCATCACCCGTAGAAGTGCCAGGCCTGAATCCAAACTGCTTAGGGGACAGCAATTTCAACTTGTTCAAGTACTTTCTTAATCTATGGAGCACTACGTATTCGAATATCTTTAGAAATACAGGTGGATTTGCAATCGGTCTGTGATTTTCAGGAAGCTTGTGGTTACCTTTCTTATAAATGGGGACTACCTTAGAATATTTCAACTTCAACGGTACACAGCCGGCCTGCATTGATTTATTAAATACATAAGTGAGAGGTTCAATTATATGTTCGGCTGTTTGTCTAACTAAATAATTTGAAATATTGTAGTGATCGTAGGATTTTTATTTTTTAGTGATTTAATTATCTTTCTGAGTTCTGTACTACTTATTGGATCAAATTCGTTCAAGTGAAAAGTGCGTGACTGTTGATGTACATTGCTAAAAAGCTTTAAAAAATTATCCACTTCAGTATATCTACAGATGGCTTGTTGTATTTTCAGAGGAGTATTTATAAAATAATTATTTAGTAAATCTGCAGCTTCTTTGCCTCCTTTTATAATTCCTTTTTCATTGGCTATGTTTGTTTCTAATGTTGAAATGGTACCCTTACCTGTCTCTGTCTTAACTAGTTTCCATATTGCTCTTGTTTGATTTGTAGAATTTTTTATAAATGTACTAGCGGCAATTTTTTTGGCAGCGTTCAGCACCTTTCTATAAGTATTTTTATAAATTTTAAAATAGGATTCTAAATTAAAGTATTTTATACCTGACGATGTAATTAAGTGAATCATAGTACCAACTGAAGATGGCATTTTCAGTAACAAGCTCAGTGTCTTTAATCTGTCTCTAGATATCCTGATACCTTGAGTAATCCATGATAGCTTATCTATTTTTTTCTTGCCCACTGATCTTTCTGGAACATATTGATTACAGTGACCTATATAGGAGTTCATGAAGCTATTAAACATCGTATTGACATCTGTGGAATTGTAAACAGAGCGCCAGCATTCATTTGAAAGCTCATTATTTAAAGCTGTTACATTTTTTTGATTAATTACTCTGTACTTTTTACTTAAATGGTAAGTATTTTTATGGTCTGTATTTTTTACATATGGCAAACATATTTTCTCTTTAGAATTGGATTTGAATTTCTGTAATATTTCTGGAATATTTCTGCCAGTACAGAGAGCTGATGGATAGTTTGAAATAATGTAGTCAATTTCTGTGGCTGAATTTTTTGTTACTCTTGTCGGGCCCTTAATTATTTTGTTGAATTTGAATGTTGTTAATAAATCTTTGAACACACTGCTGTTTTTGTCATCCTTATTTTTTCATTTTTCATTTTTCATCCCACTGACCACCTGTGAAAGGGGTATACGGATTCGTCAATTATATTCTAAGTCAATCTTTGCATTTCATAATGCAAATAGAATTCTTGAACGGAATAAGGAGAAACCTGTAACAACTCCTCTCTCACCTTAATTCTAAATTTCTCACCTGTGAGAGCTTTAATATGTGCTGGCAATGAGTTATAAAACCGAATTCCTGCACTCTTCAGCCCCCTCTCGTACATACTAGTTCGATGAATGTCGCCTCTGAGGTTTTGTCTATTGTAATCTACATTTAAGTCACCGCATAAACATACTATTTTACCTTTCTCTCTTGTTACTTTTGATAAAACAGATCTTAGTAATTCGATAAAAATGTCAAAATCCGAATCAGGAGCTCTATATAAACATAAGACAAATAATTTTTGTGGCATCTTTTTCAATCTCAATTCTATAGCGGTTACTTCAAATACACTTTCAATAGCTAATGAGACTATGTCTTTTCTGATATTACAATTTTTGATAGATGTGTCACGAACAAATATACAAGAGCCACCTCTACTTTTCAATTGTCTACTGAACTGTGATCTCAAACTAAAATCAGGAAGAGCAAAAACCTCTAATTCATTTTCTCTCAGCCAATGCTCAGTCAGACATACAATATCAAAAGTAGTTCCCTCCTGTGACAATAAGATTTCAATGTCTAATTTAGAGTTAAGCAAGCCCTGGCAGTTTACGTGAAAAACCTCGCATCCTATTCATTTCTCTGTCATGTAACCCATGTCCAGAGGTATTTATTAAACATATAAAACTATTATTACAATATGTGAAGTTATACTACTATACTAATACTACTTTTCGAAACTATCATGAAGCATCCCACTATAGAGTCTATGTGTCGGGATGCATTTTGCCTAATATACAATATAAATCAAATATTCTACTTTACTTAAATATTCTTCTAGTGTATATACATATGTATTTTTTAAATTTCGGTTATTTGATGAAAATAAGTATAATGTTAGTACCTTACAAATATATGATACATATATATATATATATTTTTTACTATTTCATGATTATTTGGAAATTAATAAAATAAAATTTTAATAAGCTGTATCGAAATATTTGTTGAACATTTTATGATAATAAAAATTATTTAAGTTTATTTACAACTTTTTAAATTAACCAATACATAATAATTGCTCGCTATCATTATTCCCAATGCTAATTAACATGGATTTTGTACTTTTCTTGAACTTTAGGATGCCCATTCCAATTATTTCAGCAGGCAATAAATTGAAGATTTTGCATCCTATGTACAGGGCAGACTTTTGACCAAAAGTTGTGTTTCTTCTAACTATGTACAGGTCTCTATCCCTAGATCTTGTATTGTGTGCATGATCTACGTTGCGTGTTAAATGCGGATTTGTTTTGATGAAAATGAGAACTGTATATATGTATAGTTGTCGCACACTTAGAACTTTATACTCTTTAAATAACTGCTCGGTTGGGTAAAGTCTGGGTCTATAACAGATTATTTTTAATAAAAGCTTCTGAACTTTTATGAGCGGATCTACATGATTGTGGTATGTACCTCCCCATACAAGTATTCCATACCTAACAATTGATTCAACCAGTGCATAATAAATTGTTCTCAGTTTATGGGCAGGCAAGATCTGACGTAGTTTCACAAATATATAAACAAGTTTCCTTAGTTTAGTGACAATATATGATACATGTTTGTCCCATCGAAAAAGGTCATCAACTACTATTCCTAGATATTTAATTTGATCTACTCTATCAATGATAGGACAGTTGCAGGGCAATATAGTCTGTGTGCAATTGTGTAGTTTAAGAGTATCTTGCTGAGGTTTTTGTGCGCTTGTCAGTGAGAAAGCCAAAAATTTAGTTTTTTCAATGTTTAGTGTGAGTAGATTTTTATTCAACCAAAGCATGACTTGACGCATCTGCGACTCTGCCAAATTAAACAAACTGTTCCAATCTTCTTCCTGAAACATTATGGCTGTATCATCAGCAAAGGCTACCATCTCTCCTTTTATATCTAGAGAGCACAATTCATTTGCAAATACTAAATATAGAATAGGTCCCAATACTGTTCCCTGTGGTACTCCATATTCAACAGTTGTTTCTTGGCTGATTTTATCACCAATCTTTACACTTTGTGCTCGTTCATGAAGGTAGGACTTGAACCATTCAAGTACTATACCCCTGATTCCAATACTCTCAAGCTTCTTACACAGCAACTCGTGTGAAACTGAGTCAAATGCTTTTGCTAGATCAAGAAAGACTGCTAGACACTTCTTATTACTGTCTAGACTATCGGTTACAAACTTTGACAGCCTGAAAATTGCATCCTCTGTACTTCTACCAACTCGAAACCCATACTGATTAGAAGATAAGAGCTCATTTCGTTCCAAAAAATCAATTAATCGCTTTCTCATGAGTTTCTCCAGAATTTTTGAAATATTACTAACCAACGAAATAGGCCTATAATTACCAATAACTATCCTATCACCACTCTTGAACAGGGGCCTAACACATACTTTCTTCATCATACTTGGAAAAGTTCCTTGTTCAAAGCTCATATTGAATATAAACATTAGAGGTTTTGTAATGTAGTTCTTAATTATTTTAACTATTTTATTATCAATTCTATCAAGACCTGGTGAACTTGATGTACGGAGTGTGCCGATTATAGACAGGATTTCATGTTCATCAACTGGCGTCAGAAACATTGAAATGGCCGATCTATTAGCAGAAATGCAACTATTAACAATTTCTGGTAGAGTTTTATTCAAACTTTCCATTATAGACTCAGCCATCTTCCTCCCAACAGATGCAAAATGCTTGTTTGTGAACTCTAGCACATCATTGGAGTTATCTCTCATTGAAATGATGTTCCCATGTATATCAATTCTATCAATTTCAGGTTTTTTCTTTTGTATTGTATCAGTTGCTTCTCTAATTGTTGACCATGTTTTCTTAAGATCATTCCCTGCATCATCGATTTTCTGCTTGAAGTATTCTATTTTAGTTTTTTTAATCAATAAATTCAGGCAATTCCTATATCGACGATAATGCTCAGCTAATTCAAGATCATTATTGTTTATTTTTCTCCTTCTATTAAGTGAATCTCTTGTACGAATTGCTCTGATTAGACCCCTAGTTATCCATGGCTTTATTGGCGTTAATTTTCTTTTAAGGCGATAGATATTGGTATTTTTCATTATAAGATTTTGCAATATTTCAATAAAATTTTCATATGCAACATTGGTTTCATCACTATTGAATACAGATTCCCATTTCTCTACAGCAATATCATTTTTCAAACCATCCATATATACTGATTTTCTTATTCTATTATTCATTCTAACTTGATCATTGAGCTCATAGTTATGCTTAATCGCAATAATAGTCATATAATGGTCGGTGATGGCTGTTTGAAACACAATAGTTGTTAAAGGATTCCCAAAATTACTGACAATTATATGATCAATGCATGTTATCGATTCCATGTTTTCTCTTGTTGCACTTTTTATGCCCATTCTCATTCCAAACTCACTCAACACATTGAGATAATCATCTAGCTGATGATGCATTGGGGGGAGTGTATTGATATTAAAGTCCCCTGAACATACACATTTCTGACCTACAATACTATCGTAGAATTGGCTCAAATCAGCTAGAAAATCTGTTATGTCATGGTGAGATGGTGACCGATAAACTGCCAGAATATTATACAAATCATTTCTAAAACGTAGCTTTGCATTCAGGGTATTGGCTTGACTAAACGAGCACCTGCTCCATCCTCAGCCGTGCTTATACACGACTATGTCGTTCCTTTCCTCGGAAAATCATCTTAGGACTCCTTGTCCTCTTCTTACTCCATCGTCGAGCGCGTACTCTGCGTCTGTCTGAGCGCGTGCTCTAGATCTGTGACAATTATTCTGAAATATGTCATGTATAGTGGGGGGTTCCGCCCATAATGATACTATTATACACAGTTTCTTATGGCGCGTAACGAACTTCCACTCGCGGTGCGTTAACACACCCCTCCTCGTGATGTGTAAATAATAATAATAATTTTATTTCCTTAAAAAACAAACAAAAAACAAAAATGAACAAAACAGCAAGCAAATGTAATGAGTACAATTTAAATTTAAATCCAGTTAGTGTTTAAAGAATTAAAGAATAAAGTTTCAATTTTTTATTTATCTTTATTGGAAATTAACCTACTCAACTATGGGAACCCCATGTGCTAGAGTAGGTGTAAATTTTGGGTGGGGGTGCGAATACTTTGGGTAAGTGAGCTCACATACTGTTAGAAATAATATTTTCTATGTGATGTCTTCCAGTTGTTATAATCCACTTTTTAACGACGGCTTTGAATTTTCTTGGGTGTTGTATCATCTTGATGTGTGCAGGAAGTAAATTGTGGATTTTTGGTGCTAGGTGGTTGTAGTGTCGTTGATATGTTGCCTTCCTAGCAACGTTTGCGATCAGAAGGTTTCTATTTCTTGTGTTATGACTGTGGTTTCTCCATTGAAAGTTTTCCGGTTTTTTGTGTAGTCTGCAAATGATTTCCAGGGAGTAGAGCTGTCTTGCATCCATCACTCTGAACTCATTGTATAGCTGATCTGATGGGTAGCGAAGTGGTTTCTGTTTAATAATTTTCATTATCAGTTTTTGTACTTTTAAAAGAGGGTCAAGGTGAACGAAGTTTGTCCCTCCCCATCCCACAATCCCATAGGTAATCAAAGACTGGACTAAGGAATAGTACACCATCTTCATACACTTCTCATCTATCAATGTCCTCAGCATTTTGAACTTGTAAATAGTCTTTCTCAACTTTTTGCATAGGTTGTCTATATGATGGTCCCAGCGCAGGAAAGAGTCCAGTATGATTCCAAGATATTTTATTGTTGGTTTTCTGTGGATAGTGTATGCAGTGCTGTTGGAAATGTTGACTGTTAAAAGGTTCTCTGTAGGCTGTCCATGCTGTGTAGCTGAGAAAGTTAGAAAGTGGGTCTTGTCATAGTTTAGGGTGAGCAGATTCTGATTCAACCAATGTGAGATTCTCTGTAGTCCTATTTCAGCCTTATTCCATGCTATTGACCAAGTTGGTCCTGAAAACAAAAGTACAGTATCATCGGCGAAGGTGGTGATGTTCCCCTCAATTTCCATACTGCACAGAGGATTTATATAAATCAAAAATAGTATTGGACCGAGAACTGTACCTTGAGGTACTCCATAATCCACTTTGAGCTTGCTACTTATTTTTCCATTGACTCTGACACTCTGGGTTCTGTTTGACAAGTAACTTTTGAATAATTCCCATGCTACTCCTCTGATATCATAGTTGTAGAGTCTATCCAGCAGAATATCATGTGATACTGTATCAAATGCTTTTTTCAGGTCCAGGAATATCGCCAAAGGTTTCTCATCACAATTGATTTTTTCTGATATTTGTGAAATAACATTGTGGATTGCATCATTGGTACTACAGTTTGATCTAAAGCCATATTGATTCGGTGATAAAATATTATTTCTTTCAAGGAAGTTGATAAGTCTAGACTTGATAATCTTCTCAAAAATTTTCGCCAGGATATTTAAAAGTGATATTGGTCTATAACAATTCAAATCTTTCTTGTCTCCTGATTTGAAAATGGGACATATAACAGCTTCCTTCAAACAGTGGGGAAAGACACCTTCTTGTAGGATTTTGTTGGCAATTAATGTTAATGGTCTAGTTAGGGCTGCACTGTTTTGTTTGAAGAGCTCTGGTCTGAAGTAGTCTGGGCCTGGTGCACTATCTGATTTGAGACTGCTGATTATTTTTTGTATTTCTTCTTCATCTACTGGCGTAAAAAATATTGATTGACATACTCTAGTAGTGGTAACTGTAGGTTCATCTGCAGGTTGTTGATTGTTCAATATATTTTGTGCCAGTTCAGATCCAATATTTTTGAAGAATTCATTGAAAAATTTTGCCATGTCTTCATCATTCTCTCCCAGTTTCAATTCTCTTCCTTGCACATTTATTTGTTTGATTAGTGTTTTTGGTCTCTGAACTTCAGTTATTTCTTGAATCACCTTCCATGTCTGTTTTTCATTTCTTAAATCTCCGAACTTGTGAGAGAAATATTGTTTTTTTGCTTCTTCTATAACTCTGGTTAATAGGTTTCTGGATTTTCTGTAATATTGATTTAGTTGGAAATTTGATGCATTATTTTTACATTGTTTATGAAGTTTTTCTCGCTTCCTCATAGATGTTATTATTCCCAATGTTATCCATGGCTTGATTTTCTCCTTACTATGTGGAACTATGTAAGCTTTCTTACACTCTTCCAGGCACCCATTCACTATAGTAATAAACTCTTTCAGTTTGCCTTCAGTACTATCCTGCATATGAATGGAGTTCCAAGTTTCTTCTGAAAGAAATGCACTGCTACTTGCGGCGCGTAACGAACTCCCACTCGCGGTGCGTTAACACACCCCTCCTCGTGATGTGTAAATGCACTGCTACTTGCGGCGCGTGACGTACCGCTACCCTCGGCGCGTTAACACACCCCTTCTCGTGATGCGAGAATGCACTGTGAAATCGCGGTGCATATAAGCACTGCTAATTCTGCGGTGTATAAATACACTGCTTATCCGCGGTGCATCTGAGCACTGCGCGCTGCTCTCCTTACTGTCTGCCTCCGCTCCCTCTTACGGTTGCCACCTGACAAATTAGAACCGGCGCCTCCTGGCCATCTTCTCCTTCTGCTTCTTCCTCCTCGTCGTCTACAAAAGGGGGTAGTAGCTTCACATCTTTCACATGTACCGTGAATTCCTTCTGTGCGTTGTTTACTAAACGCACTACGGTCGGGCTTAGTACTTGTTTCACCTCGTACGGTCCGGTAAACTTGGGCGCTAACTTTGCGGCGAATTGGTTTACCCCTGACGACAGGTAATTTTCCCTCTTGAACACCTTCTGGCCAGGGGTCAGCTTCAACAGCCTCCGCCGTAGATTGTAGTGTCTCTTCGCATTCTGGTAAGTCTCTCCTAGGTTATCCACCACGAGCTTCTGAATCTGTTTTAAGATTCGCAGCCTCCTCAACTGAGTTTCTCTACTCGGTTCTTCTGACTCCTGCCTGGGGTCGTCGTCGTCCTCCCACTGAGATACTCCAGGCGGTCTAAGTTCACGTCCGAAATTCAAGAACGCCGGGGAGTACGTTGTCCCCACATGAACAGCAGTGTTCATCGCGAAACAAAATTCACCTATATATCGATCCCAATCAACGTGGCTCTCCCCCACATAGAGTTGAATCATAGTTCTTAGAACTCGGTTCGCTCGCTCAGTAGGGTTACAACTAGGCGAATACGGCGGCGTGAAAAATTGCATGATTCCATTCTCCTGACAAAAAGACTTAAACAATTTACTGGTAAATTGTGTTCCTAGAGTATGTCAATCAATATTTTTTACGCCAGTAGATGAAGAAGAAATACAAAAAATAATCAGCAGTCTCAAATCAGATAGTGCACCAGGCCCAGACTACTTCAGACCAGAGCTCTTCAAACAAAACAGTGCAGCCCTAACTAGACCATTAACATTAATTGCCAACAAAATCCTACAAGAAGGTGTCTTTCCCCACTGTTTGAAGGAAGCTGTTATATGTCCCATTTTCAAATCAGGAGACAAGAAAGATTTGAATTGTTATAGACCAATATCACTTTTAAATATCCTGGCGAAAATTTTTGAGAAGATTATCAAGTCTAGACTTATCAACTTCCTTGAAAGAAATAATATTTTATCACCGAATCAATATGGCTTTAGATCAAACTGTAGTACCAATGATGCAATCCACAATGTTATTTCACAAATATCAGAAAAAATCAATTGTGATGAGAAACCTTTGGCGATATTCCTGGACCTGAAAAAAGCATTTGATACAGTATCACATGATATTCTGCTGGATAGACTCTACAACTATGATATCAGAGGAGTAGCATGGGAATTATTCAAAAGTTACTTGTCAAACAGAACCCAGAGTGTCAGAGTCAATGGAAAAATAAGTAGCAAGCTCAAAGTGGATTATGGAGTACCTCAAGGTACAGTTCTCGGTCCAATACTATTTTTGATTTATATAAATCCTCTGTGCAGTATGGAAATTGAGGGGAACATCACCACCTTCGCCGATGATACTGTACTTTTGTTTTCAGGACCAACTTGGTCAATAGCATGGAATAAGGCTGAAATAGGACTACAGAGAATCTCACATTGGTTGAATCAGAATCTGCTCACCCTAAACTATGACAAGACCCACTTTCTAACTTTCTCAGCTACACAGCATGGACAGCCTACAGAGAACCTTTTAACAGTCAACATTTCCAACAGCACTGCATACACTATCCACAGAAAACCAACAATAAAATATCTTGGAATCATACTGGACTCTTTCCTGCGCTGGGACCATCATATAGACAACCTATGCAAAAAGTTGAGAAAGACTATTTACAAGTTCAAAATGCTGAGGACATTGATAGATGAGAAGTGTATGAAGATGGTGTACTATTCCTTAGTCCAGTCTTTGATTACCTATGGGATTGTGGGATGGGGAGGGACAAACTTCGTTCACCTTGACCCTCTTTTAAAAGTACAAAAACTGATAATGAAAATTATTAAACAGAAACCACTTCGCTACCCATCAGATCAGCTATACAATGAGTTCAGAGTGATGGATGCAAGACAGCTCTACTCCCTGGAAATCATTTGCAGACTACACAAAAAACCGGAAAACTTTCAATGGAGAAACCACAGTCATAACACAAGAAATAGAAACCTTCTGATCGCAAACGTTGCTAGGAAGGCAACATATCAACGACACTACAACCACCTAGCACCAAAAATCCACAATTTACTTCCTGCACACATCAAGATGATACAACACCCAAGAAAATTCAAAGCCGTCGTTAAAAAGTGGATTATAACAACTGGAAGACATCACATAGAAAATATTATTTCTAACAGTATGTGAGCTCACTTACCCAAAGTATTCGCACCCCCACCCAAAATTTACACCTACTCTAGCACATGGGGTTCCCATAGTTGAGTAGGTTAATTTCCAATAAAGATAAATAAAAAATTGAAACTTTATTCTTTAATTCTTTAAACACTAACTGGATTTAAATTTAAATTGTACTCATTACATTTGCTTGCTGTTTTGTTCATTTTTGTTTTTTGTTTGTTTTTTAAGGAAATAAAATTATTATTATTATTTACACATCACGAGGAGGGGTGTGTTAACGCACCGCGAGTGGAAGTTCGTTACGCGCCATAAGAAACTGTGTATAATAGTATCATTATGGGCGGAACCCCCCCCCCCCACTATACATGACATATTTCAGAATAATTGTCACAGATCTAGAGCACGCGCTCAGACAGACGCAGAGTACGCGCTCGACGATGGAGTAAGAAGAGGACAAGGAGTCCTAAGATGATTTTCCGAGGAAAGGAACGACATAGTCGTGTATAAGCACGGCTGAGGATGGAGCAGGTGCTCGCAAAGGAGGCTAGGAGGGTGTAACAGGCGACCCTGACGTGGGCTACCAGTGTAGAAACGGCGCCCTGATCGCTTGTGTTCTTAGACTGAGTCCAGGTAGGATTTAAGTTAGAACACGTTGTGAGAAAATTTTCACGAGCCTTAATTTCAGTCAAATCCAGAAATAATCTGAATACGCGAGATTGGGAGCAAAATTTCACATACAGACAGTGACTGTGTTGCACCCAAGAGAGGGTTTCAACGAAAGTTCAAGATTTGAGTGCCAGTTCGAGTCGTATAATTGTCATGTAAACATTATATTAATTTTGAATATTATATTTTAATATCAAATTAAATCATTCGTTTTTCCTCAGGGTATAAAATCAACATATCAATATACAGAATGTATCGGTATCTTTTACAAAAGCTGAAGCTTACTTAATTGTAATTTCTTATGGAATAGCTTACAAGTAAACAAAATTTATCTTGTTTAATCTGTTTAATTAAGGAAGAAGAACCTTCATAGAAAGAAGATTAAAGAGTGTAAGCTCGAGTTGAGTTTATTTTGTGAATATTCCTGTTAAGAAAAATTAAGAGGTTAAACAATAAGGAATGATATATCAGAAGGCACGAGCGTCAATTCGAGCTGGATTCGAGGAGAGTCAGAGATCGGGTCGAAGAAAGAAGAGTCAAGCATCAGTTTCATCTGGTTTCGGAACGAAGATGCGTACGAGGCAAGCGCCGACAACAGGGGAGATTAGGACCTGTCGTTGAGCGCAGCGCTGGCGAGAGAGGTGAGGGGGAACGAGAAAGGAAGCAGCAAAGAGGACCAGCCGATTGACACAGCGCGGTCGGGAGAGATGAGGGAGAATTGAAGAAGCGAGCGGAAAGAAGGATGGAGAGGAGAAGAAGACGAGTGGCTTAGGTGAAGAAGGAGCCGGGGGAACCCCTACTAGTGAATGGAATTTGCCTACGCTATGAATGATACGCACGAACAGTGTGTCCAACCCTAGTACATATGTACTAGATCTAGTACATTTTCCCACCATCTAGTACACTAGTACATTTAAGGCAGAATCTAGTACATATTTTTCAACGTTTAGAGAAAATAATTTTAACAGCTTGGAGGCAATCTGACTGCAATTTAGACAATAAACTATAATTATGTTGATGGTAAACAACATTAAATATGATTATGAAGCAATATTATCAGCAAACAAAGCCAGTCTGTATGGTACATGTAGCCAAGAGAGGCAGTAGCAGTAAACGGTTGCTTGTGGATTAAAGTCTCTGGTTGATTCTCTGATTTGGCCTATTGCCTATCATTACTAATTTCAAACTGTAGATTCTAGATTCTGACAAAAATGATATTACAGGAGTGTTTTATTTAAATCCTGAGACACATGAGAGTGAGTAGAGCTGATGGAGTTTTGGAAGACAATATTCAGTTTAAAAAATGAAGCAAACAAAGTAGCTTAATAAGTTACCACTCATGGCAATAAAATTTATAAAAACTATATGTTTTGCCCACCTCATTCGTCAGCTACTATAACTGAGAGGGTATTTTAATCCATTAATAGGAATAAAATAAAATTGAGAAATTATCTCACAATCCTGAAAATTAATAGACTTTTACTACCTATCTAAAGAAAAACTGGAATATTCATCTTCTGCAAACTATAATAATTTCTTTTGAGTTTCTCCATTTAGCTTAAAAAGCTTCTAAAGGAGAAAAATAATTCAAATAAATAAACTACCTGGGTAGGGAAAATCAAAAATAATAGTTATTTATTAAAAATAGGCTAGCTAGTGTGAAAATAAAAAAGTACTGGTAAATAAAATGAATTAATAATATCAAATAAATATATAATAAAATAATGGAATTGAAAAAAAGTTTTAAGATATGTAAATTGGCGGTATATCAAACAGTGATCATTGTAGAGATATTATTTCGATGGAATTGAAGTGCTTCATTTAGAAACGCCCACCTTGAAGCATTTTGATTAGTTTTATCCATTTTCAATGTAATTATACAATAAATAAAATAAAATAAAAAATTGAAACTTTATTCTTTAATTCTTTAAACACTAACTGGATTTAAATTTAAATTGTACTCATTACATTTGCTTGCTGTTTTGTTCATTTTTGTTTCTTGTTTGTTTTTTAAGGAAATAAAATTATTATTATTTATTTATTTATTTAATACCCATGATTTTTTTTACCATCTAGTACATTTTTCAAAAATCTAGTACATGTTGTAGGGGAAATTTAGTACATAATTTTTCCCCGTGCTGGACACACTGCGCACGAACATTTATATCGAGTCTATATTCAACTAGACAACTGGATATATATCAATGGCTGGCGCCCAAGCAAAAAGAAACAAGGAAACGTTATCGTAATAATTCTCATTGGAACTCGGAATTATTCGATGTGAGTACATTATTATTATCTATTAACAGTGATTGCTGCTATGTGTTAGTTAATTTGGGAATTAATTACTAACAAAAATTAATAATGTTCTCGGCAGTGAAATAATTAGCATAAGAAATTGCTATTATTTTGTACTAAAATTGTTTTTATTATTAACTATTGCCATTGATAATTGATGACGTAATGGATTAAGAATCAATTCATTGTTAGCCTCGGTCGATGCTGCAATGGAATTTGAAAGGAATTTGGAAGGAATTTGACAACAAATTCATCCTTATTACTCAAGATTGTTACATTAAAGGGTGGCTATTACCAACAATAGTGGATGAAACTATGTGATAATTCAATGGTAGAAAACTAATAATAATTATAAATTTGGATTGATATCAATTTGTAATTATTAATTATGCCACCAAAATGTAACATTTACCAATGATAGTAGGCAAGGCTATTTATTTAGTTATTGGATCGAAGTATTTATTGAAAATAATATTTCACTGTGAATAAGATAATTCCTTCACCATAATCATTTTATTGAAGTTGGTTGCTTCGTTATCGCGCAGATAAGAGGTAACTGGCAAGAAAACAACTGATAGCTTTTCTAGTGATAAACTTGTTTGTCTAACTATCTATCAGCAATCATGCTTATTTTCGCCTAGATTGTCATCCACAAAATTTTACAGGAATAATGTTGCATTTCTCTAATGAAGCGATACCTTCCTGGTTGTAAGCTCGCTCAGTCTGTGACTGACTACCGACAGGGTAACATGTCGCTCACGTAATGTAATAGTGGCACATCTTCAAAAAATTGAAAATTGAGATTTTTGTACCAAGAGCTTGTATTTTGATGCTCTACGGTTCTGTAATACTGGCATTTTGTTAGTGTCAATAGTTTCCGCTAGGGAGCAGATGTGCCATTCACCTAATGGTACAAATCTTCAACAGTCTGTAGTGTAATACTGGCTCTTCTTGCCAACTTTCCATGTGCCCATAATACTCTGATGCAAAATGTTGATGTCAGTTCTGCAATAGTGGCACATCTCCCTGTTTCTCAGTTAAGCCATTATTACAGGCTTCTTGTGTTTAGACTGTGTCTGTATTTCGTTCAGCAATAGTGGCACATCTCACTTTTCCTCAGTTGTGGCATTATTGCAGCCTTGTTTTGGTTCAACAATGGACGAAAGGATGCAGAGTTGCGGTGAATTGATGTTACAAAAACTTGGAATTCTGTAAGTTTATTCAATTAATTTTTCAATATTGTGGTTGATTATTTTACTATATTTTCTGTTTATTGTATGCACAATAATTATAAAGTATTATCTGAATTTATATTGTGCTAATGTGAGTAGGTACTGTAAATTTTTGTAACCAATACAGAAGTTATATTTGACATAAAGTGTAGATTGTAATTGAAATAATAGCCTACTAAGCTCTGTCTCAGTTTTATACAAACACATCAATATTAATTTATACTTAGCACCTAACTTATTCTTATATTTCCAGGATATAATTGTATTTTTCAGTAGTATAAGTAGGCTAATGTGGAATTGGAATCTGTAGGCTACATAACCTAACAAAATTATATTATAATAATTTAGAAGTCAGATTGCAGTTTCATTATTAATGGCTTCAAGTTTCAATTTATTTACTAGTACGCTACAATTTTATCAAAAATTACATTTTTATTAATCTTTTCCAGGTTGAATAGAAGCCATGAGGGTGAAGGCAAATGGGGCGCCAATGAGATAGGGTCTTGCTTATTTTAATTTCTCAGGACTAAAGCTGCTGAGGTTGATTCTGAAGATTTGGAAATAGTATTATACTCTGATAATTGTTGTGGGCAGCAAAAAATAAGTTTATAATATCACTTTATCTATATGCATTTGAAAAATTGAAAATAAAATCTATTGTACATAAATTTCTTGTGACTGGACATACTCAGAATGAGGGTGATGCGGCACATTCTTTGATTGAGAAAAATGTAAACTGATTGTTGAAATCTGGGCCAATTTATGTACCATCTCAATATTCCATAATAATTTCAACAGCAAAAAAACTGGAGCACCATTTAAAGTAAATGAGGTTTCTCATGACGATGTCTTTGATTTGAAAGCATTGACTGACATCACCAGTACAAATTTCTCAATAAACACAGAAGGTGAAAGTTTTAAATTTTCTGACATCTGTGCCATCAAAGTCAAAAAGGACCATTCAGACAAATTCTCTTATAAAATTTCTTATAAAGATGAATTCAAGTTTGTTGATGTGAAACAAAAGAAAACCAGGAATTTGAAATTAATATCTTTTAAAGATGTGGAGCAGCTGAAGTCCTGCTATTCTGAAACCATTCCGATATCAAGGAAGAAATTTCAAGACATTGAAAGCTTGGTAAATGCTGGATTGATACCAAAATGTCACTCTCTATTTTATAAAACATTGAAGCATGATTAAATATACTGTACTGTACTAGAAGTTAACAAAATGCAAACAGTTAGGTAATATTTGAGTGTTGCATTCATCTTAATAGATTATAGTTTCCACAGTATTCTAGTCTATAGAGTGGAAAAATTTTTTAGTAGTATAAAGAGTAATGATCCAATGAATCAAAATGTTTTCAAGAGTTTCCAATCTTGTTCAAGATTAAAATAATTAAAAAAAAATTAAATTCTTCTAAAGCATTTCAGAGTCCTGATCAAGATCCAAGCTCTTTTTATTCATCATTTTTCTTTGGAAGTCTGAGTTTTGAGTTGCAAAGTGAAAGTTGAGATTCTAATGGAATATTGTTGCTTATCTTATTTAAAACCGTATGTAATAGAAACCATAAATTAATGTGTTATAGTCAATAATTTTTTTGTTTTATTGTAGGCCCACTGTAATTGGAAAGAATATAATTTGTATAGCCTTCAAGTTCAATTTAGAAAAATTTACATGATAAATTAGTAACAATTTTCTTGTTATAATTAAATGCTTATTCTTGTATCTGAAGACATTTACTACTGTTAGAAGGGGAAATATACTGTAGTTGTAAAGAATATAATATTTTGAATAGCCTTAATTTTAATTTAGAAAAATGTGCATGATGAATAAGTAGCAATTTTGTATTTGAAGACATTCACCATTGTTATAAAAATAATATACTATTGTAAGGATATAATTTGTATAGCCTTTATGATCAATAAAGAAAAATGTAAATGATGAATGAGTAGCAATTCTGTTATTATTTTTAGCTCATTCTTGTATTTGAAGACATTTACTACTGTTAATTCTGTAATTGGAAAGAATAGAATTTTTATAGCCTTCAAGTTCAATTTACGAAAATGTAAAAGATAGATGTAATAATTTTTTATTATTAATAGCTTATTCTTGTATTTGAAAGCATTTAGTAAGGTAAAAAATTTACTTCATTTACTACTGTTGTAAGGAACAATATAATTTTGACATGAGAATACAATCATCCAAAATAGAATTAACATTGCATTTTATTCCAAAATTGCCTTGATAATGTAATTTGCTCTATAGAGGAGGGTGCTGCAAAAGTGCCTCTTCAAGTTCTAGTAAAAATATTTAATTTTATTTATATTTTATTATTAGGGTAGCACTGGGTGCTACGAGTGGTTCACTCGAAAGATTGTGTGTCTGATTTTGTCATTTAAGTAGTTATTTTGTGAGTTTTCCTTCAAAGTGAGTAATTTTTCCAATATTTTAGAAAGTGATTCTACCAGTGTATCAATATTTTTGCGAGAAGAGAGACATACTTGAATATAAATGCTAACAAAAATTTCATAACCTACAAGAAATTGCCAAAAAAGCCGGCAATAAAACTCATTCAATCCCTGGTGTCTTAGTGGATGAAACATTCGGTTGTGATTTTGATACGTATCTTGATCTGATGATACGGAACTAATATCTTGTATGTTGAGTAATCCTTGCTGCAGATTGAGGAGAACCTGCCCTGCTGAGTGAGTCTTCGCCTGGTGTACATTTCGACTTCTTATCAGAAAAGAACTTTCAATGAAATACATCATTTTGAACATTCTTAGAGATAAGATATTGTTATTTTGTTATTCCATCCAAGCAATCTTATTAATCCTTCTCTTTACAGGCATCAAACTTTTTCTTGCGTTAGTGTCAATCTAATTGAATTTTTTTTTCTTATTCATTTGAAAATAATTTAGAAGATTCTAAAATAAGATTCGGTTCACTTTATTGATGATTAATGAATGGAATAAATGGGTTCATGACTTGATTCTATTTATACTAATAGTGAAACGATATTATTAATTTGGATAGGTAATTAAAGGTATTTCCAGCCTTTACTCCTCTTTTAATACCTCAATTTATTATTTTTTTTATTGAACTGAAATATAAGAGCATAACAAATGTAACTTCTCTCGTCTAGTTTTGGAATATTTACAGTGTAGAAGTACCTGTATTAATTGTCTTGATTATCTTTTCCTCTTGTCTCAACTACATATTATTGCATATTCTAATTATCAAAACCTAATATTTGAATCATCTGTAAAAGAAAATATGGCTGAAGGGATTGAATTTATTATTGGGAAAACTAACAAAGGTAATCCTAAATTGACTTTCCAATGTTTTACGTACAGAAAAACAGGTATTTTTCATTCGGAAACATAAATTGGCGATGTCTGTCAAAAAAATGCAAAGCTACTCTTAAAACTGATAGGAATATTAAAAAAATAGTAGATATGAGCCAGTCTGATTCTCACAATCATTCTCCCCCTTGTGATGAAATTAACAAGTTGAACAATGATTCTACAGATGAGGATTCGGTCTGTAATGACGTTTCACTGCTTACAGCAAATGATAGTATTGTGTTGACTCGAGACTCAACGGCACTGTCTTCGACCCCTATTTCTCATGACAATGACACTGAGCTCTGCGTTCGGTCGGAACTGAGTGGTCGAGAGTCTGTAGAATGTATTGAGGTTAATGAGATGGATAATTCTGTTTCTCAAGAAGTCTGTGTAAGATGTTCTCATCTTTTGGAGAGGCTGACGATTGAGAATAAGATTTTGGTGGAGGAGAATTCTCGTCTATTGGTAGAGCGGAATGCGGCTCTAGACCGTTCAATCATGAATGACAAGTTGATCATGAAACTTAATGAAAGAGATGTTAGGGAATTTGGAGTTCAAACGGAAAAGGTAGATGTGAGTCTGGTTGAATTAAATTACATCAATAAAAATTCCGATTGTCACACTGGTAGTGCAAATCAAAATGAGGGGATAAGTGGCAAGAAAAAACAATTTCTAAATAGAATTTCTAAATTGCAGTCAGAGTTGAGGAAGAATGAACGCTTACTATTAGATATGGAAGGCAATGTAGAGAGGGCTAAGTTGGTGCTGAATAGGTTTCTTCATTCATGCTCCATGATGAATTCTGTTTTCAATGTAGTGAGGAGAAAAAATAGTCTTCATATGGAAAATACGTCTTTCAAAGTCCCAGTTGACAATTCCTGCAATGTTTGGCTGTGGGGAGACAGCCATGTGAGAGGCTTGAGGGAGCTAATGGATAGGAATTCATTATCTGGTTTAAAGTTCAGGTCGTTTATTGCTTCTAGCACACCAATTGATGTTATTTTGAATGGCATCGCATCGTCATTCAAGCATGGTGAAATAAAAAAAGACGACACAGTTGTTCTTATAGGGGGAACAAATAGCTTTAATGAATCCTCCACTGAGTGTGAAATCTTCAAGTGTGTAGCGAAACTCCGTGAAGTGATAGGTCTACTGGGTGGTGAGGTAGGGTTGATTCTTTCAACAATCCCATACAGGTATGACCTGAAGGCGGGAGCACACATCAACAAATGTATTGAGCTTTTCAATGGAGTTGTCCAGTCGATTTCCCATGAATTTTCCCTTGACATGATTAACATATGGAATTATCAGGCACGATTTCACACTGGACATGGGCTGCACCTCAATAGACAAGGGAAAAAAAGAATTGCAGGTGAGTTGTTGGAATTATTGAAGGGAGCTCAGGTGCATGGTGAGAGCGCGAGCCCTATTTCTCCTGTTCTAACTGGAAATTGTGATTTCCCACCTCTGAATGTTCTTAGCTGTGTTGAATCTTCTGATTGTGACTCTGATCTGGTTGTGGGTGGGGCTCCTTCTCCAAGCATGGAAATACCGGTTATTTCAAGGCCTAGATCTTTTTTAGAAGCTACAGAACACATAGAGATCCATGCTTAGATTATGTAGAAATGGAGAGTAATCATCCTGATCCTGAATTCTCCTCAGATAGAAACAGTCATGGAAGAGAAGAGGTCACAATCTTTCACTGGAATGTCCAATGCATTAGGAACAAGCTGGACTCAGTGGTGTATCATCTTGATAAACTAAATGTTGATGTTGCCTGTATTGTTGAGACTTGGTTGGAGCCTGGGGAGGCAGAATTCTTTGGCATTGATGGGTACATGATTGGTAATAATTACTGTAGGGAAAATAGGAAACATGGTGGGTGTCTTATATATGTAAACAATGGTCTGAAATACAAAAAAATTGAAAGTATAAATAACTTATCAGTAGAAATGGTATTGGAGGTGACAGCGGTTCAGTTATTGGACACAAATACTATAGTTCTATCCCTATATAGATCTAACACAGACAACAACAGTTTAGAAGTATTCTTAGAAAGATTAAGTGGGGTATTGGAAAATGCCTTCAAATACACTGATAAACTTATTTTATGTGCAGACTTTAATTATGATTTTATGAATGAAGATAATAATGTTAAAGAGTTGAAAGAGTTTCTTGTTTCATTTGGTCTTGAAGCAGGTTTCAGCAGTATTACTAGACCTAGTGCATCAGGGGGAGGTACATGTATTGATAACATCCTTACTACAATTCCTGAGAGTTCAATAAAATATGAGGTTGAGAAGACTTGGTTTTCTGACCATTGGGCTCTGGTTATCAGGAACATTGTTCTCTCTGGACAGAAAAATAGTAACATCACTGAAACCAGGACAACACGACACATGAATGATAATAATATCTCAGTTTTTCAGAATATGTTATTTAGAATCAATTGGACTAGTTTATATTTAGAAAATAATTTAGAATTGAAGACGTCTTTCTTTTTAGATACATTGAAGAACATTGTAGATACAGCATTTCCATTTAAAATTGTTAAAAATAAATCTACTGCTCCAAAACCCAGCAAGGTTTACAGTGTGGAACTCCTAGCTATAAAGAACACTTGTGATCTGTTGTACAGCGCTTACCTTGCTACTGGTAATAATGATATCAAGTTGCAATATAAAAGAAACAAAAAGGAGTTTAGGGACAAGTTAGAGACTATAAGAAAAAATAAAAATGACAAGATAATTACCGAATCAAAAAACAAAAGTAAAGCAATCTGGGATGTAATTAGAAAACAGTCTAGTAAATCACTGTTAAAGGAAAACAAAAGTCCATTAAGCTCAGACCAATTCAATCAATTCTTTATAGGAAATATAAGTAAAGTTGTTGCTGAGGTTGAAAACAGGAACTCAACAAGTAGTCCAATTGATTATTTAAATTCTGGTTGCAGTAAACCATCTTCTGAATTTGAATTTAAATTAATTGAAAAATCAGATATTGTGAAAGTTCTTGGGAAGATGAAAGCCAGCAATAGTACAGATGTCTATGATATAAGCCCAAAAATACTCAAAATGGGTTGTGAGTATATTATGGATCCTTTGACAAATCTTGTGAATAGCTGTATTATTGAAGGTGTTTTTCCACAAACTTTGAAATTGAATAAAGTCTTACCTATACATAAGAAAGGTTGTAGATCTGATGTCAATAACTTTAGGCCAATTAATATCACCACCTCTGTGTCCAAAGTTGTTGAGAGTGTTTTGAATACTCAAATAGTGGACTACTTTGAGAGAAATGGTCTTTTTAGTACCTCTCAGTTTGGATACAGAGTGGGGAAGAATACAGTTGGAGCTGCTGAGAAACTATATAGGGATTGCTTGGATTCCTTAGAGAAGAAGCGCTTTACTCAGGCCAAATTATTACAGATTAAAATAAATAATTCCTTTCCGAATTCAAAAGTGTTTGTGAATGAGCATCTTGCTCCTGTTATTAAAGTGTTTTTATCTAAATTGAAAAAGAAGTGTCGAGACATAGGATACCAATATGTGTGGTTTCGTGAAGGGAAATTTTTTGTCAGGAAATCAAATGGTGATAAATGTCAGAGGATTGTAAGCGATGCTGATATTGAAAAGCTAAACTAGGGTTATCTAATCTGAATGATGAGACTGATAAAGCTCTAGAAAATATTTTGAAAATTATGATCATAATGTTATGCTCTGAATTGATTTAATTTTTTGTAATTTTTAGTTATATGGTATATTGATATATTTTTTGGTATGGAAGATAATAGCGATTATTTACATACATTGAATAGTATATTTTTTGAAACAGCTTCAGACAAAAAAAACGTTTTCACCCTGATTCATTGCAATATTAGAAGTATGCGTCGAAATTTTGATAGTTTTCTGGCAGAATTCTCACTTATAAAACACCCGGTCACTTTTATAGTTCTAAGTGAAATTTGGATTAACTCTGACGAATTGAATCTGTACAAAATACCCAATTATAATATGTTTTCTCATTGTAATGATACCTATAGATCAGGAGGAGTAATTTGCTACGCTCTAAATTCTGTCTGTGCCACTGAAGAGGATATCAGTTGCATAAAAACAGCCGATTCTCTTCTTTTGAATATTAAGATTGATAAACACTTTTTCAAATTACTTTGTATTTATAGACTTCAAGAATTTACAGAGAAAAAATTTCATAACTGAACTAGAACAAAGCATGAAACTATTTACATCAAATACAATTGTAGTAGGAGATATTAATATTGACTTATTAAATGGAAAAGAAAATTCAATAAATTATCAAAGTTTAATGGAAAACAATGGCTTCTCATGTATTGTTGATAGGGCAACTAGGATAACATCAAGTTCAAAGACCCTCATAGATCATATATTCATCAAACATAGAAAGATTAATGGTTTCAAGCACGCTATTTTTGATGTAAACATTACTGACCATTGTTTATTAGGCTTAAAATTTGATGAGTATCGTATCAATCGTGATGACACCCCTGCGTTATCTGTCACCAAACAATCTATTGATATAGATAAGGTTTGTGAGCATTTACAATCACTAAATTGGAACGATATTTTGCAGACTGAAGATGTTAATCTAAGCTATGAAAGATTTCATAGCACTTTGACAGAGATAGTAAATAGGTGCTCTAAATCCATCACCACCTACAATAGGCTTGCGAAAGCAAAGATAGTAAGTCCATGGATTACCGTAAATTTATTGCGAAAAATTGAAAAAAGAAATAAATTATATAAATTATTGAAAAGACGACCTTATGATACAGCCCTAAATAATCATTACACTGCTTTTTGCGTTAGTTTGAAAAATGAAATAGATCATACTAAGAAAAACTTTTATTCAAACTGTATTCGCATTGCGGATGGAGACCCGGCCAGACAGTGGAGAGTTATCAACAGCTTAACTGGTGAGAGTTGTAGTCGAACTTTTGATAAGGTGGAATTGAATGATGGTACTGTAGAGTGCAACCCTCAAAACGTTGCTAATACAGTAAATCGTTATCTGATAAATATTGTTCAGCCTGACAACAGTGCACCTTCGTCCGATGGCCTAGGTCTTTATCAGCAGTGCCAATCCTTTTTCGTGGAACCAACAACAGATAGTGAAGTCTTGAAAATTATCTCTAATCTTAAGAATAAAAAATCATCTGGTTTCGATAAATTTAATGTATTTCTGATAAAAAATATTGCTCTATATATTGCACCCGTTTTAACTCATATTTGTAACCTGAGCTTTTGTAGAGGAGTTTTCCCAGAAATGTTAAAATTGAGCGTTGTAACTCCAATTTTCAAAAAGAAAAATTCCATAAAATTAAATAATATTAGACCTATTAGTTTGCTATCAATTTTTTCGAAAATCTTGGAAAAATTGATGATGAATAGATTAGTATCCTACCTTAATAAAATCAAATTCTTTTCCGTTTACAATTCGGATTCCAAAAGGAAAATCGACTGAGGATGCACTTCTGAATTTCACAAATTTAATTTATACTAGTTTAAATAGTGGGAATAAAACAACTGGACTCTTCATAGATTTCACAAAAGCTTTCGATCTTATCAATCATGAAATTTTATTTTTAAAGCTTGAGGCGGCTGGAGTCAGGGGGGTGGCGCTTCGGTGGTTCCGCAGCTTTCTGAGCAACAGGGAACAGCGGGTGAGGGTTGGCGTTGGGGGCTGCCTCAGCTCACCCCTTCCGTCACCGTAGGCGTCCCTCAGGGGTCCGTTTCCTCCGCGATCTTATTCATCATATTTATAAATGATTTGTTGAATAAAAATTTCAATGGAAAAATCCAGGCTTTTGCCGACGATATCGCCTTCTTGTATTCTCATCAAAACAAAGCAACCATAAAAAATAACATAATTTCCGATTTAATTGTACTGCGAGATTGGTGCACCAAAAATAAAATGAAAGTTAACGTAACAAAAACTAAATTTATAAACTTTGACTTTAGAGCCTTCGATTTTTCCGCCCCAATCCTGTACCATACTCAGGGATGTCAACGAGATTATTGCAACTGCGAAGAAATTGAAAAAGTCAACTCTTTTAAATACCTTGGTTTAACGTTTGACGAAAAAATGTCATGGAAAAAACATATTCATGCACCACATGGTATTATCAGAAGATCAGTTAGGAAATTTTATTATCTCAGAAATATTTGTGACCAAGCGCTGTTGAAAGCATTATATTATGCCTTAATCCATTCAAATTTGCAGTATGGTTTAATGTGCTGGGGTGGAACTTACAAAACTTTCGTGAAAAGATTGCGTACATCACAAAATCATATTATTAGACTGATACTGTATAAAAGAATAAGAGAAAGCTCGTTCCCACTGTACTGTAAATTAAGAATCCTACCCATTCAGAATCTTTATTTGTTAAAGGTATTAAAAATATTCTATTTGAAGAGTGGAAATCATGGAACCGAGAATCTTTATTATAACACTAGAAGTAATGATAAAATACAATATAAAACCCCTAAGGTCAAAAGAGAACTCTTCAAACATTCATAGTTGTTCAATGGGCCATATATTTTCAATAACATACCATTAGATATCAGAAGAAGTACTAATTACGCCTTGTTCTTGTTATGTTACTTATTGTTTGTAGGTTTAATCATTAACACAAAGTTTAATTCACCAAGATATATTTATTTCAGTAAGCACTAAGCATAACTCACAAGCACACGAAGTACAAGTTCATGATTCGAGAGTCGATACAAAACACACTCGATAGTTACATCAATATATCGATATCACAGTATCGATATATATATATTATCATGACATCTCCCTTTTTCAAAAGCAAAATTCATTTTTCAATCAAACACAATATTGCAAGTGAAATTTATATCATAAACATAATTTTCTTACATAATATAATCAATAAAATACTTTTACAAAACATAATCTTTCAAATATTTAGGAGCTTTAATATTTCTTTTTGGACGTTCACTCACCTTACTATTATCAGTTTCATCAATTCTATCATCAGCAACATCATAAGCAAATGGGATGAATTCATTTTCGTTTGTATTCATATCTGAATTTTCATTATTATTTTCTGAATCATAGATATCATCATTGGCATGCAAATAAAATGGAGTATTTGATTTGAAAGAATTCAAATGTTTTCTGTTTCTTTCAACCCTTTGTCCTGACTCTAACTGAACTTGATATGATCTTGGTCTATCAGCTAATCCTAATACCAATCCTTTTTCCCTTTCCTTAGAAGAATTTTTATTCACAAAAAATTGGTCTCCAATGTTCAATGGTTTTTTATTCATTGCTCCTCTATCATAATAATATTTTTGACGTTCCTGACTTTCTTTCAACTTATCTCTAACATGTTTGAACTTATCTCTATTTACAAATTGATTCAAATTAGGCATCAAATGATCGATTTTTCTACCCATCAATAACTCTGAGGGGGATTGCAAACTGGCTGATAACGGTGTGCATCTATATTCTAGTAATGCTAAGTAGGGATCTTTACCATCATAGATAGCTTTTTTCAACATTTTCTTTACAATTCCTACTTGTCTTTCAATCATACCATTTGATTGAGGATATTCAGGACTTGACGTTTTATGTACAAATTTCCATTCATTGACAAATTTATTAAATATAGTATTATTCAACTTCAATTGTGGACCATTGTCACTCCATACAATTTTTGGTATTCCATGTCTAGCAAAAGCAGATTTCATGATTGTAATTACAGATTCAGTTGATAAGTCTTGTAATAATCCTATCTCTACATATTTGGAAAAATAATCAACAATTAAAACATAATTTTTTCCTTGAAGTTTGAAAAGATCCATTCCTACCTCTTGCCATGGACTATCAGGAATTTCTCTACTTACAAATGACTCTTTTCTGTTACAATTATTAAATTTTGCGCAAGATTCACAAGCAGAAATCATATTACTGATGTCATTAGACATTCCAGGCCAAAATATACTATTCCTAGCTCTTAACTTACATTTTTCTATGCCCATATGATTATAGTGCAAAATATTCAACATTTCCTTTCTCATATTTGTTGGAACAACAATACCATCATTTTTGAATAGTAAATCGTTAGCTATATACAAATCTTCTTTATATCTGAAGTAAGATTGACAATCAGAAGGTACCTGTTTGATACTGTCAGGCCATCCCTTATTTACCATATCCTTTACTTTACACAAAGTTTCATCTTTAGCTGTTCCAATCACTAACTTATCATAATAGTTTTGGACAAATTCATTATTCTCAGTTAATACACATATTTGATACTCAATTTCGTCACTAAGAGAATCATCTTCATAAGCATTGAAATGTGTTCTAGACAAACAATCTGCTATAAGTAAATCCTTACCAGGTTTGTACACAATAGTAAAATCATACTGCAATAGTCTCAAACGAATTCTCTGCAATCTAGCAGGACACTCACTAAGTGGTTTTTTGAAAATACTCTCAAGAGGTTTATGATCACTCTCTATAGTTACATGTTTACCAAAAATATACTGATGGAAACGTTCACATGCAAACAGAATAGCTAATGTTTCTTTTTCTATGATTGCATAATTTTGTTGAGTGCTGTTCAATGACTTGGATGCATATTCAACCGGTAAATTATTTTGAAGTAATACACAACCTAATCCATTTTTTTTTTTTTTTTTTTTTTTTTTTTTATTCACCAAGATATATTTATTTCAGTAAGCACTAAGCATAACTCACAAGCACACGAAGTACAAGTTCATGATTCGAGAGTCGATACAAAACACACTCGATAGTTACATCAATATATCGATATCACAGTATCGATATATATATTATCATGACAGTTCTGTAGAAACTTAACTGCTTGGCTGTTCAATTTGGAAGATACTTGGTCCATAAGAAGTATCATGAAATAAAACCTTTTTACTTTTACAACCTTCTATAAAGTATTACACGGTATTACAACCTTTAAGTATTTGTTTTTTTCTGTTAGTGCTTTTCTTTTGTTCTACTATTTAATCTACACATTGATTAATCTTCACTTGTATTAAGAAATTATTATGTTACTAGATTAAGTATCTATTGCGCTGCAGGCAGCTCCTGAAAATTGGGTTATCATGTATTTGCTAGACTAGACTCAGACAGCTTATTAAATTAATTTTTTTTCTTGTTGATATACATACTGATCACATTGACTGGAAGAAGTGATCAGTCAATTTCCAAGTTTTTGTAATTTTGTTTTTCATAATGTTTTGCACAGAGGAAATAAAATTCATTTTTTCATTCAAAAAAATTATTTGATTTATCCAAGGCTTTCGACACCGTTTCCCACAAATTCTTGCTGAAAAAACTATCATTCTATGGGTTTAAGGACAGATCATTAAGGATGATTGAATCATATCTCAGCAATCGTTTGCAAAAGGTCACATTTGATGAATCTGAATCCCGATACCTGCCTGTATCCCACGGAGTCCCTCAAGGATCAATATTAGGACCAATACTATTTATCATCTACGTAAATTATCTCCCAACTATAGTTGATCCTCCAGCTAAAAGTTATTTGTTTGCTGATGATCTATGTGTATTTCTGAGTATGCCAACAGAGGTATCCTTGAATGTTGCATCACAGGAGGTGGCTCAATCAATTGAGAGTTGGTGCAACTCAAACTTGTTGTGCGTGAATTCCAATAAGGTCCAAGATTTGAGGTTAACTTACAACAGGAGGCTTCTGATGGCAGATGAGGAAAAAGAAGCCAAGTTTCTGGGCTTTACTCTGGACAACTGTTTGAATTGGTCCAGGCACATTGATATTACTGCTGGAAAGCTAAACATATTCATATTAAGAAAGTTGAGGACATGCGTCAGTATTAATGTTTTGAAAGTAGTCTACTTTGCTCATATCCAGTCGCACCTGTCTTATGGTACTACACTTTGGGGATCAAAGGCATATAGCTCTAAACTATTCAGAATTCAAAGAAAGGCAATTAGGCTTATCTGTGGGCTGCCAAAGCGCGCTCAATGTAGAGAAAACTTCAAAGAATTAGAAATATTGACATTACCCTCTATTTTTGTGCTTCAATGTCTTACCTATGTTAAGGAAAACTTGGATACGTTTGTTGAGCAGGGATTATCACATGAACATCAAACTAGAAGCAGGAACAATTTGTGCACCAATCGCTATGCTTATGCTGGCTCGCAAAAAACCTTTCTATTTATTGGGGTGAAGCTCTTTAATTCGCTCCCTGAACAATTGAGAGGTTTGCAAAGTCAAATTTTCAAGAGTAGGCTGGAAATATTTCTAATAAGTAACCCTCTTTATACATTTCAAGAGTTCTATGAACTGGCTAGGACTTTGTAATGAGTTAGGTACTAAGTATACAGTATAGTTAAGTTCTAAAGGTACCTACTTTCTAATAAGTTAAGGCTAAATTTTGTTTCTATATTGTATATTGTAATTTATTGTATATTGTGACAAAGGTAATGCTTCTGAAGACCTCAGAAGCTGTTATGCAATAAAACATATTCTATTCTATTCTATTCTATTCTATTCTATTCTATTCTATTCTATTCTATTCTATTCTATTCTATTCTATTCTATTCTATTCTATTCTATTCTATTCTATTCTATTCTATTCTATTCTATTCTATTCTATTCTATTCTATTCTATTCTATTCTATTCTATTCTATTCTATTCTATTCTATTCTATTCTATTCTATTCTATTCTATTCTATTCTATTCTATTCTATTCTATTCTATTCTATTCTATTCTATTCTATTCTATTCTATTCTATTCTATTCTATTCTATTCTATTCTATTCTATTCTATTCTATTCTATTCTATTCTATTCTATTCTATTCTATTCTATTCTATTCTATTCTATTCTATTCTATTCTATTCTATTCTATTCTATTCTATTCTATTCTATTCTATTCTATTCTATTCTATTCTATTCTATTCTATTCTATTCTATTCAGGTCGTGACATGCGGTAGTGGGTAGGCGCGCTCCGCCGCCGCCCCTTGATGGGTTCCCATCCTGTACTGACATGCTTCTGACACCTCCTGGTGCTGTTGCCCCGCCGTCTGGTGATTTCCTGCTTCTCCTGGGTAGTTCTCCACTGCTTCTCGCCGCTGGAGTTGTTCCCCAAGGAGCCGCCGTAGGTCGTTGCTGTCCATATTGTGTGTCAACAACTCAGTCAGTCTCCAAATCAACTCAGGATTAGGTATTTCGGGCGTGTGACCCGCGCGCCCTGAGATAATAGGGTCCGCCGGGTGGGCGGGGGTTCTAGGCACGTTGCCCCACTCCGTAGGGCCCCCTACTTCCGCTCCGCCCACGTCCCTCGTGTTAAGCGGTGGTTCCGCCTGTTTTTGGCGAAATTCTCCGCCCTGCGCCCCAGGTCGCTCCCTGCAGCACTGCAGCTGCATCATGTCGCAGCTTGTTTCCGCTGGGCGGCAAGGCAGGCGCGCTGGGCGGCGCTGCTAGCGCGCTAGACGGCGCTGCTGGCGCGCTAGACGGCGGCGGTGGTTCCGCCTGTTTTTGGCGAAGGCGCCCTGGTCAGGCGCCGTTCCCGCCGTCCTACGGTGATAGTCGACTAATATCTTCCTCATTTCAATGACTGTGTCATCAGCAGGTAGTCCTAGAGTACTTAGTTTCTTAACTAAGTCCTCTTTGTGTAGGCGATAGACCCATGACACTCGTGGGTCTTGGTTCAATTCCTCGTCACGTCCGCCCTGCAGCGCCCTAGATGGGTCATGTTGTCATGTTATCCGCAACTCTTCTGCCACCAATGCACCAATACAAACGTAGGCCTACTTGTTCAAGACGACTTGACTGCAAAAATTCAGAGTAGACCTATCAACTGAAGAATTCTAATAAATTTACAAATATGGATGAAATAACTTTCCCTTATTTTTTCTGAAAACCATACATACTATTGAAACTGCGTGTAGAGTCTATGTCTATTATCAAGGTATGATGGAAAGTCTTGAAATAATAGAAGAATTACAGGAAAACTGAGGAGAATTCGTTGTTTTGCCAATGATATGTTCTGTTTGTTTCAGTTCGAAGAACACCGTGATAGTACTTGAGTTAGTTCTTTTCGGAACACTCTGTAGTCATATTGATCGCCTCTTGTTTTAAATTTGTTCATTGTATTAAATTGAAAACAGCAGTTAAACCATTAACAAACTTTGTAGAGATTCGTTCAAAAATGGAATTTTTTGATAATTCAGTATTTCCATTCAGATAAATCAAATATATAAATTATTAGAAATCCCTTTAATAGCATTCTTCAAATCCCGTAGAAAATCACGGCTGACTTATTATTAGTCTGACTAATCAAAGCATGGAAATCAAATGGAACAACAAACTTCTTTCAGCACAAATACTTCAAAAATAATTTGAATTTGCCACCTTTTGTCAGCTGTTCAAATAAATAGACTCCTATCACATGTTTAAGCTTTGAGATCAATATTCATCATATGACTTCAATTCAACATGAAAGTATTTTTCATTTGATAACATTATTTTCATGATAGTTCTTTCAAATTTGCCGCTAATGAATCAGCTGTTTTATTGGAATCAGATGTATTCTCCAAAAAATAATTTATTCAAATTCCATATGACATTTTTTCCCCCAGCCGTGATTATTGTGTTGAAATATATGGGAGTATATATAGATATATTGTTGCTGAGAACTTCCTCCTGAAAAAGGATGAAGGAGTCGATCGATTTCACTGTCCAACGAACTTGACCTGTATAAAGGTTAGAAGAATATGTGTTCTGAATTTGAAGTTGATTAATTGAGGCGTTCAAAAGTTATTGTCGAACATACAAACAAACAAACGAACAGACAGACATCGACTTTGGTCTTGAGTCAAAAGTAAGAACTCGCTGTCGCTCGTTCTACTATTCCTTAGAATTCCCAAATCAAATAACTTCAGATTTGTAAACAGAAAAATTCGTTTCAAGGTTAGTATGGGTACTAGCTTCAACATAAAATTATTCTGATCTGTAGTTTATATCTTAACTTAATTTTTTTATTTTTCAAAGAAAATTTTAATATGACCTTTACAGTATGTTTCTTAGCTTTTGTAGAGTATCTTGAAGCAATTAAGAATAGAAATAACAAGAAAATTCACCTTGAAAATTCCTGTAGGATTGGATTTTTTCTTCACATTCATTTTTGTTTTAGGCTAACATTTTTCCTTCACATTTCCGGAGAATAAAAATCAAAAGCAAGCAATAAAATTCCATGTTTCAGAATTTCTAATCCACCATAAGCTTATTCACTTCTTATTCAATGCTATAAATTTGGAAGATTGCAATAATGAAATTTTTATTTTGTTGGTTATCACATGTAATGTGATGGAATGAAAACGTAAACAAACATTAGCGCTATTATTTTGTTGGTCTACTGTCGGTCTACATAATATGACGTCATAGTCTGTGAGAGCTTCAGTTGTGGGGCCTGATGTATTAGTAGGTATTGCTCAAGCTCGGTCAATATTCAAAATTGTTTTTACTTTTGAATTATTCTTTTTCACTACCAATGATATCACTACCAATTGAAATTGAAAGAGAAATAGTACAAGCTTAGTTTTTCTCTTTCAGATTATAATATCTATCATTATAGATCATTGTAATAGTTTATTAATGAATAAATAAATATTGGTTCAATAATTATCAATTTGATCTCAAATTGTAGGAAACAATTTGGTCTACTATTAGGACCACATTTATGAAAAAATATGATTGAAAACCTTCTTTTATTTGATTTCAAAAAAATTAAAATTGAATACTTTTCATTAGGGTCTTGTATTGATAGCTGGATTTTATTATTAAATTAGCTTTGATTTTTTTATCTTGGTATTTCTAGTTGGAAATCGTAGATAGGTACTTTAATTAGGAGGAACAAATCGTGTTCAGTGATTTTTGTCTAAAAACCACCCAAACTATAAAATCCTTGTAGGTATCTATTTTACTGATAAAAATACAGAGTTTTCAAAAGTGTGATTTTTGTATGTTCTGAACTCTTTGGATCCTTATTTATGAGGGTTGGCTGCGATCTAGACAACAGATGAGAAGACTAACTGAGACCTGAGATGTTTTATTCATAATAGAATTTTCAATTTTCCATATAATTTTCATTGATTCAAATAACTGAGAAGGCTGCAAAATCAAGAATCGTAGACGAGAGTGATTAAACATGAGAATATAGTTTTTGATAATGGGAAATGTTTCTAATTTGAACAATACATTATTATAAAAACACTCAATAATCACAAAATAATACATAGCAATGATACATATGGGTGATCCTTTATTATTGATACGGTATTACAGTTGAAATGTAATATCTTATTCATTTCTTTTTTTAAATTTTCATCCAATCTACAATTTTATATTTTTTTCTGAGGCTTTCATGCACGTACTACCAAATAATAATTTCTTGTGTAATTTAGCCAAGAAATTCAATAGAACCAAAAGAAATTTGGATCTTCAATGGTTATTGAGATAAAGGGAAAATATTCGGGTAGCTCGTTGGAGGAAGTGATAACGCGCCGGTCTGTTAATCAGGTGGACCCAGGTTTGAGGCTCGACCGGCAAACAGTTCTTTGACCACAATAACAAAAATACAGTCACCCCATATTTCGGAGGAGACAATAAGCCTTCAGTTATGACTACCTAAAAAGTAATCGTCGTCGCTCTCATCATCATCAGCCAGCTCATTACCTTTGCACAAACCTATGCGCTCATGTGGGCTTCACCCTCAGAAAATAAAAATGGAATTTTCAATTGTTTAGGGTATATAACCTTATATAAGATCATAGAGTAGTATTGAATAGAAATTGTAAAGCAAACATTATGAAAAACGTTTTTCATTGTGAAATAATAATTTTGAATGTTGGAAAATATCCATAATGTCAAGTATTATTATTTTATGTAATTTAAATTTCATTGTATTAAATTTCACACTGTTGGCAGTGTAGCAAGTAATACATCTGTAGGCTTATTCGTAGTAAACAAATCGTGAAACAAGTCTCAAATTTAGGTTACATTGCAGTGCGCTCTGAAAAGGAGCGAGAAATACAGACTGCCAGCAGTGTTGAATTTAATACAATGAAATTGAAATTATAATAAAAATCATAGCTAATTAAAATAATAATACATGACACATAAGTAGCATATGTCAATTGACAGAGAACGTAAAGGGATAGTTCTTTAGATAATTGTCCCCTTATAATAATTTAATATAAGGGGACAGATAATTATAATAATTTTATTTATAGATAATTTTAGCTTATAATAATTTTCAGGGCTGATCTGGAAACCTGCGCAATCTTCGAATGAGAGGATAAAGTAGTATAACTAGCAATAACGCAAGTCTTACTATTTTCCAAAATTTATTACAGAGAAAGTGTATCAAACCAAATTGAAACATTTGAAATATTATACTGTTCAAATGAGAAACAAAATCATGTTTAGTGTCAAGTAGCACTTTTTTTAACCTAAAATCCTATAAAAATCAATTCGAACAAGAAAAAGTGATCAATTCAATTGTCACAAACATTATTATTAACTACTAAATTTATTATGATTCCTTCCTGGAATCTTCTTCTCTTTTGAACAAGGCATATCTTTAATATGTTAACAAAAACAAAAGAGAACAAAACAAGACTTTGGTACAAAGGTAATGAAAAACTTTAACTTATTGAATATGGAAACTAATTACTTCTCGATTTTATCAGAATTATTATCAACATGGGTCATAATTGTTTGGTAGCTTCCATGTATCAAAACTATATTGTAACTTCTATGTCTATCCTATATATTTATATAATTTGGATATGTGAAAAAATAAAAAGAGAAATAAATTATTTTGAAGTATCACGTCTATACATAATATAAAATCTAAGAAATTAGAAATCTAATATAATTTCTTCAGCATTACTATCAATATCATCAAATAATTCAAATTGATAAAAAATTATAGGTTCATTCTGATACAAATATTGTTGAGTTACTAAAATCCTAGTGTCAGTTGTTGGAAAGCTTGAAGAGATAAATTATCATCATAAAATAATGTAATATTATCTATTTGATATCCACTTGATAAAAACAGTATTGTTTTGGAAGACTCAGATCCAAGTATGAGATATTGAGAAGTATTGAAAATAATTATTATTATTTTTTGAACATCTTCTCTTAAAATTCACATAACAAAAGTCTTCAAATAATATTTTACTTATAAATCACAGGTGTGCATCTATCACAAAATTTGGTCCTACATACTAATCACAGCTCTCTTATGTATGGAAGATCATTATTTAATAGTTCAAGATGGATGATGTCATATCTTTCAAATTTCAATTGAGTATTTCTGGAAAAAACAAAAAAATGTTATTTAAACAAAAATTAAATAGAAATTACAAAACATAAAAAATTATATTTTATACACATACGATTGAAATAATAATAATGATGAATAAATTCCATGTGAATTCCTGTTCTCCCTCAACCCAATAAAAATATGCCAAAATAGACTGCTTTGATTGATTGTCATTCACTCAAAAGAATTAATAATTGGAAAGTACCGATATTCCTCAAGTTCTAAGTTAGCTTTCAAATTGGTGCATCAATACAGAATCTGTATGGAATAATACATCTGTTGTAATAATACTTATTATTATGGAATTCAATTATACAAACATGTATTTATCATGTTTCATGTCTCTCGTATTTGTTAATATTAACGTATGTTTCTCATGAACATTTATTTTTCAGCTTTACTTTTCATTTACTAGGGTATCTCCAGGCTTTCAATGCATCGTAAATCATACTATCAACAAATTTTATTGGAATATTCAACAATTTACTTGTCACAATTTAACAGATGATGTATTGCAATACATGCAACAAGAAACCATCAAATCAATCTTTTGAGATGTATCAGGACTTGATGTATTAATACACCAAAACCACTGTGTAAGCACTGATTTGATAATGTTGATTGGTTCGAGTGCGATACAGTATATTTATACAATTGCATTAATACATGATGTATTAATACACGATGTATAAGTATTAATACACCAATATGAAAGCCGTCTTACAGTTACAGTTATGACAAAGAAACATACTGTTTGCACTATTTAAAACATATTGATAAATTTGTAGTAACGTTATGGCTTTTATCTTGGAGCAATATGCAAACGTTTCTTCAAGACTGGCATGAGGCGTAAATGGTGGTGACTTAGGTCGCTAGGATATGGTTTCAAGGGTTCAAGTAGTATAGTTTTTCGAGAAAAGAAGACATTCCTTCAAAATGGTAGCTGTTCAATGATGCCAACAGTCGAAATTAGAATAGTCCCAATCTAACCATCTGTCTCTCATCACATCTCATCAGCGGTATGTTGACAAAAGTGATTTTACACTAAAATTTTCAGATCCGCACATGCATAGTTACACTCTCGCTTCAAAATTTGCCATTTTGAAGGAATGTCTTCTTTGCTAGACAAGAATATAGTTTTACCGAATTTTCCAATTGATGAAAATCCTTTTAATAGATGAAGTAGAAGGTAAAGTTAATCTATGAATATAATTCATTTCCAGCTCATTTTTTAATTTGTGTATTTCATTATTTACTCGGCTCGAGCTTCTACTATGCTAGTAGACATCTGACTTCAACTATGATACCTGTACAGCCACCAGGAAGTCAAGATCTTCATAAAAACTGTTTGACAGTTGAATCATAATTACTTTTTTATTTATGAACAATAAATAAAATAGATATCTGATTGAGTTCAGGAGAAACCTTTTCTAATGATATATGGAAATGATAAGAATCGATCATACCTTATATTTATTGATGATTTCCATAAAAGATTTTAGAATATTGCAGACGCACTTGATCCGAGAACTGCCAAATTGGAGAAAAAATTGTAGGTGATCTGAAAAATAAGATTTAAATTATTTTAAAGGTGGATAAATATAGCTGTAAACATCTCATTCCGCTTGAAAGAGAGAGGCAATGGAGATGATTATTTGATGTGAAGTGAATTCGAAAAATCTAAAACTCGCCAAGTTTTATAAATTATGTTGGAAAGGATTTTCTACGAATCAGCATTCCATGGAGTGATAGGGAATTAATTATTCATAATAATATTTAGTATGTAAGGAAGTATTTAAGGAATTTAAGATTTAAGTTTTATAAATTATGTTGAAAAGGATTTTCTACGAATCAGCATTCAATAGGGAATTAATTATCCATAATAATATTTAGTATGTACGAGTATTTAAGGAAGATGAATTTAAAATTTTCGGGCTGGTAAGAAATACGTTTTTACTGAGATAAGTTAACAAGGGCAGAAGATAGTACATTTTTCATCAAATCTATGAATAGTTTAAATTTTATAATTTTCACAGGCACGTACCAAATAATGACTTTCAATGTAAATTTAGTTATTGGAATAAAGGGGAAATATGATAGAAAAAAGTTCAAGGGAAATAACTGAATATTGGATCATAATCTAATATTTTGATGGAATACAACTTATAAATAATAAATTTCTTAAATGAAGTGGCAAACTCCTAGCTGGTTTCATTTAATTTCTCAGTTTATTATTTCACATAGGAAATTATCATTCTGGTATTGTCTGTCCCTCTGGTAAGAAGGGAAAATGACTCCAGCTTGGTCAATACTTGTTCAAAAGTTATAAATGAGGTCTTAATAGTAGATCAAATTGTTTTCTACGATTTGAAATCAAATTGATAATTTTTAAGCAATATTGACCGAGCTCAAGTAATTTTCCCACCTTTCCAGAGGGTCTTCTTTGCTTGTACAGACTATACTTCTTCTTTAAAACTTTTAATAATTAAAATCAAAATTTGATTTTAATTATTTAAAGTTTTAACGAATATAGTGGCCCTAAGAGAAAATAAGTATACTTCTTCTCTATCATGAAAAGTTTAAATCATAAATTTGTATGGTTCAAGTATCTATATGAACAAAATGGATCAGACACAATTTCTTCGAAAGGAAAGGACAATTCTCGTTACTTTTTAAGATTTTTTTGTGTCTCTATAGCGCAAACTATGAACGAAAATGCACAGTCTCTAAATACTTAACGTTGAAGATCCTCCATAAAGTAAAGGAACTACTGTTGCACTAGTGCATATAAAAGTTGGTAGGTACTAATTTGCTTTAATACATTTGAAAACAGTTTGTACGAGATATTTATGTTTGAAAGAAACCTATAAATATAGTATATCTTGTTGAAAATATAGGCATTTATTGCTAAATTAATGGAATGACAATTAGGAATGCGATAACACCATAGGGATTCGGACAGCATATACTTGAAATGTTTATATTTACGAGTACAGTCTACAGATGACACAGCAATACATTGACTCTATCAATTGCTGAAATTTCTGTTCTATATTTATGTGGTCATTTATTCTTTAAAATATTGGAAAAGTTCACTGTCAATTATATGAATGAACAGAAAAAAGATTATTACTAATACATTAATCTTATGGAATTAAAATATAAAATCACTGATTTTTTCAATTCTATTTATCACTTTATTTGTGGTAACCATCGAGCATGTTACCAGGACCGCATCATCTGATGATGTGACGCATTATGTCACCTATAAACCAGTCATGTACCACAGATAGTATAGAATTGACAAAATCAGTTTTTTTTTAAATTTTATTTTCATAAAATTCAATGATTTCAATTTCGTTATGAAACGGTTCTACTATCAAAAGTGTCAAATTTTCAATGTACTGTATTTCTTGATGAGAAAAATATAATTATTAGCTGATATAATCCATACAAGCAAAGAAGGTCCTGTTCCTGTTTCAATGTCAAGCGTTCAATGCTGCCAGTAGCCAAAATGAAAATTGTTTTATTCTCACCATCTGTCACAAACAAAAATTATGATATTTGATAAAATATGAAATATGTTCTTACATAAAATTATATTTTCATTTGTAAAATCAATATGATTATGATTTTTTCAACAGTCACAATGTGTGCTTTGTTGATTCGGCCTTCCGGAACCATAGAATCTGATAGTGAAAACACGGTAGGTTGGCTGAAGCTGTTTTACACTAAAATTTTTAGATCTGCGCATGCGTAGTTACACTCTCACTTCCCTCCGCCATCTTGAAAGAGGGTATTCTTTGCTTGGAAGGACTATACCTGTCAATTGATAATAATTGGATATCATAGCTGAGTTATATGTTGGAAATGAATATGATAATCTTACTAACCTTTAATAACATAATCTAAAGGCGTTCAGTTCAGCGAGAAGTATATCCAAGTTCGGCGATGCACGCGGAGGACGTTTGAAATACAAATGATTTATCGCCTCGTCAGCGCTCATTCGTTTTGTTGCGTTCACTTCAAGCAGTCTGAACAGAAATACGGTGGCTGACCAGTCTTGTACCTCTTTCAATAAATATTCAAGAAGATTGTCCTGCGTGTAATGTCCGAAAAGCGCATGGAAATAATCGTAATTCGGGAATGTCTTTGCTTCTGGCCACACCGATTCACTGCAGAATCCACAAATTTGGGATATTTTCTCCATCTGGGTTTGTTTGTCTTTTCCTTTGAAAATAGCGGGTCCGTACGTGAACAACTCAACTGCTATACATCCTGCACTCCATATATCCGTCGACTGATCGTAATCTCCTTGACCAAGACAAACTTCGGGGCTCAAATACCAGACGGTTTGGACATCCGTTTTCAACTCAGGCAGAACACCAATCTCCATAGAGCAGCCGAAGTCTGCGATTTTCAGTGTTCCATCCATCGTTATGAGTATATTTGAAGGTTTAAGATCGCGATGTATGATGTTATGACTATGTATAGCCTTGATTCCTGTGAATAATTGAAGTAGCAAGTTCTTTCTATCACTTGACAACGGAATGATTGCTGGATTTCGGATTACCTTTGCAAGATCCACTATGCACCATTCGAAGACCAGAGTAAACTCTTTAGGATCCCTCAAAAGCTCAATAAATCTAACGACATTCTTCTCCTTTCTCAGCTTCCTCAATATTTTTACCTCGTTGATTTCCATCATAGTTACCACTCCGTCAAGGCCTAGCTGGTTTCGGCTTCTTTTCAGAGCAAAGAATCCTGCGTCAATGTTATCCTTGATCACGGCTTTACTAACGATGCCAAAAGCGCCCTTAGCTATTTGAAATTCTATAATTTCATATTTATCTGGGTGCGATGTGTCTATTGTTGATAAAAACTGCAAACTGTTCGGAGGCGTTGGTAACATTATCGCAAAGATGTTTTCAAGTTCGAATCTAAAAAAGCACAGGAGAAATCTATTGGTAAAAATTAACGTTACCTTTATGTCAACACAGGAAACATTATTGCGTGGATAATAAAAATCTACACAAAATCTGTCACGTTGAATGAAGAATTTTAATTTCGAATGAAGAGTTATTTTGGGAAAGAAATAACTTTCAAACGTAAAATCGTCTGAAATAACAAAAAATTACTAGTCTAAGCTGCAACCCGCGTAAAAATGACAATCCCGCTGTTGATCCGATATGAGGGATCGTATCCGGTTGGTCGCCAGTCGTGTTGGTCGCCAGTCGTGTTGATCGCCAGTCGTGTTGATCGCCGGTCGTTTTGGTCGCAAATCAAGGTCATTTGACGTCATTCATCATCACGTGATCAATGACGACATTTAATCGATTGTGGCGCCCCTACAAGCTTGTTATTTTTCCAAAACAGCTTTTCTTCTCTACAAGTCTATTTGTTTTCTATTCTAATCATCTTGAATTTGAATGGATTGGAATGGAGTCTGAGATCTGAGTTGTGTTGTGAGCTAGCTTTGAAAATTTTCAGATACAAATATTCGGCTAATGGTACGATAACATGCTTTAGTTATATTAATTTCACTCGTATTATTTATAATTTAGCCAAGTTTTATTAAGTTGAAATAATAACAAAAAATTATCTTCGCATCAGCTTCAGTGTAAATCAAGAGAGCCCTGTTGCCTAACTTTGAATGGTAAGTAGAATATTTTTATTGTAGAAAAGTATAGGGTTTATTTATTGTCTATTTATTTATAGGCTGAGGGCTAAAGTGTCTTTTACTGGCCCACGACAGTATCCAGTAAACGACACTTACACCTAGGCTGAGTATAGGGAGATTTTTTTGAAAGTGATATTGATTTTCATTGTTCAATTCTAAACTACCACTGTCACCTGTTATTGAAAAATGACCGTTAGGTTGAGGAAGCCGTATTATTTCAGTTAATATTGCTGTACTTTCTAATTTAAGCTTCACCAATCAATCATCCTTGTCCCTTAAAAACTAAAGAATAACCTTAGTTTTTAAGGTTAGTAAACTGCGGGGACTATTTCGTTATTTCCCTAACTTCCTTAATCTCTAACTTTTCAAACTAACGACTACCTAACCTTGGCTTTTGAATAGAAATGTCTATATGTATCTAATAACTGTATGACTATATCTCTAAAAAGTCAATATTTGGGAACTTACAACTCTGCTGCTCCCTCATTAAAGTGGTGAAGGTGCTCCTTTGGATTATTGTACCTCCTCTTAAAACTGGAATTCTGAAAGCAATTTGTCAGAACAAAACGGTTTGTCTGAAGTCGCTCTCAAATCGATATGCTATTGCGGCCCACTCGCCGACTGTCCTGATAGATCTGAGCATCAATAAATCATTAGCCAACCGCCAGTTTTGATGGTGTCTGCTATATCATCTTTCCAGATTTTCTATAACTTCCATGTTCTCTACATCAATGCTCAGACATTTCTGTATTGATTTCATCATAGAGGACGGACTTCTAACTTTGTCATGCACTGAGTCTTAATTCTTTTGGTGAGGTTGTTTCGGTTGAGGTGGCGTTATGTTGGAAGGCTACAGGTTGTCTTTCAAAAACTCATTCACACTAGTAATTTCTCATGAAATCAGCCACTTTGTCATCACACATTCTTCAAAATTTCTCACAAAATGTAAATTAGTGAAGGCATTTAATTTCAGTTAAAACTTGTCTAAATTTAAAAATTTATTTTCCAGGAAGATTTCTCTGATGAAGTGTCTTCTTCATTATATTTGTCGTTGATGGAAAATCAGGTTGAAGCAAAGGTGAGTACTAACTTGAAATTTATTTCTGAGAGTGATGCTCACATGAGATTTGAGCTTGTGCGTGAGTAATGAGAGGGGTGAAGTTTAGAGATGACTTATTATTTTATTTGATATGCCTGATTTTATAAATAAATAATTCTCATAGAGAAATCGAATAGAACTTTGTGTAATTTGTAGTGATGTGGATCGGGAATATTCCCAGTGGGAAGGAGCTTATGATTTGGGAATATTTCCCTGGTCAAGAAATTTTGGGAATTTATAAAATTCTAGTCACTTTTCACGTTATTAAGTGCTTCAAAATAATTGGTATTTATCAATCTCAGTCTCTTTTCACATTACAAGCTGTAAATCATCCTTGTAATCTCAATTTTAGCTCACTTTGGTGAACTGACAAACAATACTCCACGTCTACACACAAACAGAACCCAACTCGCTCTCTCTCTCTCTCTCTCTCTCTCAGACACGCACTTTCTTTCTTATCCTACCCCTGAGAAGAAAAACTTTTGAAAGGAAGAAATGTGATTAGTGTGTGAAATAAAAACTTAATTTAAATTTTCCAAATTAATAATGCTAGCTACATAATAATAATTGGTGCTACATGTTGTTGGCAAGTAGAAAACTGCGCACACATAAACCTAATTTACATAGGCTACATAATAATAGAATTATGACTTTGAGAGGAATTCAATATTTAATGGATCTTAGGATAAGGCTGCTTCAACAACCCATTGGTAAGTTGGCTTTTTGTTTTTGTATTTATCAGATACAAAATTGAAAACTTTGTGGAGCAGAAAATATTTTTATTATTACAAAAAAAATATTCTTATGGCTTTTATTGGTGGGAGACCCTTACGGGTAGTTCCACCTCACCAATGTGTGTACTTGCCCAGAACCGGTCACCCCATCCAGGTGCAGTCCACAGTGCTCGTAACTTAACATCACGTTCACTGATAGATCACCCTCACTGAGAGACCAATTGCCAGTACAAAAGATATTGTATTATTACAATTCAATGAAGCCTTAGTGATTCCTGAAAGGTTGTGAGCTGTGGAACTATTTTCTTTTTAATATTCAATTAAACTTGAGGGTGGATGGTAGTGGACAGTCAACTACCGAACGGCAAAATTATGTCTCCATAAGGAACAATGTAATTTTTATCAATTGTATGAGTGAGCAGATAGCGCCGTTATTTATGAACACAGAATTTCACGTTCTTAATGTCATTGGAAAGAGTAAATTCAATTCTCCAGAGGCTGGACTTTTACGTTTTGATTTTAAGTTAAATTTTTAATAATTAATTAACTATGATTCATAAAAGTATTGAACTCTAATTATTGAAATGAACTTGAAATAAAAAGTAAAAAGTCCAGCCACTGAAGAATTGAATTATCTTTCCAATGTCATGAGAACGTGGAAATTCTGCGCTCTTTCATAAATAAGCGCATTTTCTGCTCCAGAAAATTGTCGATAAAATTACATTGTTCACATGGGGCATTCTGCATTTTCAAGTTATGACCGACTACTACTGCCCTCTTAGAAAGTAAGTTCTTGTTTTTAGTTTATTTTGTTGTAACTTATTTAATAATTTCTTAATTTTTTGATTTCTATTCTTTTTCTTTGTTTAGGGGGGTTTATTATTTCTTTAGCAAAGAAATAAGTGTAAACTTACTTTTTCAGCTCTTGTGATAGAAATGAGCGCGCATCTGACATCATAAGCACAACGTCATCTTCGGAATACAAAATATTTTTTTGACAAATTTTTGACCGCATTTTCTGACCAAAAATTATTAAGCGATTTTGCGTGGATACCTACTCTCTGACATGTTGAAAACTTTTAACATTATGAATTCAAATGAGAATTGAAAGTCTGGAAAGTGTAGATCCACAATAGCTCTAACCCACATTCTAAATAAATAATATAATCTGGGGTGTTCTCTTGGGAGGCCAAATAACTTTTTCACAAAATATTTTTGGAATTTTTCTATTCGGTCACTCTGCAAGTAGCCCCACACTTGGTAAGCAGTATAGGTTACCGTAGACTTTACATCTTGCTTTGACTGAAAACCTGCCACTTGGCGGAAAAGAAGGCACTGAATCGTTTTAAAATTAAGCTTTTCCACATGCTATTAATCCCATACCTTGCTGTTGCTCACTCTGTCATCAAAATGTATTTTTAAGGAAAGAAGATGACGTGAAAATTAATTTCCTACATACTTATAGTGATTTACATATTTCAATAACCTCATTTTCCACAAAACCATTTTTTCGTTTTTCCTAAGTTTACCCTCTTCCCTGAAAAAACAAACGATTTTTGACTTATTCATATTTACTACAAGATTCCATTTGGCTACACAAAAACTTCTTAATCTATTAATCATTGTTTGCATTAGAATCGGAGTATCAGCTAGTATAACTAAGTCGTCCGCATACATTAGTCCATTTAAATCTAGGTTTCCTACAGATACTCCTCCACCTATATATCCACAAAGGTCATGGATAACATAGAAGAATAAAATCGGAGAGCTAAGCTAAGCAGCCTTGTTTTACTCCGCTATTTATTGGAAACTCTGCCGATAAACCTCTGCCTCCATACTACACCACCAATCCTACACCTATTATTACTATAGATCCGCTTTTTAAATGTACTTATGAATTTGCTTCTTGAATTCGCAGAGTCTAAAAATAACGAGAGTTTCTATCTACATTATCGAATGCTCCGCTTTGAAATCGATAAAGAAACCATACAGTTTTCTTTTTTCAACTTGCAAGAAATAATTAATAACACCTATGAAGAACAAATATGTTAATCAACAGTCCAATGGTAACCAGGACTTGAAATCCGGGCCTGACTCTCTTTATAATACATCTTGATTGCTCCCGCCACTTAGCTAATCTATTGGTCATTATGCCTAGCAAAAGTTTTGTCATAATATCCATACATGAAATTCCTCTATAATTAGAAACATCGGCAGGGTTACCTTTTTTTATGAAGAGGAAAATATAATAGCACTATTAAAAGAATCAGGTATTTCTCCATTCGTAAAAATATTGTTGAATAATCTAAGCAATAATATTCTGAAAACTTTCTCTGGGGCATTTTTATAAAATTCAACAGTAATTCTATCCTCTCCAGGTGCTTTGTTGTTCTTCATTTTTGTGGAGTACAGCATCCAATTCCCTCATATCCAATTCCTTATCTAGAGAATTCTATTTCGACCGGGGTGCTGCATACAAAAACGACTCACTAAGTCCAAGAGTCCGGAGTAAATAAATTTGAGAAGTAGCTTGATCCCACCATCAGCTTTTATGGATACAAAAGCGAGTAAAATGACGAATTTTAAAACCTTTCACAAGATCCAGAAATTTTTTAGAATCATTCACATTTTGAAATCCTATTGTTCACCTCTATGTAATAATCATTTCTTTTTCTCTTTACTCAAAATTTTATAATTCTCTTACTGAGGTTAGATAATCATTTTTAATTGATATATAATTTGGATTTTCTGAACAAATTAAAGTAGACTAAACATCCTACGTCTAGCTCTTTCACAATCTCTATCAAACCAAGCTACTGCCGATTATTTATTTTATTACTTGTACTGCATGAATTTAGCCTGCCACTAGCTGAAGAGTAAATCGGATTTTCAAAACGTTGGATGCAATATCGTGGGTTATTTGGAAGTTCAATATCTCGCTACAAGATTGTGATAGCTTATGTGAATAGTGTAAGTCATCTGATCTACCGAACTTAAGCTTAGGTAAGAGTTGAATTAATTCATCGACATCTTCATTTACACCATCTCTCATACAACACACAATTTAAAGGGTTATTGGAAAATGGTCTGGAGAAAGTATAGGCTTAAGTACAGTAAACCTATTTATGCAGTTGATAATATCTAGTGGCACACAACAATAGTCGATTACAGATGCTCCTCTCTGACTTCAAAGTTAAAGTTAATTCCTGTTGTTTCATCTCCGATTAAATTCTACCATTTAATGATTATATAATTATATATTTCACATGAAGAGATAATACTTCCTTCTCCTCTATTAAAGTTAATGACTGTATCTTTTCGATTTTCTGAAGCGAGAGTATTACATTATCATTGTCTACAGAGACTCTCGACTGGAATTTTCTGTAATGAGCCTACTCTACAATTCCAATCACCAAACCCAAGATAGTGTTTGAATAATTATCAGGGTCGAAAGGTAATTCCATAAAAGAATTAAAATCTTTCTCCATTCCTCCTTCCGACACACCATTCAAATAAATTGGCAAAATATATATTTCCTTATTATTAAAACCTGATTGAAATTTTAGGTTTACCATCCTCATTATTAAAAGAGTAATACTTTGATAAGGACGCTCTAAATCCCATCATTATTCCCCTTTAGCTCGACCAAAACGACTACCTCCTTACTGTACATACTCCCATATCAATTTATATTCTGGTAAATAAAATTCATAATCTTTACAACATTGTGCCCTTCACTTCTAAGAATAGAGTCTCCCAAACAAAATAAAACAATCTGAACTTTTTTTAAAACTACCAAAAATTGCTGATAATTCTTAGACCTTTTATTCCACAAACATTATACACTAAAATATCCGTTTCATACTTCTCTTACACTAGGCTCTTACCTATTCGACTGACGGCCCCACCTCATACTACATCACTCAAGTCTTTGATGCTTGTTACTTTCTATGTCCTTTCTTTGAAAGTTTTAAATTTCTTCTGGATTCGTTTCCTAAAGCAATTCGTTGAATTTCTCTTCACCATTCAAGTTGCCGAACTGCTTTACCAGCCTGAATCATCATCCCCATGCGGAAGAACCTCTTACCATGATCAGCTGGTCATGGACGACCCGTAACTTCAAGCCTGGTTTTTTTGCTCCATGATAATTTTTTTCGCAAAGCCAGTTTTTTCCCCTCTTTTACACGTGCGTTTCATTGCAAGAAGTCTTTACTAACAAAATAGTTGGGTTTCACTTTCCCAACTTTTTCACGATTGGATAAGATAAAGTTCTCACATCGTCATCACACGGAAAGTGGGCTATAATTAAACTACTGTTCTTTTTTTGGATTTCCTATAGAAGATGAGCACGATTGATGAACAAATTTTCGTGACAACGTAAATAGTTCATGCAGAAACGCGCCTCTCACTACAAGCAACGAAAATTAGTTTTTCTGTTAGGTTCAAACTACCGCAGTCCCTTTGAAAATTAAGTTATTTCTCCTATTTCTATCTTCCAAATTAATAAGTTCTTTAGTTAAAATTTTGTTGCAAAAAGTAAGTAAGACTGTGTAAATTACTTTTTATTTCCTCATTTCAACGAGATATGCCACAGCACAGTTTCAGTTAAACCAGATACATCCTTCCTTAGTAGCTAAAGTAGACAGTTTTTTATTGAAATTTTCCTACTTAATTCTATTTTTCAAGACCATCCAGTAATACCTTGAATTTTTTGTTCATCCATTTTTATATAGTCGGAATGTCCACATGTTTTTTCCCAGGTTTGGGATTCACTTCAGGAGAAACTTCGTAAGATCGATCACGTTTCTTAGAGTTTCAGATGGTGAGAAGTACGAGTCCTATGGCTCGCCCATTTGATATACAACACGCAGAAGAGGCAGCAAAAACTAATAATCACTCGTTTCTTAATTTTTGAAATTCAATAAAAAAGATACTTTCAACACTTTTGCCGAATTTATTCACAATAGTTATTGTTATTGAGGTTAAATCAAGCACCGGCAAGACAACGATAGGCCGGTCAGAGCGATAAGCAAACACGACTGCTCTGTTCAACGTCCAAGACGCAACTCTCTGGTTAATGATTATTCGCTCGGGGTTCTGTTTGAGAATTCATGGCTTTTGGGCCGGTATTAACCGGGCTGGAGTCGTTTTCCCCGTCTTGCCGGGGTGTCTTCTTTGCTTGGACGGACTGTATAGTTGGTGAATGTGAAACTGGCTGCCAGCTGGTAGGCCTAGGTTGCCTAGGCCCCTTCGGGGGCTCATGAGCCGTGGACAAAAAATCGCAGTATTTGCATTCTAGTGTATGTTTCTCAATTTTATCTATATCCGTTCTTGATAATCGTCTAATAATTCGATTGATTTTATTACAGGTACAACAGAGAATAATATACCATGTCCGAACAAATGATTTGCCTCTGTATGCATGATGTATGCGGACGTTCTCTGCCAACGGTCTGATTATTTCTCCAAACAAATGAAACATTTGAGCGGGCTCGAGAAGTATGGAGGAAGACGTGGACTAACAGATTCGTCGTTGACATGCTTGAACGATTTGGAGTCAATTCAGAGAGACACACATACTACAGTTAGCGATCTGAGAAATGGAGAAAGAACAATTTGTGAGTATCTCTCATTATCATAATGTCTCATAGAATCATATTGTCTTGAGAATCAATTTCCCTCCTTTTGGGAGGTTGGCTTGTTGTTACTAAAGATAGTTGCTAGTTTCCCGTCTCTGGATGAATAGTTATTGTTGAATTACATTCTAGCTGATTAACTGGATGTTATTCAGAGGTGTTCCGCGCCGTCACTTGCTTATGGAAGCTAGTTTTTTGGGTTGAGAGGATCAACATGCTAACCAAAAGTTACCTATATCGTGGTTGATGATTATTCACCTCTCGTGTATAGTGGAGTGAATATGAAACTGTCAACCAGCTGGTAGGCCTAAGCCCTTCATGGGCTGTTGAGCCATTGACAAGGAATCAATATGGCTTTTATAATGGAGTAGTTAATTAATATTCTAATGTATTTTCTATTAGAATAAGTTATAGTACATTATGGACAAGACACGAGGAAGCAAAGTTTTTGTACTGTAAACTTTTATAAAACAGAATTTCCATAATTTTTAATTGTAACTTATAGACTTTCACGATATTATTTTCTCATGATATCGAACCAGTGGCGTAACAGTTTTTTCGGGCCCCCAAAATGACTTTTTTTCTAAGTTTTATTTTAATAATTATTTAGCTACCTTGTTTTAATGTGTATTGGATTGTTCGATGTCTAAAATTGCTATAAAATATTTATTGCCGTTTTGTATTCAATCTATATCTATGTAGGCTACTGTTTATCTAATACTCAATTATTACTTACTGGAAATTATTGTTCAATAGAAACTTCGGCCTTCACTTAACGTCAATCCTTTTGCATCATTTACAAATTTACTGTTGCAATAGTTTTTTTAACATTTAAATGCAGCATTGCATTCAAATGGAGTCGATGCTGTAAGAGTGTGAGATAGAGCTAATTAACTAGCTTTGAATGTGAACAAATCCTAAGATCTATTTGTGTCATATGATAATCATAACTCACCACATTTTGTCAAATTCCTATGTATTAATGTTCAAATGTACATTCATATATCTTTCAAAAATTTAATGTACTGGAGGAAATTGTAAGGATGTTCATGATCTGTTTGTATTACATAAAAGGGCAATAAGAGCCGTTTGTGTACTAACCTTGTATTTATATATTTTAATATTCACCATTGAATCGATTGAATCTCCGCACCTTTTGAATCAAGACAGTTTGTTTAAAGTATCTTAGGCATTTAACTTCACAAAACTGACAAATGTTTTGTTTCGTACTTAAATTTTTATAATATTGTGAATTTTTCAGCCTCGTGACATTCTTTGTGGAGCTGCCGATTCAAATAAATGACCGGTTGAAAGAGAGAGAAGATAAAATGGAGACCTAATCGCTTCTCGGAGGCCTGGATGAAGAACGGTTTGCGCTCCTTGTCAATCTTAGAAAGAAGATCACCGATTTCGGCGCTGGGGAGAAGGTCAATAAAGCTGGTAAGTCTTACATTTTATTCATTTTTTATCTTAAATAAATTAAATCCCATTCATATTTTATTTATTCTTTATCTCAAATAAATTCAATTTCATTCACTAAACCCTGGTTGTTCATCAAAACTGTCAATTCTTAATGATTGACTGGATGAAATTCCGATGAATGCATCATTTTTTATAATTTAAGAGATCACAATAGGCCTACAATGAGACTGAAACACGAACAAAGTCATAAACGTATCTTCTTCCCAATTTTTATCAGTTATTTTGTATTTTAGTAAATTTTATTTGGTTATTTTAGTAATTTTGATTAAGTTATTTTAGTAATTTTGATCGATAATGTGTAATTAATATCTCAGACAAATGTCAGTGATGAATTCATTACGATCGTCACCAGACAAGTTTTTCTGTAGGATGAGAGATTGTGCTGGTCATTTTTCTTTATTTATCATGGACTGATTCATTTTATCAGTGAAGTTCATTAGGTCTTGTAGATCTAGTATCTAGTATATAATATATGTTATCGGGAAGTAAATTAAAAAAAATTGGGGTTAAATATAAAAATGTATTTTTAAAAAGGGTACAGTTAGACCTAAATCCTCGGAGATTCCGGTTCAGTAAACCTCTTGTTAAATGAGAGCCCTTTACAAATCACAATAGTTAACTGCTACACCCTCATTTCCACTGAGCAGGTAAAAAATAGAAAGCACTTTAATGCACATACAAAGTAGGCCTACCTCAGTAGAAGTACCTCAAACCGTTGATACAGCGGTAATGTTCGATCTCTGTATCCTGCACCAGCAATTACTCGAATAAATTATTTTTGCAGCTTTACAATAGGGTTCAATGTAGTAGGCTATAATGCGTGCTTCCCCAACAACTCAATCCATAACTGATTCTTGAATGGGCAAATGCATAATAGATTTCTTTGGGGATGTTTTGGTTATCCACAGCCTTTAATTTGAACATTGTTCTGAGGTAAAACTCTAGTGGCTTTTTAAGGAATGTATGAAATTTCCATCTCAAGTTATGATCCAGTAGCAACCCAAGATATTTTACATTTGATTCCATTTTCACTACGGGACAATTGCAAGAGTCACGCCTGCAGTCCAATGTGTAAAGAAAGATAGGATTGTGTTATGTTATTTTAGCATAATAATTATTTCCGTCCAAAAATAATGTAATCTTGGGATATCATTCCCAAGTGGATTCTCGAGGCTTTATTTGCGCTGCTCGAGCTGCCCTGCTCTAGCTTCAATGTCTAACCATCACATCTCTATTCTTTTAACTATACTATAAGTGTTTACTTTGTTATTAGGGCTTCTTATGTATAATTAATCAATAAATATTGAAAATCACTTGAGAATGACTTGAAAAGGCTGAATTCTACTATTATTTTATAGATTTATTATAAATTAGTAGCCCTAATAACAAAGTGAATATTATTTATAATATAGTTCTGTAAATAGAGTTGTGATGATTAGACATTGCAATTAGAGCCTGGCAGCTCAAGCAGCGCAAATAAAGCCGCTCAGGAATGATACCTTGAGGTTTCATGACAGGTTTCATTTTTATTGAAACTGTCCACGGTTCAATTCCATTTCAAGAAGTTTTACAAGATTTATTTGACCAAGTGAACATCATTTCCAGGCCCTTAGAAACAAAAACTAATTAAATCAAGATTAGTAGGTACAAAATAATCTTATATCTACAGTACAAATAAGAATAATGTTGGTAGTATTCAATATTCATAGACAATCAAGACAAGAGATGTATTAACAGAAATAAAGTACATTATGTCTTGAAAACATTATTGATGTCTCTCAATTTCCATACATGTATTTAAATTGTTCATGTATCAAATGAAACATGATCCCCAATAATACATTTATTATTTTATTGTATTATATTCATGCATAATCCTGTATACAATTCTATTGTATTATTTGATACATGTATCACCTTTTTGAACGTAGTGATTGGTGTTCACACAGCTTTATCGAAGTGGTCAAGTGGACATTAGTGTTTGAACTTGATTACTTCAAATTAATGAAGTTATTGATTTTTCCAAGCAAAACTCCATTCCAACAGCTACTTGTAAATGTTACATAACTTTATTCATGCTTTTCTAAATCCATTTCCAGAATCGAGTTGAAGGATTTCTTGCCTTGGATTTGCCATCCATCATGCCGAGTCGATTGATCGTACACTCTAGTTGAGGATCTTTTTGCCAACAGACATATACAGGTAAAGTTTATTTGTAAATTCATTCCGTTAATACTTGGCTAAATATTCAATGGTATCAGTCCCGCCATAAATTACAATTATTGTTATTATTCAATATATCGTGTCTATAGAGGCTGAATGATCTTTAGAGCATTAACTACTTGAAATTAAACTCTTGCCGTCAGTTTGTTGAAGCGCTGTGTGCAGGCTCTTTTTTCACTGACAATTGCGTCACCAATAATAAACTCATAAAATATGAGCTCCTACTAATTTATTAATTATTATTATTATTATTAGCGTATGGCTTTATTTGGTGGGGAGACCAAAAGGTAATTCCACCTCGCCAACATAACCATGTTTCGCCAATAGGAAACATGATAAAAGTATAAATTATTTTCACTGTAATTTAGATTTCGGGAAGTCCTTCACAATTTAGAAAGTCCGAGAGCACTAAAACACAGGTCAAAACACTAATCCAAGACTGGAAAATTTGGAATTTAAGAAAAATTTAGAGCACAAAATTTTTACGTGTTATAATAATTTTGCCATCATTTATTAATTTTATTCAATAATTAAAATTATTAAGTTTATTCAATAATAAAAATTAAAATGAACCCACCACAAATAAGCCATACGATAATTATGCAAAGGGTCTGCATGGCCTAGATGTCTGTGCGCAGGCAGATTAACGTATCTTCTCCCCAAATTTTATCAGTTGTTATGTCGTTTTTTTACTATAAAGTGTTGATAAGTATTTCGTCATGGAAAGCAAAATCGAGTTATTTTGTATTTTAGTAATTTTGATCAGTAATGTGTCATTAGTATCTTGTAAGAATGCCATAGTGATGAATTAACTAATAACGTTCATTTATTGAATGTCATTTTGATGAATTCACCAAAAAAAGTTTTATTTGTAGGTAGAGAGATTGTGCTGGTCATTTATCTCGATTTATTATGTACTGATTCATTTCATCAGTATTTTTTTCTCTTTTCCCCTTTTACATTTTTTTTTTTTGTTTTAATCATTCCATTTTCTCACTATCAATACTTTTTTTTTTTAACTGCCTCAATGAATTATTAATTCATTCTGCACCTCATAGCTTGTTATTCCAGCAGTTTTTCTTTTCTTTTTGTTTATCACTAGAATCCTAATTATTCTATTTTTTGGTTCATTTATTTATTTGTTAAATATGTAACTTATTTGATTTCTTCTTGTAATTTCTTCTTGTATTTATACTTTCGATTTTTATTGCATTTATTTATTTTTTCACTTTGCATATTTATATTGGGCCAAGTGAATAAAAACGAGTAAATACTACATAGTACGGTCTGTCTAGTAAAGTCTTTACTACCTAGTAAACGCTCGCCCGGTTAGTAATCACTCGCTTCGAAGTGAATAACCCTAGTACGCTCTCTTCTAGTGTTTACTAGGAAAAACCCAAGTCTTTACTATAGAGTATACTCTCCAGCGCTCTTATTCACATAGAATCTCCCTAGTTCTTACTAAGCAGCTATTCATAGATGTGTTCACAACCGAATACAAAAAGTTCAAGTCTACCTGAATGAATTCTTTTTATTTCTAGTCCTACATTTGAATGAATAAAATTATTGATAGAATCAAGCTCTACACATGAGAATATTTCAAATCTCTCTCAAATAGAAGAAACTTTGATACTCTTGAGCATATTTGTTCGTGGATATCTAGAAACTGTTCTTAAAGTGGAAACGTCAGTTTGAAAAATAATTTTAAGATCAAATTATTTTGATTTACAGATAAAATAATTTATTGAATAATCAGGCTTCACCCCATAGAATATTTTAGAAGAGGAAACATTCCAGGATATCTGTTCTGTTTTAAAGTGAGACAGTTTAAAATTGTCAGTTTAAAATTGAAATAAGTTTCAGATTAAGAGTTACCGGTTTCTATTTTTTATAGTTACTAATAATCCATTTTCATATAAAATTGATTAGGCTACTTATAATCTGTCTCAATAATAGTGATTTTCTTGAAATTTATACTTATTTATTTGAGTACAAATGTACAATATGGGTAGAAGAAAATAATCAATCCCCCAAAACTTCTTCTATTCCTAATTTAGTCGTATAATATTCCTTGATAAAAAGACAGGAAATTGAAACTAGCACTATCTTGCTTTTGGATATTAGAATTTTAACCACCGCATTGAATGAATAGGCTGGACAAGAAAGCAAAATTAAAATAAAATAACATGAAACGAGTAGGCCAACTAATTTTTTTTTTGTACTCGGTTCGACCATTTTGGTATTCTTCAGGGCCTATTCTAGATATTTCTCAGAAAATAAAATTAAGAATAGCCATGGATTCTAGTCACACTGGTAATTACAGTTAGGTGTAGTAGGCATAATGTGTAAGCCTACAGCTGTACTTCTTTTTATTATAATATTGGTCAACTGAAGACTGATCAATGAACAGTGGAGAGCTGCACAAGATATTTGTTACCTGCCATCAACCCAATTACGGTACTGCTTTCATTGATTCCTAGAAGAGGGACAAACATAATTATTATTCTCACGCAGTTTCTTCTATAGCCTTTGTATTTCTTCAATGCTCGTATAGAGGACATCTGCTATGACCTATTCACTACCTGCCATCCTACTAATTAATTAAAATCTTGGGAAGTTCTGGTCAAATACCAAAATATAACATTCGAATATAACATATTTAGAATAGGCTAAATAATTAGATTTCGTTGATAAACTTGAATATGTTAGTGGGGAATTGCCTTAGTATTCTCTTGCAAGTCTGCTCTGACCCTACCTTGCAAAAACGCTAGTAAATACTAGCCTAGTAAAGTCTTTACTAGCTTTTATTCACACGAAAGCTAGTAAACACTAGGAAAATTCAAGGTCGACTAGAGCTTACTAGGCCCCTTAGTAAACGCTCAAGTCGAGCCTCTACTAGACAGGTTTTTATTCACTCCAAAGCTAGTAAATACTCGAAAAACCCTTAGTAAAGTCTTTACTTGTTTTTATTCACCAGGCCCATTGTTTTGTATTTTGCTGGTGATGTGGTCAAGTGGTAGAGTGGACATTACTGTCCAAACTTCGCCACGTCATTGAAATAAAGAAGTCATTCTATTTATTCTATTCTAAAGTTTCATTAGGTCTAGTAGATCTAGTAATGGGTTACATGTCACACTTACTGGTAGGTTCCACCTCGCCATTGCGTACCTATATTACTAGTTTTTCAATATCAACTGTATCAATTAATCAATAAAACATTTGTAGTAGATTAGGTGATGTATAAGATTGTTTCAACCAATATGAGCCGAATTAATTCATCAGCAATGACATTGTCAGGGCAATCGACGAGCGTTCTGCGAGAGTGCGAGAGCTTATTGAGTCGAGAGTGTCCTCTGGCTGAGCATTGAGCAAACCCTTCACGTTAGCAGACCGCTCACCAACTGCACTGACAGTTCTGAGCATTAATAAAAGTCATTCGTCAATTGCCATTTTTTGGCATGAGCTATATTAAAATCTCTAATAAGCTCGAAATATTTGGTTGAAATGTATTTTAGAAGGATCTTAATACTGTATATTTTGCTAAAATATATATTTTTTATTTCACAGGTCTAAAAATCAAGGGATTTCACCAAAGAGGCTGCAATTGAAAAAATAATATATAGATTAATTATTTATACTATTGGTTTGTCTTCCTTAATTATCATACTGTATTAATATTCTATGTTTTTTTTAATAAATAATGATGGATCATTTATAGTATTTTTTCCTATTCATGTTTCCAAAATAAAGAATTTTCAAGTTCAAAGAGTGGACTTGATCATTTAATTTGAAGAGCTGAGAACTTTATTATTCAGACAGTATGTAGATCAGTTGAGAATATTATATAGAATTTATGTTTTCTTATTGAGTTTATTGATTGATTGATCTTATAATTAATTATTATTGGTTCTTCTGAAATTTTCACTGATGATGAATACCTGTTTATCATTCATTACAAGCAAATAATTTAATCTTTTTGAACTTGAAAAATCTTTACCAAATATAATTCATGAAATAATTTATATATCATACTAACTGTTTCTGGCAGAATTGTCTAGAAAATGTTCATTTCTTCTCTGTTCGTCAAGTGTTGGGATTTAATTCAGTCCTTCAGATGTAATGTAATTCTTTGTACCTCACTTGAATTGCAGTTTTCTGAATTTTTGAAGCATGCATGTGTCACACCTTGCTACTTTATCAACTGCTATCTAAATAGCTGATAGAAAATAGCAATATGTGACAAAGGCAGTAGCATCTATTGAAGTAGCTTGTTGTGACACAGGCTTCAGGAAGGACAGGTTGCCCTAGAATATTTTGGAACCCTCAATCCAAGCTGGGTACAAAAAGTTTGAATTTAGTCTAAAAACTTGGCAAACAGAGAATAGTTCAATTATTTTTTATACAGATTTCCATCAACCGCAAAGCTCTAGTGAAGAAAAGAAAGTCGCCTTAGCTAAGGCTATAAATGGAAACAATTCGGTCATTATACCGTTTATGAAATACAGACATTTGCGTAAATATTTTATTATGATCAGATACTCTGTTTTTAAATAGCATTACATCCCCTTTTGGATTGGGAATTATATTACGGTATTCTATTTTTCAGTAGGCCTATCCATTATAATATTGAAATATGTAGGCTACAATAATTCTAGAAAAAAGTAGATTATAGTTTGATAAAATAATGATAGGCATAATTGCTCTTATTTGGCCGAGAAAAAGCACAAAATTAGGCTACATAAAATTTACCAATTTTGCACAAAGTCTAGCAATCCTGAGAATAACAGTCAGATGTACATACTTAAATCGATCATCATTGCTGAGAACTTGTTAAAGCCAGAAGTGATTGAAGGAAATGAATGGGCTACAGTACTTGCTTCAGTGAGCTAATTAGAAAAAAGAGGCGAAGGAGGAGGTTTTGGAGGAGTCTTTCGCTCCTCACTCTCAGACATTTCCCAATATGAGGAACCTTCAAAATTCAAGATTGGAATATACAAGAAGTATATGGATGGATGCCTACAAGCTATTAATTATAATATAATTATCAAGCTATAATTTATACAGGTTTTCTGGATCCAAAATAATTCCTTTATAATTTGAAAAAAATGAATATTTTGCTTTTGAAATCAATTAATTGCGATTTAAAAAGTTGAAATAATTATTATGCTCATAGTAACAAAATATTGATATAATATATTTCAATAAATGTAGATCTCAGTAGCCTACCCTTTTTTAAAATAAATTTTTTTTAAAGGGTACCCACTGAGATCTACATTTACTAAGAAATTTTATAAGTACAGTAGCCCTAAGAAAAAGGAATTATAGATGTAATACCGTATATTTGAAATCAGCCATCATGAATGCAGCCATTGTTATGTTGCCAATTCTATTATTTTTTCGCATATTAAGTTGAAATTAAGTATATTCACTTATGAAAATAATAATTGAAAACCATAAGTAAACTTATTTGTGGTTTAGCTATTTACCTATAAAAGCTATATTAAATCAACTATAAGATAAAACCGGTAGACTCCATTTTTGTAATAATAGATTACGGTATAGATAAATTAATAACATCCTTTAAAATCTTTCAAGAAAAAAAACGAGTGCCAGTTTTAAATGAACTAGTTTTTTCACATTCTTGAAAATGTTTCAACTCTGGTGATGAATTGTCTTTACTCTTAGCAAGTCACCGCTTGAAAAATTTTTACTGATTTGATAAATTTACAATTAGACAAATTAAGCTTCAAAACCAAGCAGAGAAGTACAAAAATGATTTTGGCATCATCCTTCAAATATTTATTGAATCAATAGTTATTGAAAACAATTGATAATAAGGAAATAGGATATTTTAATTCTTTTAAAAGAATTTTCTGTACTATCATTATTTGAAAATTTTGAGAATTCGCGCGCTAAACGTTCATTGGACAGTTACAGTGAAAGAATCAAGAGGAGCTGCATGCTTTTGGTGCTACCATTCCGTCAGGAGCGTTTAAAGCGGCCTACGTCATCAATCAGCTGTGCAACCGTCATTTGTCGGCTGCAATGCTTTGTTTACAAGTGCGACCAAAAAGACCGAGCTTTGTTTACTAGTGCGACCAACCGGTACGGCGACCAAAACGTGTTCTCCCGATATGAGTAAGACATGTATACCAACATTTGCAATGATTGACCTATAATCCTCATTGAATAATCGGTTGGTCTCATACAATAATCTGAAAAATAGGCCTATATTAGCCTATTTCTCGAATGAAATCAGTTATCACTCAATTATATTATCATAAAAAACAATAATTTCAAGAAATAATATTGTCAGAAAATTATTGGGACGGCGACATTCTGTACCTCCGACATTTTGTACCAACGACAGCCTGTGATACTTTTAGTCAAAAAATGGTACAGATTGTCGTTTGACGCAGCCGACAGATAGTACCATTTGGTACAGAATGTCGTTAGCACACATTGTCGGAACGTGCAGAAATATAGAAAATGGAACAGAATGTCGTTGCACGCAAACGACAGATTGTGATAGCTTAGGAATGTGGTACAATCTGTCGTTGGTACATTTTGTCGGATAGAGTAGGAATTTAAATTGGTTCAGAATGTCGTTGCATGCACCCGACATGTTGTGATACCTCAGGAATGTGGTACACTTTGTCGTTGGTACAAATTGACGGGAAGGGTAGGAAAATAAATTAGTACAGAATGTTGTTGCATGCAAACAACAATCTGTACCAACTTCAGAATATATCGATTTCTATCGACTTTCTCTATCGGTTTTTTATTCTATTGATATGCTACCACAATGGAAGTGAAACTGAAAACACTACCTCCCTATATATTCTGCCCCCATTGAAATGTCAAACACCGAAGACCAAATAGCCTTTTGTCTCATTATATGGTGCCAGTACCCATTCTAGGCACAGTTGGCTAAATATGTTTTTCTTTTTGGTACCTATTGTTATTTTATGAAATGACACCATTCATAATGCACAAAACGTTGTTAAAAAAGGCCATCTTGTCTAGTAAAGTGTCTGGCAGGGAGCAGGGTGGAACAGAATCTTGGGAACTGGAATCAAAGCAGGTCCACTTGTAAAACGTAACTTTCTCAGTGGAATCAATCTCTGTAGCAGAGATTATGATTACTATTACGTTTGTCCATTAGATAAGTATAATGTAATAAATCTGATTAAACCGCTTTCAGAGGCCTCAATTTAAGTAAGGAAATAGTAAGGTACACTGCTGACCCTGCCAGGGATCCTCTGGCAGCCTGCTGGCTAGTATAGAAACGAATAGAAGTCCACTGCACCGAATGTGTTCAAATTTGGCAGGCATGCTCAGTAAGATGCACACTAAGAACAGGGTTTGAAAATGTCCCAAAGATATTAATAATCAATAATATGAATAGAAAGAATTGTAATTTCTAGCAATAGTCTATAATTATATTATATAGAAATGGTTCTACCCTCAAGATCGTACAGATTGCAGAGGAGTATAGTGTCATGGAATTTTTTGTTACTATTTTATTGATTCTATGGATGTAATGATCTCTGTAACTGTAATAAACAATTTTAACTTGCTTTGGATTCAGTAAAACCCCAAAGTGAATAAAATGACATTACCCAAGAACAATGAAACTCATAAATAAAAAGTCATCATATAATTATTATTTTGATTATAATCAATCATTTGTAAGCGTCGATTTGATAAAAATTCCCTTTTATTTATCTTACATTATTTTATTTGATCCTATAGCCTATTTTGCTGGTTTGAAATCATTTACTACAAATAATCGTCACTAGGTACTGCCAGCCTGAACTACAAATAATTCAGTTTTAATAATTAGCCTACATAATATGGTATAAAGTATTTATTTATTCCTTCTTTTACTACCTTTTAGTTCTTCTATGAAGAACTAAATAGGTAGTAGACATGGGCATTGTATGAGTAACTTAGCAGAGGGGTGATGATTAAAGACAGTTGGCTTTATGTCTCCTCTGAAAGACAAGAGTGGGCTGTTTTCATGCAGTCAAAACCACTCGGTTTTTGTGGTGTTGTTAACTGGGATCGAGCCTAGGAATCATCCTATATGACCCAGACATTTTTACATCTTTATACACAATCACGAATATATACAGGTAGGCCTACATAGAAACTGTATCAATATTCATTTGTACATCAATATTTATTGGATACACGGAACAAAAATATAAAATAAATTCATATAAATTTTATTCAAGACTAAAATTAAACATTATTACCGTACATGATATATTATTGAAACAAGTAAAGACGTTGCATTAAATGTAATATTTATTATTATGAACACTAAATTTAAGATGTAAATTAAAAACACCCTGCTTGGACGATAAGTCGTCACCAGCTTGGTCGGTGTTGGATTGGACTGTGAGTTCTGTTGGAGAATCAATGGCTTTTTGGCCGGTATAGGGCGGGCTGAAGTCGTCTTCCCGTCTTGCTGGGGTGTCTTCTTTGCTTGGACGGACTGTATAGTGGAGTGCGTATGAAACTGGCAACCAGCTGGTAGTCCTAGTCCCTTCTTTGTTGTTGAGCTGTTGAGCCATTGACAAAAAAATCTTAATCATGAATAAAGTAGTGTATAGGTATTAAACTGAATCATCCAAACAAAAATAGTCAGATCCGTAAACTTAGAGTACAGAGTCGCAATGCTACCAAATATTCTTTAAATTTAATTTCAGTTTTTTAACAAGTTGACTTCATTAAAACGGATTTCTTTTATATTATTGTCCAGCATCTAGCTTCACTCGACAGTTATTTTGAAATGCTCTAACTCAAAATATAAAACTATGGATAAGTTTTTCTTCAAGGTTGATGCCCACATAAGCTCCGAGGCTTGTGCGTGGGTAATGAGAGGGACGATGATGACAGATGACGGCTACTTTTTTAGGTAGTCAGGACCGACAAGGATGCGCGTATCTACGTGATTGTTCTGTGGTCAAAGAATATTGTTACCCAATCAAGAATCAAACTCGGGTCCTTTTGGCTGTCAGACAGGCGCGCGTTATAACTTACTCCAACGAGCCATACATGAGAAATTACTTGTACCGTACAAGTATTAATTATCTTTGGCTGAACCTTATAGAGTCTGAACGAATTTATAGTTTTAAACTCATCAAAACGAAAAAATAACTGGGAAAACATTGCTATACCGGTAGGCCTGTAAGTTATCAGTTTAAGGATTGATTCAAAATTTTTCAAATTAGTTCATCCAGCCTACTCACTCGCTCGCTAGCCTTCTCCGCCTAGCCAGGATCCCCGACTGTATCAGCCGTGTCAGTGAGTCAAACAGGCTCGCTTCGCTCACCTGCAAAACCTCTATTCGTGTCAGCTGGGACAAACAGGCTCGCTTCGCTCGCCATTCAATTTCCTTTCAAAAGAATTTGCTTTGATTATCATATCTTTCCAGTAATCGTTCTGAATTAGTTGTTCTATAACCTCAGCTCAACCTGGGTATGGTACCATGATTTGAACGTATTTAGTTCAGTAGGCCTTGTTTCTGTGAAATAAACAAAAGTACAGATTCCAAACATTGGAAAACCTTATTACAGGCGTAACCTCCGAAGGGTTTCGGAATTTATTGAACACAACGTTTCTAGACCTAATCTGGACCTGTTTACCAAATTTCAACATCTGCTTCTGCCAATTGTTTCTCAAAAACTCCAAAAAATAGTAGAACGCTAATATTAAGCGTAACCTTGGGAAGTATATTGGCATAGATGTGCGCACGGGGGTCACCAGGGGTACTGCGGTACCCCCTTTGGCCCCTTGAAAAATCACTTCTATAAAAAAGATTTTACTTATTAATTATTATTCAGTACTTATTATAAAATATATTTAAACTTATTTCAAACAATAAACTTATTAAAAATATCGCTTATCATAACCAGTTGCTTGTGTGAGTGTAGTTTCTCTAAGCTAAGCTAAAAACTAAGTTGAGATAAACGATGGGCCAAGACCTGCCAACCCATGACCAACCCTGCCTCATACTGCCATTCATCAAGCAGCATGTATGATTGAATTACATCAGAAGATATAATAGTTTTAATAGATGAGTTCATGATGTTGGTGTCCCACAAACAAAGGATGATGTTGTAAAATCAATTTTGTAACTAATCATTAACTTATTAAACATTTAGATTTGGACAACACTTTGTAGATTCATTTGATAAATAATCATTTCTCTAAAGTTGACTGTGGATTTTGTATGTGTTTAAAAATGGATGATGAGATTAATCCTATTACTGTTACTGAAACCTAGTAAAAGTTTGTTTCCCCCAATCTACCTGGGGGTACCATCAGTAGCATAGCCAGAGGAGGGTCCGGACCACCCAAAATTTTTTGCATACCGTACCTTCATGTTTATGCAGTTTACACAAAGTGTTTCATAAGTTCACTAAATATTGTAAGTCCAAGAGTTCACTAAGCTTCTCAGACTGATTACCTACATTAGAATAATTAAAAAATTATACTGTAACTCTAGATAGGTATCTTATAAAATAGATGAAATTTTCCCAATTTTGAAACTTTATGAATTAATAGAAGCTCTATCACTCTATAATGTTTTTAAAATTATCAATTCTAATAGAAAATCAGCAAGGAAATCTAATGGGATAGTTAAAACCTTTGTAATTTAATTTATTATTGATTTGATAAGTGGAGTATCCTAAAAACCTGATCAAACAGATATTGCTAATGACTCCATTGTCAACTGACCAAGTGGTATTCAAAACGTAACAGATTGCTGAGGGCTGAACAGCTGAACTGCATTTGTATGAATCTGCATTTTCAATCACTGTATCTAAAAAAAAATAGAGCTCTACTTTCTACAACTATTTAAATGCTATTTCGGAATAAAACAAGGCTCCCTCAAACTGATCAAGTGGTATTAATGAAGTTAAATTGCTGGGGGTTGAATTACATAAAGTGGATAATCTGAATAATACACACAAAAAAATATGACCCCTCATCAGAACAAGTTATGCTCAAAATATTCAGATTGCTTAGGTTTGAACTGTACAAAGTGAATCAGTAGTACGGTACGGTATCAATTTCTCTTTGAGAAAGAGTGCTCTACAGCAATGCGATATTTTGAACATAAACTGAACAGATAGTATTAAAATGATACTGTTGAGGGATTTGATTCAATCCTTAAAGTGAAGTCCGTATTATTCAATACAAATAATAGATGACTCTAAAACGGTAATTTGTACTGTAAAATTTCAAATTCCTTGCTCTTGGGGGGTGAAGGTAGCCTAGTGTAATTAGTCGCTATAATCCAAGTGCTAAAAAGTTGAAGTTTATTTCAACTATTTTGGAATCACAACAATTTGTGATTACTATAATTATGGAATTATTCCCTCACTTACATTAAGGCCTCTGAAAGTGGTTGAATTTGATTTTTTACATTATGCTTATCCAATGGACAAACGTAATAGCAATCATAATCTCTGCTCCAGAGAATGAATTCCACTGAGGGAGTTTCGTTTTACAAGTGACCTACTTTGAATCCAGTTCCCAAGATTCCGTTTCAACCTGCTCCCTGACAGACACTTTTCTAAGAAATAGACAAGATGTCCTTTTTTAACAATGTTTTGTGAATTTTGAATGGTGTCATCTTCCATGAATGAATGGGTACTGGCACCATATAATGAGACAAAAGGCTGTTTGGTCGGTCTTTGGTGTCTGACATTTCAATAGGGGCAGAATAAATATAGGTAGTGTTTTCAGTTACACTTCCATTGTGGTAGCATATCAATAGAATATAAAAATCGATAGAGAAAGTTGATTAAAATTGATATATTCTGAACTTGGTACAGATTGTCGTTTGTGCGCAGCGACATTCTGTACCATCTTAAATTCCTTCACTATCCAACATTCTGTACCAACATCATTCTGTACCACATTCCTGAGCTATCACAATCTATCGTTTGCATGCAGCAACATTCTGTACCATTTTAAATTCCTACTCTATCCGACAAAATGTACCAACGACAGATTGTACCACATTCCTAAGTTTTCACAATCTGTCGTTTGCGTGCAGCGACATTCTGTTCCACTTTCTATATTTCTGCACGTTCCGACAATGTGTACCAACGACATTCTATACCAAAATGGCACAATCTGTCGGCTGTGTAAAACGACAATCTGTACCATTTGGTAATCCCGTCCTGTCCCCAAACCAGTGGATTGGGGTACAGTTAAGACTAAAAACTCAACGAACGTTGACAGCCCCAAAAGTGAGTGAAATAATTTGTACTAACCTTTGACTGAAGAGATAGTGGACTGTATGTGACTGTAGACAGGGCCGTAGACAGGAATTATGGGCCCTGGGCAGAATCACCTTACCAGGCCCCTCATAGCAGATTTATATAAAATGTTCCCATGTTTTTGATTTTATACATCCTATCTTCAAAAGAGTTGAAACAAGGAGGTAACATCCTCCCACGGAAAAATTTCCAAAAATCACACTTGAATTGAAGCGTTTTTAGCAAATCTGGGCAATGTTTGTTTGTTTGTTTGTTTATGAGGGTGAAGCCCACATAAGCTCATAGGCTTGTGCGTGGGTAATGAAATGGATGATAGATTATGACTACTTTTTAGGTAGTTGGGACGGATGGCTTATTGTCTCCTCTGAAAGATGGGGTGGTCGTATCTATGTGATTGTGCTGTGGTCAAAAATTGTTCTCCGCTTGGGATTTGAACCAGGGTCCACCTGGTTATCAGACCAGCGCTTTATCACTCCTCCAACAAGCCACGTAGCTGTAGCTCCTATGTTTTGTAGCTGTTTTTTATAAAACCAATAATACAATTTTAAAGAATGAATAAAAACGACATAGCTTTTTTTTGGACCAGGCATGGTTCTCACCATTCCAACAACACTGAATAATCTACATAGGCCTAAATTTTCCTCAAGTTTTGAAATATTCGGTTCAAGAATAAAACATGATTCAGAATTAAATTGCATTATGCTGGAATAACAACTCTTTCCAAGCAACTCTTTACAATAACGTGTAATAATATGTTCTAATTAAATACAAAGTTATAAAACATTTTAAAATTAGTGACTGACAAAAATAACATTGAAAATAAAAACCAAACATGAAAAAATTATTGTTGTTTTTTAATTTTTTCTCTTGAGAAAAATGGTATGGGAGCATCGCTCCACGCGTTCCCCCTGAAATCAAGCCCTGGTTAGTATAGTCTGTCAAGGTTAGTAAAAATGGGCAAATGACTCTAGCTCGGTCAATATTGGTTAAAAATTATCAATTTGATCTCAAATTGTAGGAAACAATTTGATCTACTATTAAGATCACATTTATAAGTCTTGAACAAATATTGACCAAGCTGGAGTCATTTTCCCATCTGGCCAGAGGGTCTCCTCTGCTTGGACAGACTATATTAAAATAACAACTAAAGACTGGGGCAAAGAGAGCTATTAACTTTCTGGGGCCTGAGATCATGGGCCCTTGGAGACTGCCAGGTTACCACTCGGGATGGACTGACTGGGCCTGAATAGGCCGGTATTAACACAATAAATCATATTTCATCTCTTTCCTTATGATCAGATATGATCATAGAACTATTATTGTGTAATTCCGGCCATAAATAGGAGTATTATTATTTTTTAATATTCAATATATGGAGTTTTGAAATTTAATCCACTTTTTAGAAATGTATGGTATGTTTAAAACAATTAATCGTTGAGTAGATCAAGAAATCAAGTCTAATTCAAAGCTAGTTGAAAAAAATATAATTTTCATGGGCTAATCATTATGAACTTGTATGATTGATTAAAAAGTTTTTTCAATCTAATTTTTCCAGGCCCCTGCCAACAGTTTATGGTCCTGGGCCCTGGGCTAATGACCCATGAAAACCCGTCTGTCTATGGCCCTGACTGTAGAGTATGTAGAATTTACTGGTGATAGCCTGTCTGCATGCGTAGGTCTAACATATGTATATACACGGAACGGAACAAGATGATTGCGTCCAACTCGAACGCCACGGAACGGAGAAATGGAACAAAAAACGTGTTGTTGACTTCTCAGGCACTCTCCTCGAAGTGCCAGATTAAAAGATAAACGGGGAGGATAAAGGAGGCGTGAGGGAGAGAGGTTATCTTGCCTACTCTAAGAGAGGTGGGAAGGGGTGGAAAGCACAAACCAATCAACCCACAATCAAAACTGTCGATCGTTCATGAATTCACCACCATTTTCTGACTAAAAGTATCACAAAGTGTCGTTGGTACAGAATGTTGGTGGTACAAAATGTCGCCTTCCCGTGTACAAAAGGTGTACTAACCGGTTCTTGTTCGTGTAATAGCTGAGCACGTACTTTCAAAAATTTAAAAGAAACTTCATCCTTGAAAGATAAGGAACAATTGTGAAAAGTAAATATATTTTTAGAGTACGGTAGTAGGTATATTATTAGATTTTTGTTTTGTATGAAACCAGTTATTGTAATACCGTACTGAAGGTCAGACAAATCATTGTTCCTTCATTATTATTCAACTTTTGGTACTTTTGCCATTGTAAACATGGAATGAAGCACAGGTATAGTCTGCCCACGCAAAGAAGACACTCTGGCAAGATGGGAAAATGACTCCAGCTCGGTCAATATTGGTTCAAAAGCCATAAATTCTCAAACAGAACCCACAGTCCCCAAACCAACACCGACCACCCACCCCGCCAAAATACCCTCCCCGCACGGTATACAGTGGCGGCGCTACAGGGGGGCCAGGGTGGGCCCGGACCATCCCCAATATTCTCTCAGCCCCCCTCTGCCCAGCCCCCCGCCCGAATCGAAACTAGAACCATCATTTGAAAATATTATACAATAAATATCACAGTAGGTACTAGATTAAAAATAAAAACTTTTGGAACCAAATTTAACTCTTGTAATTAAAAGTAGGCTAAGTATCACAGAAAATAGAGCAGACTCAACTACCTTTTTGTTGAAATAGTCGCTGTCCAGAGTACATAGCCACAGATTGCATCTATACAGTTTTATATCTCCACCAAAATCTAAATATTGAGGATATGCAAGGACTGAGAAATATTCGAAAAAAAGAAAGTTTTATTATTCATAGTTTCAAGTAATTTCATGGAGTAGGTCCACGGTAGCCTACTTGGTATAGTCTGAACATGCTGAGAAGATATCGTGTCACAATGCAATTCATATTAAAATGGCGTCTCCTCTCAGCATATATGTGAACTTTTGATACCAGCAAACTCAAAGCAACAAAATTTTGTATAATATAAGTGAAAAATTGCTTCTTTCATTTTTTGTGTTTTTTACATGAAACCATGGTTACTGCTCAGTTACATCTAAAAAAACTACTTGCTACTCTTAAACTTTCCTATAGGCTATTATATATTTTTATAATGTAGGCCTAAAATCAGCAAGGTATGCTTTTTCATCCTAAATTGTGAAAGAAAAAATATTGCAAGTAGCCTACAGTAATTTTTATGTAGCCTATAGTAGGCTAGGCCTACTCAATAGCTAAATACAAAGTTGGTGTGATAGATCATTAATTATTGTGAATCATCAAACCACAACTTATGTGATGGTGTTGTGGAGACAGCAGTGATTTCCAAATATTATTGGAAAATTGAAATAACCTAGATCTCGATGGCATAAGTAATATTACATTAAAACGCATAGCAGAATATATTTCAACTCCTTTATCTTATATTATAAATAAAATCTTTAGCACAGGAACATTTCCAAATCATTTCAAAATCGCAAATTCAAAACCTTTATTTAAAAGTGGAGATAAAAAAAACCCTAGCAATTATAGACCCATTAGTCTTTTAAGTAATATAGCAAAAATAGCAGAGAAATTTATAAAGAAGAGTTTATTTAATTATATTAATAAGTATAATATTATACATAAGAACCAATTCGGTTTCCAAAAAGATAAAAGCACAAATGATGCACTTGCCTATTTTTTGAACATTTATTTATTTATTCTTATGGCTTTTAATGGTGGGGAGACCCTTACAGGTAGTTCCACCTCGCCAATGTGCACTTGGCCAGAACCGGTCACCCATCCAAGTGCAGTCCACAGTGTTTGTGACTTAACATCACGTTCACTGATAGATCACCCTCACTGAGAGACCAATTGCCAGTACAATTTTTTTGAACATTGTTTCAAATGGTTTAAATAAAAATGAAAAGACCTTGGCAATCTTCCTGGATTTGTCGAAAGCTTTTGACACGGTTCCACACAATAACTTATTAATTAAACTAGATAAAATGGGAATTAGAGGAATCGCCCTAGATCTAATAAAAAGCTACTTGCAAGACAGGTCCCAAATTTTATCAATAGATTCTCAAAAAAGTTCTGTCACTTTAACTTCGTTTGGATTGCCTCAGGGAACAGTTTTATCTCCTATTTTGTTCTTGCTCTATGTAAAAGACCTTTTAAAATTAAAATTAGAATGTGGTAAACTTGTGTCATTTGCTGATGAAACAACTATAATTTTCGCGCGGAAAAACTGGGATGATGCGTTCAGGGTTGCTGAAAGGGATATGTGTAAAATTAAAAAATGGCTGGAATTGAACACTCTGAGTTTGAATGTTCAAAAAACTAAATATATCTCTTTCTCAGCAAATGCAGCAGGAAAGCCCAGTATTCATTTAAAAATTAAACTTCACTCTGAGTGTACAGACAAGAATCTCTGTGATTGTCCAAGTATTAAAAATGTATGTAACTTAAAATATTTAGAGATAATTATTGATGAATACTTGAAATGGCATTCTCATTTAGCTTTTTTATGTAAAAAACTCAAATATATTTCTTTCAAATCCTACAAAATTAACAAAATACTCAAACTTCAGGATTTAAAAACAGTATATTTTGCTTTGGTGCAATCCATATTAGAATATGGAATAACAATCTGGGGTGGGGCTTTTGATAGTCATTTAAATAACGTATTCATCACTCAAAAGTGTATTATTAAAACAATATTGAATAAACCTCGATTGTATCCAACTAATCTGCTTTTTGAAGAATTTAATGTGATGACTGTAAGGCAACTGTACTTGAAAAATTTAACAAAATATATTATTAAGTATAAAAACAATTTTTTACTAAATGATATAGCTCAATATAATGTTAGACCAAATACAACCTGTAAATAGAAAATTTATAAAACAAAACTAACTGTAGTGAGAAGACAGCTCATTTACATATGTTCAAGATTCATAAGTAAATTGCCTTTTGATCTAGAAGCAAGAATTAAATACAAAATACTAAATAATTGGATTATACAAAACTATTTCTTTTCAATTGAAAGCATTATCTAATTTTTAAAACGTGGATTATTATACATATTTTTTCTATTATTGTATAAAACCAGGAAACAACCAATGTAACAAGCATAAATAACTGATTGCAACTCTCACCAGCGGGCAAGGTTTAATTCCTTTTGCTGGTGATGCCAAATTACACATGAAAAGTATATAATTGTGTTTTTGGTATTATTTATGCTCACTTTTTATTTTATTATTTTATACATTTTGATTATAAAATTATGTATTTCTTTTTATTTGTTTTGAATATGTATTTATTGTATGGCAAATAAATGATTTGATTTGAGATCTCAATACAATTCCTTCATACAGAGTGACACACGTGAGATGGACAGTTTTCAATGAAATAATACTTTTGCCAATTTTCAAATCAATGCATATTTTTACACAAAATTAAAGCTCATTACGTGCCATTTGAGTTGGCAAAAATAAAAGCTCATAATCTGAAATTTCAGTTTTGTTTGAAAAATAATAATGTCCATTATTTCGAATGCAGGACTCAACTCTTTTCTCAAAATCCTCCATCACATGGACTAACATTCCTGCAGTGATAACAGAAATTTCTCCAACGAAATTTGGACGAGTTGAAGAAATTGCTGATATCACTATACAGTGATGTAAGTCCGTGTGATTGAGAATTTTGAGAAGAGAGTTGAGTCCAGCATTTGAAATGATTGTCATCTTATTATTATTATCTGACATTATTATTTTTCCAACATAACTGAATAAATTTCATAAATCTGGAAGCTTTAATAAGCTTTGTTAACTCAAATGGCACATAATGAGCTTTGTTTTGTGTAAAAATAATTTGCATTAATTTCAAAATTGGCTGGATATTATTTCATTGAAATCGTCCATCTACAGTGTGTTGCTCTGTATAGAGGAATTGTATTGAGATCTAGGCTATTTCATTTTTTCCAATAATTACAGTAGTTCCGTATTCAAAACTACTCAGTTGTAATTGCTTATACTTATACAATAATTAATTATTCTTATTATTTTAAAAAATCTCCATACCTTATAATTTGTTGTCCACTGTACTTTTGTTGATTGGTATATATACCCTACAGTGAATTCATCATTATTTGAAAAATGAACAATAAAAGAAAAACGGGGGTAGCCTACTGCACCTTTGAGGAAGCCTTCAGTTCGTTTTTCAATTCATTTCATTCAACTTCAGGTTTTCAAACTATTCTCAATTTTTCAAATATTTTTGAATTATTCTTATCAACATATCAATAATCTATCTGTCATAGATAATTATAATGGCATATTATTATTGATTTGAATTAATTATTCAGGCTATGATATAAGCTATTATCAAGTACCGAATCAATTATTTTCATCTTGACATAGTGTATTTACTATAAAGACTAAATAATCAGTCTGATTTTACAGTCTCTATAGTATTTGCTATCTCATAGTATTTCTAATTTGATAAGAAATTTCTTCGCTGTCATGATGCAATAAAGGAGTCTGTATTTTCTCAAACGGTAATTTTTAAAAAAAGTCATCTTTCTCAAAAAACTAATGTCCAGTATAAGTTTTTCAAATAATTACAGAAAATTCCAGTGAAACTCATAATATAGTAAAAAGTAATTAACTAATTAGTAAAATTAGTAAAAAGTAATTAATTGTATGAAAATTCATAAAAATGTAATAAATTGTAGCATCTAGGGTAGTGGAATGTATCAATGTATGGCACTTCAAAAAAGAAAAAAATCATGGCAATAAAAATACAGCAAATGTAGGAATACCTACTGAACAATATATCACGTACGTGAAGCCTAGGTCTAGTGTCAGTAGTATTAGTATAGCATAGCTCTTAATTAATAAGGTTGAGGGCAAAGGGAATTTTGGCTCTCAATTGCTGGCCTACCCAATGATATCTTGGGCCCACCCTTGGCCCCTCTATTCATTGGGGGCTAACGCCGCCACTGCCGGTATACAGCCCAGACCATACAGCAAGCGAATAACCTCAATCAGGATAGAGGTAACGTGTGGTTAGCATGTTGATCCTCTCAACCATAATCCAGTCTTCACAACCAAATGGAGGCGCAGAACACCTCTGAATAACATGCAGCTAAACAATTAGAGTGTAATGCAACAATTACTATTCCTCCAGAGACTGGAAACGACTGACTGTCTTCACTAACGGCAGTAACGACAGCCGATTTCCCGAAGGAGGTGTTTGAACAGACTATAGCATACTATATTAGTTTGATATGGGGCTGGATCCAGCTAACTTCTGCTTCCCTATGACCCTATCTAGGTAATACCGGTACCGGTAAGTTACGGTATTTGGGAGTTCCATTATCTTTATGTAATCTGCATTGCATTCTAGTTCTTGAGAGATTAAACGTACATTACTTACACCTATTATATAAAAAATCCAAATAACTTATAAGCCCTATTGAAAAAAATCATTGGAGTGGCGTGGGATTGAATTTACTTCTAATGAGAACGTAGTGGGAGCATTGAAAAAAATGTATGGAGAAGATGATTATACTGCGTTTGGGAATTATTTCAACAATTTTGGGTTTATGGTTTTGTTTATCATATTATATAATGACATTTATTCCAGGGATCAACATTCACATTAATATTATTTTCAGAACCTAGTGGGTGTTCAAATAATTAGTTACTCCATTTTGAATTATACACTGATTTTCACAATATATGGTGCACAGGGTAAGTTATAAATAAAATTAGTGTAATCTTCCATTATCAGTCTCTTATCAAGATTGTAAACCGTAAAACTCTATTTAATTTACAATACCTATTTCATTATTTACCCAAAATAGAATGAATTCTTGAATATTCTTTTCTCATGTAGGCCTACAAGAAAAATATAATGATTCTCATATATTATAACACACTCACGTTGTTTTTCATTATGTAATAATGACAGAAAAAATAATTTAACTTCTAAAAATGAACAAAATTCTGATAGAAATTGACTAGTTGAAAATTGGGGGAGGGGGGGGGGTGTTTGAGGGGACCTGTTCATTATTCCGGCTGTTGAGGGGGGCATTGCTTCTTTTTGGTATTTGAGTATCGTTTCAGAGCTCTTCTCTATTTTTAATAATTACATAGAAATACAGATTCAGGGTTTATGCAGTACAATTTATGCAAATCTGCATTTTTTAGACAATTCTTGGTCAGTTGGAGAGGAGGGATATTTTGGCTATTTATAGAACTCTTTTCTTATTAATATATTATGTAATATTTTTATCAATTGAAAACACAGATTCAAACTTTATAAGGATCAATCCTTAAACTTTTTTGTACACCACTTAATCAAGTAGGGGGTGGGGGGGGCGGAGGGGGCTATATCATCCCCTATCGCCCATCCTTGGATCTGCCTTTCTGTATTTCTACTAGGGCTGTTGACCAAGATAATTTCATTCATAGACTTTAACTAATAGCAAAAAATTGTAAATTTCTAATCAAATCTATCATTTTGTAGGGTCCTTCAATCGTTTCCCATGTAGAATTAGCCTGAGACATTTTAATGGAACCAGTTAGAAGTTAGTGACTTCAATATTTATATTGCAATAATTGACAAAATATGCTAACTCAATTTTCAACTTTGAGAGTGTGCGTTAGCAGTCAGCAATATTGAATTATGCCCCATAAGATCAATGCAGTTTTGTTGTAGTTGCAACTTTTTTCAAGGAAGAGCTGTGACACAGTCTTTCATAAAAAATACTAAAATCACAATCCAAGATTAAATACAAAGAATTATAACACCTAGAAGATTGAATTTGCTCCAAATACTCGATAGAAAGAGTATAGAAACATTACAAACTTGAATATTGTGAATTGAAACTTGGAATAGGTACTCTAATACACTTGGCATTACACATCACAATACGTATAGGACCGCCCAAGAACTCGTTAAAAATCTCCTCAGCAATCCAACTTGAAACTTTGGTACCTATATGTGAATACTTTTTTCAATGCTACATATGGCCGGTTTTATTTAAGTTTCCGAATGAAATACTGCATACTACATGAATTCCAACAATTTTTAGCGTGCCTTTGGCGTTAGGTTTAGTCAATGAATATAAAACTCTGTATATTCACTGATTTAGTACAACAAACAATACGTGGGTTGAAACTACCCTGATAAGCTAAGCTTAATAAAATAGACTATTAATTGGAGTGATAGAATATATATTCTAGATTTTCAACTGAGGGAGGAAACACGTTACAAATTGATTTCTCTGAAAATTTTCTTAAGAAGTCAAATCGTTCTTTTGTTTTTGTTATTTATTATTTAATTATTTAGTTTTTATCGACTTTCTTGAATCTCGTAGCTTCTATCACCAAATCTGATTATACTGTTGACTAGTTTACAGTTATATTAGACTCGTTTACTAGTAGACTAGTTTACTAGTTATACTTTGGACTAGTAGGGATCAGTATCTGCAGCAGTAGCTACTCATGAAAGTGCTTCAAAGTACGCATGGTACTCCAGCACTTCAATGTAGCCTACTGTAAAAGCTTACTTTATTGCTTTTTGTGATGAATTGAGAAATTCAAGACTTGAATAATGTATTATTGTGTGAATGGGAAATGAGGAACAAATTAGAAATCTTCAAGAGAATTGTATTTATTTAGTTTACAGATCTTTCAACACAATACACTGGAAGCTTTTATAAAGATATGGAAAATGAGATATATTATTATGATAGTTTTAATGCAATCTTTTACTAATTCGAACATGTTGACTAACACATTTATAGTTGGGCACAGTTAAGAATGATGTTCGAAAAATAGGATTATTTTGTCTGATACATTCTATTGATTCTTAATAAGTTCCACTGAAGGATTCTAGATTTTTTGCTATATAAATTAACAAATATGAAAAATACTTCAGCTATAACATAATAATTTTCAACATTTGATGTGAACACTATAGATGGTTTATATTATTCTGAAGACGGACCAATTTCAACACTTTCAAGCAGTTATATCACATCAAAATAAATACAAGTTACATAAATTCATCTATTCAAACATAATCATGTTTAGGTATAGTTGAAAACTATATGTGAAGTGATCGAAAATTATTACAGGAAATGTTCACTAGTGTTGAATTGTAATTATGAATGTTTCAATAGTGGATTATTCCAATCTAAAACTTTAGGTCATTGAGGAAGCTGAAAATAATTAAAATTGATCCGTTAAAGCATTTTGAATATTACTACTGTATATTATGAATGTTATTCAAAATGTCATGTGTTATAAATATTAATATAATGAAGAATTAACAATAAGCCATTCCAGCAATGCATGTACGCTGCTGAGTAGATATTAGCTTGTGGTAATTAGTTATATAGGCAAGTTTCAAAGAACACAATGTTACTAGACTAATCTTTTCATAGTTTACAAATCGGCTAAGCAATTTTATTTTGATGATAGACACATTTATTTTATTTCAGGGTCCTTCAAAATATTTGTGGGATCTTTGTATTATCCAGGTATTGTTGTTCTATTGGAATTTCATGACAGTAAGTGCACGGTACTTTGGTTCTTAGATAATTGCTTCAATGATGAATGGTAAAACTATTTATGGTTCCTTTATTTATTCAAACCACAAATAAAATTTCAATTCCGGCAGTCAAACAACTTATGGAAAAATACTTCAACATAAATTAGTTCATCTGATGTATATTCAAATAAATCTTCAATTTTGTTGAAATAACTTGGATGACAATCGTCATAGCGTTCGAGTTAATGGTAATAATATTAATATTATTTTCAAAAGGTACCGTACTTTTATCAATTGAATACATAGAAGTTTATCAATGAACTGATTGTTATTTAAAAAAATTTGAAGATCTAAGCTGAAATATTTCATTTCATCAGCACTTGAGGATTTAAAAATGTTGAAAGTACAATAATATTATAGCCTCTAGATAAAGTGAAATAAAAGAGATTATGATAATAATAAAGTTTTTTTTCAATATTAGTTTTACCAGGAGAAAGATTTAAATACTGCACGGTTAGAAAACAAATGTCGGAATTGTGCTATTCGAATCAATACCTGAATAACAGATGAAAATGTAATGGTGGTGCAAGAAATGTGACCGCATTCAAAACACCTCAATCACGGTCTTTGAAAATCAATAAACAGAATATTTCTTGATAAGAATATTCGTATTATTCGAATATTCATATTATGATGCTTACTAGAGCATAATAAAGTCAAAGACTTGGGTGTTTTCCGATCTACAGAATGTTTTGAGCACACTTCTATTGTCAGATAGCATTCATAAGATGTTTGTTGCAGCTAAAATTTAAAATTGCATTATCACATTACACAGATTGAAGTCAAGAAAAGCAGAAATTTATGAGTAAACGATTTTTGAAAGAATCGAATATATTATAAGATGCGAGGCATCTAATGCTACAAGCAATTACATACTTGGAAGAGCAATTTTATCACCAATTTTACATTTGTCAGAGATTATTCAAGTCTGACGTCAATTTTTCTTTAATATGGGGTTTCAACAGTAAGCAAAATAATATTTAGGAATAATTTTAATTCTAATTCCAATACATTATAAATAACAATGCTATATTTTGTAGTAAAGCCAGCTTCTATACTAATTCTGGCATAATATTAATCCTGAGTTTTTATATTATTGATAACTCTTTTCATACAGAAGAGATTGAAATACTTATCTTCAAATGTTGATAACAATTCTAAAGACACCTATGGGCAGTCTATTGCTTAGTTAAATTCTTTCTGTAAATTTCACACATTTATTGATTAAATATATAACGTTATCTACCTAGTAACAAACAGTATCACAAGAAAAGCTTTTATTGCATGGATGAGTGTAGATTCAATTTATAACAGCAATTATAAATATGTAACTAACTTGGACATGACCAGAAATACATAAATATTTCTTATCAACATCATTCTACAGTGCAGAAAACCACATTATAAATAACAAAATTAGCAAATACTTTAACAAAGCTTGTGAATGCTAACATGGTAAGTCGAAATAAATACTTAATTCTGAATTTGATGATGGTTAGGTAAATGAAAAATGATTTTGCTACTTATAGAACAACAACAAATAGAGTTTTGTACTATCATAAATATTACACAGTTTCATAGTCAAGACAAAGTTATTTGTCAAAGGCCTTTCTAGTTCCAACTAACGTAGTGGTCTTTTGAGACGTAGAAAATATTGCTGTTTGGTGCTTGCTTTTGAGCATATTGCTCTTTGTTTCCATCAACACAACTATCAATTGACCAATACTGTGAAGAGCCATCAACTTCACTCAATAAATGAACTTGGTGTTTTCTTACATACTAAAACATATAGACTACTAGTTGAAACTAACCTGTTACACAGACTCACCTATTTAATATACTTCCAATTTATCAGGAAAGAAATTTAATGTTGAAATATTGATTTGAGTATATCTTGCAATTGGACGTTAATCAATTTTGAAGATTTAACATAATGTGCTCACAAACATATTTGGATATAGTGATAGAAGTGATAGAAGTATTCATTTTTTTCATTGCAATTGCAATCTCTGTTTCCATTCAGAAAATTCAAACGACTCAGAGACACAGAGTTGACTTGTTCAGCTAGCAATAATAATTTTTTATTGAACTCAATCCGAGAAACCATAACTGGAATTAATAACAAATTTGCAACACTAAGAAGTCCTTCATAGTGAATGAAGCATCAAGCATCTCAATAATAACTTACTAGAGAAAGATAATAAAATGTGGCAATGTTTATTAAATTATCAAAGGTGAATGAATAAAACAAAATATTTTCTATTCCAAAATGGTTCTACTTTTAAAAACCAAACTCAAGTTTCGCTACTCATGGAAATGATTTTATGGTAGAGCTTGAACTGTTGAATATGATCAGTTAATTTTCAAACACTGAATATGATTCAAGGTTGGTCATCAAAATATTGTTACTTTTTCAACTAGTGAACAGAATTCTCAATAAGAAACATATGAAAATGACACAAGCTTTTGTAGTCAAGTAAAATCAAGTCGATTCTGCGACAGTATAGTATAATTATTAAAATATTATTACTTTTTCATGGTATGATTATTATTCCATATACTGCGAAATCGGTTATTGTTTGGTGGGCTTGTTTCAATTGGCATACATACGTATATCTGTATATATAATTTCAAAATTGAATGTTTATGTTTAAAGGCTTCTAAGGAATTGGAAAGGATGGTTACGGCGTCTCTTATGGAGACTTATGGCGGAAAAGTCAGAAAAACAAATCCTCCTAACACAGCCTACCGACTGGTGGCGAGAATGAATAGAAAAGGAGAAGAAGAAACACACACACACACACATATATATATATATATATATATATATATATATATATATATATATAAATCATGAAATTCAATTAGGTTAATAATATTCTCTTCTTCACTTTAATAGTATTGAGTATTTTTAATACTACCTATTGAGTGTTACAAGTGCATAGTCAGAAACACAAGAGGAAAGAAAGAGAGAATTAAATACCCATAAAGTGTGATAATAATATCGAAAAAATCAATATAATCGATTGTAATATTTATTATCAATGATGTATCGAAATATTCAGTTATTAATTGATAATACGACAAAAAGATTTGAGGATGAATGATTCTTTCATAGACCTTATAAACTATGAAATGTCAATTATTGGAAATGAAATTGATGCATCCTACAAAAATCAAGATACACCCACTACTTTATTGTACCCAACGACCAGCGCATACCACACAAAACAAAAATAATAGCAGTATCAGTGCTAGTACAAGTAAAGAGGTCCCACTTGCTTTGACACCCGAAATAATAAATGAACAGAAACTTATCGAAATACTCGAGGTGGAGGATCGTGATCAGTGTAGGACATCAGCATCAATGATTTAGTTCTTAATTCTAAGACCAGTCAGACTTTAGTAGAAGAGAGGCTCAATAACTGGCAAGAAAAAGTAGGCTACATTGAACAAGTCGGACTTCCTGGGAATTACTATTGACAGCAGATAATCATGGAATGCACATGTAGATAGATACACAATGCAGGAAATTGGACACATGTATATTGTCAGGAGACTAAACTGATTGCAAAATCAGAAGCAGCAAAAGCAGCCTATCACGCCCTGGTGGATTTTCATTTTAGATATGAACTTGCTGTGTGGGGAGTACGTCTGCAGGAAATCTCAAAAGGGTCCTCACTCTCCAGAAAAAGACAGTCAGAATCCTTGCTGACTTGAAACAACGTGAGACCTACCTTTCCATAATCAAGAAATCATGACTGTCACGAGCATATGGTGTATATACATGTACACCATTTGGGTTATTGTTAACACCTGCAAATTCCACCCACAGAAAGGCTCAGACATAACACTGTAACAGTCGAAATGCAAGAAACTATACATTACCTAGACACCATACTGCAGTATTTGCAGAGAAGCCTTCATACATGGGACGCACTTTTCTAAATTGTCTACCCAGAGAGTTAAGAGTGCTAGAAAGAGGTTTTTTTACAGAAAAGACTAAGAAAATCAATTAACAAAAACTTATCGAAATACTAGAGGTGGAGGATAGTGATCATTGTAACAGGTAAACTGGCAAACACTTGAACTAAGTGAACATGCGCCATTAGAACTATGTGTGAGGTGTGCTGTGTTGGGAGCCGGAATTTTTGCATTCCGATACCGGAGAATAGTATCAAGTTTCCGTATAAAACTTTTGCAACTATTATAGTTTTAGTTTCTAAAACTAGAGTAGCGCTTTGCGATGTTCCTTAGTTTAATATATTTTGATAAAAATTAGAATTAAAAAATATTATTGTTTCAGGACATTGTTAATGTTTCCAGCCGTCTGATTTGTGACTCCTACATTTCTCTCATTTTTTCCTTCCCCTTATTATCTTCTATTTCTTTCTTCTTCCCCTCCCATACTCGTCAATCTTCTTTTCCGCAGCAATCTCTGATGATTTAACTGGCGATCACCAATAATAATTGTTAATAATTTCACAAATTTGAAACATTTAAAAATCTCATATAATTAATACAAAATATGAAATAATAAAAAAGTGAAACCTTTGTGGGATGGACAAAATTTGTTTTATCTATTCACCTTGAATAATATGGGGAAGTTTCACAACATTCTAAGTTTAAATTGAATGACAAAAGTTTGGAAATCAGTCTGCGATTCACAGGTTATTGATTGCAGTTGGCTATTATTCATTCATAGATCAAAATTATCTCCCTATAATATACTTGAATTTTATAATGATATTTAGGACTAGATGTAGATGGTATGATTATGTCATCAAGACCAACTAGAGAAATCAATCACATCTATTGATACCTCAATTATTATATTTGAACACATTATATTAGTAACATTCATTACTGCTGTTTTTTGTTTCAAAGTTGTATAAAAAATAATACGACTTACGATTGGGAATTTTAAATTTAGGATCAATAATAATGTTGTCAACATGACAATTAATGAAGTTGAATTTTGAATTCGATTGTATTCACAAAAATTACAAATATACACCATTTGTGATAGCAAAGCATAGTTTCCAAAATGATAATTCAACAGTAATTCAATTACTGTATTTTGTGCATTACTAAATTTCTCGAATCAATAGAAATGGTAGAAAATCGTCGAGATAGGGCTATCAATGGAGTTTCATTTGAGTAATGCTATGTTAATGCTGCAATATTTTTCAAATAGGCTACTCCAAAAAATAATGATTAAATATTCAAGTGGGTGTGTTTAATCATTATGTATTGTGATTGCTGGTAAATTAATACCAGTAGAAAATAGAAGGAAGAAACAATAATGAACGGTTGTTGTTAATCTATATCATTTTCACTAGTATAAATTTATAGCAAAACATAAAAATTTAAAGAAACAATAAAACTTTAAAAAGAAAATTACATACTGGTTTTAACGCGATAATTATTTCGTGATGGTATTTGAAGCACAAGACAGGAACACATAATTGGTATTTCAACACGAGATACACTGACTACACCTGTATGGAAATGTGCCATACCAACACGAAACAATTTGTCAAGAGTAATTTTCACTTTTAAGTAAGATTTTTTCTCTAAATAATAAATCTCAGATTCAATACATGAAAAATATGATAAATCATAAGAAGCCACCTAAGTAAGATCTTATTATCCCGTTACAGAATGCTGTATGAGGAATACTCCCATAATATTAGGTTCTTACTATTACAGATCTTTTTTCACAAATGATAGTCGCAATTCTTGCTTGTTAAATTATAGTACATATTCCCTAAAAAGACTAAAATAATGAAATAAATAATATTAAATCATTATTTTTTGTCTTTAAATTGCACCATATGAATCTGGATGAGATTTTTGTCCACTAATTTTTCTTAATACGATAGATTGGTGCATCAACACCATTTTTAATGAGTCTTGAAACCAATCTAAGTTTCCACTTGGTACCTATTTTAGCTATATTTTATAAATTATAAGTGAATGAATAAAATGCTTACTGAAGCTTTTCTTCAGCCCTGCAGCCAAAACCTGAGCCCCTAACCAACTTTAGACTATATGAGAGTCAATCACCAGTGTAATGTAAAATTAAATTCTAGAGCTGCTAAAGTAAATCGTCTGTCATAAACACTATAAGTGTATTTAAAGGTACAGCATATCCTATTTCCAATTCATTGCACCTAATATAAAAATATACAGTAATATTGTTCTACTTAGCTACAAATAAATATTGAAAAATTATGGTCTTTCAATCAATATGTAACAAATTTACACAAATATATCCACATTTAAGTATGTTATACACAAAGTATGTTATACACATATTTTACAAATATTAAGAATGCTGAAAATATAATATACATTTCCATTACTAAATTGCACTATTAATTACACTAAAAACTATCTTGAATTACTTAATCACTTTTGCATTGACTATATTTGACAACTTTCACATCTATTATTACATGGCATTATCGATGAATGATAGATATGCCAAGAAATCTGATTCATCTATTCAATCATTATACGATAAACTACATCAATAAAAGTGGATGAGTTATTATTACCACTGATATTGAGCATAGAAAGTTGAGGGGTTGATGAATCGATTTCATTTGATTTCTTTGGGAATTGATAAAACATATAAATGACTAATCTATGGATGTACAATGGTTACTGTGGTTGAGGAGGAACATTGCGAGAATGTGTGACTAGTGTTTAACGTCATTTTATAGAAAGGTGAAAAGTGATGAATCAGTCATGGAGTACTTGTTTGGAAAAGCAATAGGTGAAAAATTAATAGAGAATATTACTAAGTGAGATACTGTTAAAAACAAAATCCTATTGAATAAACAGTAATAACGCCTGACTATACATAAAAAATCCGTATAGAAGTGTGTGACGTACAATATAACCACTCGATAATATAGAAGAATAAAAGGTTTTTGGCTTCTATTCTATCATCAATTAAATAAATAGTCATCCCACTGTAAGATGGAAATTTAGGAAGATGGCTGCTATTCTTTAGGAAGATGGCTGCTATTCTATTGATTGCATGTAGTGTAATTTTAGGGGTTACACCTGGATTTTAAAGGTTGAGGAAGAAACGTCAGCTAAATGGGGCCGCGTACCTGGTCGCATTTTACCATTAAAGATGTAACCTCAAACACAGTAATGGAACTCATGGCCCCACTGCTTGGAACCAAAATAATATTCTACTTGAATATTTTAAATTGATAATTTCTTCACGAGTGTTGATTTAGCCATTCATAAGTCAAAATTATTGTAGAAAATATCATTATTATAAATGATTATTTAAATTGTAATTCAGTAGAGAAAACAATGTTAAAGTCTACTAGTCTATTCAAGTGTAGGCTACTCCTACTCATATACTACTAAGCACATGGCCTAACAAGGAAAAGTCAATAGTGTTTCCAAATAGGCCATGACAAGAGAATTTACTCTGTCGAGATTTCCTCTGACACTGTAAAAAATATTAGATTCTGCTATTGACATGTAGTGATTGTAGAGGACTAATTAGAGAAAAGGTAGGGAATGAAAATCACATTCTCAGTTCTGCAAACAAGGAGCCAAGCTGGCTCAGATAGTTGAGGTTATTGTTTATTGGAAATTTGACAAAAGATTTTTATAGATTTTGTTGTTGTTTTGGAAGGCACAAATGATGTTGACTTGCATGCCCCATATCAACTGACATTTGATAAGGCAATTCAAATTATTGTGCCATTAAATTTCAAGACAAATGTTGTTGTCTAATCCATTTCACATTATCATTTGACGACATATAATAGTGAAATCCCTGGTGGAAATCATTTCATGTTCATTTGCAAAGCAGAAGCTTTTTATGGAACACATCAAGTGAAGCTGCTCCACATATTGTGTTTAGTCAAAAAATTAAATAAATCACAACAAGAGCAGAAATTTCATATAAACATTCAATCTCTTGCTAGATACCAGTATGATAGAAAAAATTGGAATTCCATTTTTTTGGGTGTAACAAATTCATGTACAGTACTGGATTTGATACTTCCTCAGTCATTACTTTACTGTTTTTGAGGACCATCTATACCTTTTTGTAGAAAGTTGAAAGCAATGTATATATAAAAGTTTGTTAACTATTTTTAGCTTTAAAATTTTAAGTGAGAATTGATAATTTCAAATCATTTTAGATATTTTTGATGCTGTTTCGAATCATTTACCAACCTTTCAAATTTCAAGTTGATAAATCATGGTTTTTTTATTCTTGAGAGTTGAAATTTGTGAGTATAGTGAAAGTGGACATTGTGGATAGACATATAACCTACATCTTAAGCCTTCATCATCATTCATCATCACTCATTCATCCTTTGCTTAAAATACTTGGAAACCAAGTCGCAATTGTAAAGAAAGAATATACAATACAGTCAACTAGACTTAAACGCTGCATAACTATGATAAAATAGGTGGAAAGAAGTGTTCATCCAAAAACAATTGGCTTTGTTGGACCAGTTGATAGGATCATTTTTAGTTCCTACTTATTCAATTTAAGTTAGGGGTGATTTAAAATATGTGGCCCCACCTGCCTAAGGCATTAGAATTTGCAGAGATCCACCCAAACTTTACTGCTTAATTTGCATGAAGCCGTTCACTAGCACTGAAATCGCACAGGTACAATATGATTTGAACTGATGTATATATCAACTTACCACTAATAATTTATATAAGAAATCTGCAGCAAAGTCAATCGTAGAGGGTATACATTGCAGAGGGTATAATTGAGAAGCAATAGTATACATAGCCAACTTATGATAGCTGCATAGGATAAAATAAATAGAGTAGCACTCATTCAAAAGAATACCAATGAAACCCAATTTACAAATCTTCTAGAGAATTGAAAGAAAATTTCAAATGATGAAATAGGACCTAAACATCTTTAGCACGTCATATAGTGTGAATTATGAAGCCATCAAACCTAAACTAAAGCTTTAACTCATCGTGCTACAATGCAGCTCTGAACTGAAACGAAATTCAATGGGAATGTTTTCAAAGGTGCACCTCAACGAAACGGGTACATGAATTTAATCTCTAAAGAAAAGAGTGATATGTGCTCTCATTCGTATTTTTTGTTCGCAAAGGACGTTGTGAGTAAAAGAGATGGGGTCTCCAGAAGATTTGTGGATTGTGGAGCAACAAACAATGCACCATATAGCTCAGGAGTGTCCGATTCATTCCTTAGAGGGAGACATCACAAAGCTACAGATACAGCAGTTAAAACCACCAAGTAGAGATTTATGATTGATTTTATGAAAATATGTTTTTATCTGGTGGGTCTGAGACCTGATTCTGAAGTCAACTATAGTCTAAGTTAAGCATCAAAGGAGAACTAAACGAATAAATGGACTCCATTACAATTGAACAAACATTAATCTCCAAACCCAGGAATTGAATGAGCATGTTTTTTTTCAAAATTAGATGTATCGATCCGTTATACTTTGAAAGAATTGTTTTTCCAAACGATTCCATGACTGAAAATTATTAAATCATTAATTTGGAAGAAGAATGAAATTTTGATATTACTTAACCGAGTCCATCATCACCCATCATTTATAAGTTGGCACATTGTGGATGAGGTGTTTTAATAATCTACTATTTACGAGATGTATACTATTACAAGCCTCAAGATTTATCTCAAGTAATGATTAAATTTCAAATTTATTTCTAATTTCATCAGCTAAGAACTTTGGCTTCTGACAGGAGTAATCCTCCTTGGCTTCTCAGAAGCCATGACTTCTGAATTAAAAAATAATTTATCGGAAGTAATAAAGCGATCAAAGTGTATCAAAATGTTGATTTGATTCAATTCGTTTCAGATCTATTTGAATTTAATTAACAAATTTATAAGTTGAACAACTGACTTCAGTGACAATTAATCGATCAATACAGTAACTAATACTGTAATTACAATACAATATATTTGTACAAATCAATGTACCGATAAAAGAATTACAAATACTTTGAACGCGCCATTTCAATCAAATACAATGACGAATATTGTAGTCAATACATACAATTTATGCATTATTTACAACTCTATAATTACACAAATTACATTGAACATTATTCAAGTTTGAGAACACGAGAAATTGCAATAAGCAACTGTACCAAAATCGAAAAATGAATACAAATCGACATACAACAAATTAACTTACTAAATAAAGTTTACCTATCGCCATTCCTGCGGTATATCAATCCTATCTCACAAATGAGTCTGTAACAAAGAAATAACATACTTTAAATATTTTAAATAATTGTTTTTTAGATATATACATTATAAATGTACATTTTTTATATATTATCAATATAATTATATATTTTCGAGAAACAGAGTGTTGCTTGCTTGATCTCCTCTGTTCTTGTGCATGGGCAATGAGAGATGACTACTTTTGAGGCAGTCGGGACCGACGGCTTATCGTCTCCTCTGAAAGACGTAATATCTGTTCTGTCAGCTAGGATTGAACTCGGAACCTCTGGATATAAGAACGGGACCGTTATCACCTACTCCGGCCACCCAAAATATTAAACATGCATTTTAATTTGATCAGAAATCAGAAATTTTTATTTGCAAAATTACATAGAACAAAAATTACAATAAATTTGGATTTGGTGTCACATGGGTTTGCAAAAACCTGTGCGTGACACCGAGTTCTCATCATTATAGAATTAATACATTTAGACATAACTTACGCTACCTATATTACTTCTTAGAAATACCTCAATTGCTGAAGGACAGTAACTAATAATATCATTATAAATAAACAAGTATAATAACTACAGTTGAAGAATACAAAAATCTGCTATGTGATATTATAAAAAATGAACAGTATAGAGTTGAAATTGACAGTAACTTGTTAATTTACTGTATATTGAATCAATTAATACAAATATGCTCGAATATGCTCGAAGCGGAATGATGATGTCATTTGATACACTGCTAAATTAATTTTTATTGTAATAGCTTTGTATTGAAAATTTTATTAAAACCTACCTGTTGTATTCTGTATGAATAAGTCTTTCAGCATTTTCTATACCTATATCGACCAACCAAGAGTTAGCACCTAACTTATATCTTTGTTTTGAGCAATTTAGATTTCTAATATTCGGTGGGATATTACGATAAATTTGCAACATACCAAGAATTTGTGTATAGAATAGATTTAACGACTCTTGAAACCTGTAGGCCCAGATTCACTGAACCTCTGGTAAGATGGTCATGTGCTACTGGGTTTATGACTAGGTCTTTATTAAAAAACAAAAAAAACAGTGTTTCCCTAATAAATAACTGCCTTACTGATAATAGTTTTGTTTCTAAAAATAATTGAGAGGAAGGGTATCTAATTGGCTTTTCAAATTCTGCTTTAATAATAACTACTTCTAGCGGTCTAATGTGAGTTTTATAAGTGCAACCCCAGGCCAATATACCAAATGCATATTTGTTTTGTTAATTGTTTAAAATATTCTTCAGTTGAGAAAATACAAATATCATTTTCCTAAGTCTCTTTTTCAAATACTCAGTGTGCTCAGCCCACGTGAAACCAGAGTCAACTATCACACCCAAATACTGTAGATAATAACCCTCTCAACAACCTGGCAATCACATGACACACTATTTTCGTCTCCACATGCATGCAGGACAATCTTGAGGTTGTTATCAGGTGCTCGCGTGGATCGAGGCACAATAGGCATACATTTGGTTTTACTGACATTCATTGTCAGGAAATTTTCATCGAACCATTTTTTAACTATTGCTATATCTCTTGAGGCTGAAACAAACACTGCCAGGCTTTGCCTCTATACAAGAGTGCTGTATCGTCTGCAAACAAAAAGAGCTTTCCCTCTAGGTTCAATTGGTCTAAATTATTAATATAAATATGAAACAGTAAAGGTCCTAAGGTACTGCCTTGTACAACCCCAAAGTCAACTTCTCTTGGCTGGCTCTCATGACCATTGATTGAAACTATTTGGGTCCTATTTTCAAAGTAAGATCTGAACCAATTCAAAGCAAGTCCTCTTACCCCAATGCACTCAAGTTTTTTAAATAATATATCTCTATGAATGGAATCAAATGCCTTTGCTAGATCAATAAAAATGAACAATAATTTCTCATTATCACCTATGGACTTGGCAAAAAATGTATTTATTGCAAAAAGAACGTCAGATGTATTTTTACCATTCCTAAAGCCAAACTGACTTTCTGAGAGCAAATTATTGAATTCAAGATAAGCCTGTAGCTGTTTTTTCACACATTTCTCCAGTATCTTAGCAATGACACTTAACAATGATATAGGCCTATAATTATTCATATCAGATTTGGAATTGGATTTGAAAATTGGTATCACTTTGGCTGTTTTAAATGCGTTAGGGAAAATTCCAGTAATAATACTTTGGTTGATTATATGTTTCAATGGTAGGATAAGTTCAGCCAAGCAATCCTTGAGTATACTAGCAGGAATACCATCCAACCCAGGTGCTGAGCCGCCACGCAGCTCATTCACACATTGAAAAACTTCCCTCTCTGTAACTGGCACAAGTCTAAATTCTAGGTTAATTCTATGTGTGTAATCATCTACTATTGGGTGGCCTGCTTGAGGGGGGATACGTGATGCCAAATCCTTCCCAACATTGGAAAAGAAAGAATTAAACGAATTGGCTACTGATATCACTTCATCTTTGCTAAAGTCAGAACCCAATATAAAATGCTTAATAGGGAAACTATTTTTCTTAGCTTTCATGCCACTATATTCATTAATTGTTTTCCAAAACACCTTTGGATTTTTGGAAGAGTCTAAAATTTTCTGTTTGTAATATTTAATTTTATCTTTTTTATTTTGTTACTGGCTTCATTTCTTAATTGTTTATATTTTTGGCTTTCAGAGACTCATTTTGAGGCTGTTTCGAAGTATTTTACTCATTTTATCTCTCTCTCTAATTTTTCGTATTGAATCAGCTGATATCCATGGCTTCAATTTCAAAGTTCTTGTATTTTTCTTTTTTGTTTTTTCTGACATCTTCTTAAGCTTTTCGAATATCAATAGAAACTCATGACAGATTCTATTGACTTCTCTTTGGGCAATAACGGTGTCCCATGATTGGGCTCTAATGAGCTCTTTTAAAAAATTAATATCTACGTAAGATATACTATCATTGGTTTCTTCGTTAGTTTCATTGTTAAAATTTATTTTAGATATAACAGCATAGTGTTCAGTGACATCAGTATGTAGAACACCCGAACTCACCATTGTATAGTCAAAATGCTTAATAAAAATATGGTCGATGCAGGTGCTAGAGTGATCAGTAACTCTAGTTGGTAGTGTTATGCATTGAGTGAATCCAGCACCATACATCGAGTTCAAGTATGATTCTTTTTCATTAGGGGTATTACTAGTCTCGCCAGTATGAATATTAATATCTCCGACAAACAATAAAACTTTATTCCTATTTGTTGTGGCTAGATAGCAGTTCAAATCTGCAAGAAAGGGATAGAAGTTCATATTTGGGCTTCGGTACAAAGCAAGTATTTCGTACCCAACTCCTGAGATAGTGAAGTTAAGAGAATTAGACCTGAAGCTTGTCCTATTTTATATTGGTTGCACGAAGCACACAATTTTTCATTAATGTAAACAATGACACCATAATTCCTATTCCACGTTTCTTTAGTAGAATACACATCATATCCATTAAGATCATAGATGGGCTTATCATCATCTAGCCACGCTTCCGAAAATTCAATACAGTAAAATTCAACTGCTACACTATTAAGTACAACTAAAATCTCGTCAAAATTCTTGTAATAGCTCCTAACATTAAAATGGATTATTCTAAAACTTTCAGGAATATTAGTAATTAGAAAGTCTCTTAGTTGATAATGAAATTCAAATTGCTGGCAATGAACTGTCCTAAAGCTTTCAAGCTCATCGATGTTGTTGTCCATCTCCGGTTACAGTGCAACAGACAGGCCGCGCCGGCATCATAGTACCTACTAAATGGTTGAATAAATATAATACGATTCAATAAAAATATCACCTTTGCAAGTGCAATACTGTACCATAGAGGATGTAAAGCCAGAGTGATAACTGAAGTTGCGGGGTCTATTAGTTGGCAGCTGCGCTGGCATCGAGACATAAGAAATTAATTAATACATTGCTCGATGCCAGCGCAGCGCCTGAATATGATCAGGAAGTATGGCTCCCGCAGCTTCAGTCAGCATTCTGGATTTACCTTTTGTGATAGCTTTTTTACATCTTTTTGGGATTTACATTCTGTGACCAACTTATACGTAACAACGTAAGAGATACAGTGTGCTCATACTTGAGCCACAGTCACACCAGAGCGAATAAACACCACCTGAGAAAAGCGTTTGTAATGTGAGTTCATATTTTGAAGGGTACTGTGATTTATTATAAACAATAATAATAATTGAGTATACACTGTGTTAGGTCTGATGTGATATTTATATATAATTAAAGGGCACAAATTGTCAATGAATTCTAATAAATTTTTTGATGTATTGACAATTATATGCCTTTTAATCAATTGTGAGTAGCAAACGTAGCAAAAAAAATTGTTTTCAAGCATACTGTTACATCCGACAAGAGTAGCCTTCATGCTACCATTTGTTCAGCGTTCGCCGCTTGGAGCGCTTGCATCGTGACTCTGTTTATTTGTGACTCACTTTGTCGATTTTGATTGCTATTTACTTTTTGTCACAATTTGTCACCCTTATTCGAATTTTTAATCGAATTTTTATTCTATTATTCATTATTGTCATTATTTTTTTGCCATTTATTTCCATTTATTTGTATCTTATCATTTATTTTGCCTTTGGCCTTACTTGATATTCGTCCGTGCGATTTTTTTTGGCAGTGGCTGTTGCCTTCACTTCCTCATCATCACTTCCTGCTGCTTGGTTCGTTTTGAAACATCATCTTCTAAATTTTCACCCTTTTTTAATTCAAAAGTGGTTTTCTCAGTGAGAAAATGTGTTATTCTAATCGTAAAAAATCCATTATCTACATGATAACTTGGATTCAAACTTCCACCGGCGATTTACATCTTGAATTGTGAGTAGAACTTCCTAACCATACCTGCACAACGTGAATCAACCTGTCGACCTTTGAAAGTGAATTTATTTCATATTTCGAACTTTATTATCAAAGAGAACGCTTTATTATGATTCATCAATCTTGTGGACTCACAAATCTCAACCTTTTCTACTGCCAGTGAATTTATTTTATCCGTTTCATAAATGGACCTGTATCCAACACATGCACCTGCCTGCATTCATCCTGACCTGTGGCTGTATCCACATTCGTTTTGATCATTTTCATTAGCAGTTGTCCATTGCTAGCTACGTGAACTTATAGTTTAGCAGATTTCCACGTCAATTATTCTTAGAGTTCTTATACTCATCTTTGGCCACCAGTCGCCAGCTCATTCATCACCTTGAATCTGATCTCTTCATGATTCCTCACTACACAGCTCTCAGTGCACCTGAACTGTTTGGTACGTTCCTAATTCTTGCGCGCAACCTGTTAGCTCAAATTGTGTGTCAACTCGTGACATTTCTAGACAATTAGAGAAGTTTTGGAAAATTGAGGAAGTCCTTCCTGAAGATAGCTTAACTAAAGAGCATCGTCAAATTGAAAAACACTATCTTGAGAACGTACAACGTGGACAAGACGGCCGCTTCTCGGTTGCACTGCCTAAAAAAGAGAATTTCGATTTATTAGGCCAATCTCGCCATCAGGCACTTTCGCGTTTTCATTCTCTCGAGAAAAGACTTGCTGCCAATGCTGAATTAAAATCTCAATATGTAGCTTTCATGGATGAGTATGAATCTCTTGGTCACATGTCTCCTGTCCCTGACAGTCAGCCCTATGAAAAATGTTTTCATATACCACACCACCCGGTCTTTAAGCCCGATTCAACGACTACAAAATTGCGCGTAGTTTTCGACGCCTCTGCTAAATCTAATACAGGCATTTCCTTAAATGAAGCCCTTCATGTCGGTCACACTGTTCAGCCTGAACTGTTTGACATAGTTTTGCGTTTTCATCCACCGTATAGCCTTCATTGCTGACATTACTAAAATGTACAGGCAAATATTGGTACATCCTGAGGATAGAAATTTGCAGAGAATTTTTGGCGAGCCGATGAAAATGATCCAATTCAAGAGTACGTGTTGAACACCGTCAGTTACGGTACTTCTCCTGCCGCGTTTCTAGCTACTGTACGCTAAATCATCTAGCTGATATAGATTGCGAGCCAAATTCGCCAGTTGCCAATGCCATTAAAAATGATTTTTACGTAGATGATTTTATAAGTGGTTGCTCTACCGTTGAACAGGCAATCGACTTATCACGTCAAATTCGCGACACTCTGTCCAATGGAGGTTTTGAGCTCCGTAAGTGGTTGTCAAATTCAAAAGAAGTACTTGATACCATTCCCAAACACCTTGTAGAAACTGTATCATCGAAACCCCTTTCTGGCTCAAATGATAGTATAGTTAAGGCGTTAGGATTAATCTGGAATTCAACTTCAGACATTCTCATTATTTCATCCAGTGTATCTGATGTAATCAATAAAACCTCATTTACAAAGAGAGAATTACTCTCATGTATTGCCAGTATTTTTGACCCTCTTGGCCTCATTTCCCGGTAGTAATTCTGCCTAAAATGCTATTTCAAAAACTATGGCCATTGAAACTTGATTGGGACCAAAAATTACCACCCGATTTATTAGCTGATTGGTTAGCTATTTTGCAAGAACTTCCTAATATTGCAAATATTACTATTCCACGTTGCATTCTCGCTCCTGAGCCAGATGCTATTCTTGAATTACATGCTTTTGCCGATGCAAGTGTCGCCGCTTATGGTGTCTGCATCTATGTTCGTAGTACAACGTCACAAGGAGTGCAAGTTCGCCTCCTCACTGCAAAATCGAAATTAGCGTCACTCAGACCGCTTTTGACAATTCCTAGATTGGAATTACAAGCTGCATTATTAGCTTCTCGCTTAGTTAATAAAATAATTTCCGCATCTAGAATTTCATTCGCTGGAGTCTATCTATGGACTGATTCGAAAATAGTCTGTGACTGGCTTAAAGCCCTACCAAATCGTTCTGATGTTTTTGTTTCCGTTAGAGTATCAGAAATTCAAAATACTACTTGCGATTTTCATTGGAATCATGTTAGAACTGATCAGAACCCCGCAGATCTCGTCTCTAGAGGCTGCTCACCAAATCTTTTGATTACTAACAGTCTCTGGTGGAATGGACCTAATTGGTTGTCTCAACCTCAGAGTACTTGGAATGAATTTTCAACTAATTTTTCAGCAACCAAGGCCAACATTTCACTTGCTACAAAAATTAATTCCTCACCAATTTTCAATGAATTAATTAATAAAATTTCTAATTACCATAAATTAACTCGTACAACAGCGTATGTACTGCGCTATGTGCACAATCTTCAAAATCGTAAATCTCCGATTCATTGCGCATAGGTGAATTATCTGTAGAGGAGATTCAACAAGCTGAACTTAAGCTCATTCATCATGTTCAAAATGAAGCTTTTCATCAAGACATATGTCAATTGAAGGCTAACAAATCATTGCTGCCTAACAGCCGACTCAGAAGTCTTACTCCATTTATTCATTCAGATTCCCTCCTACGTGTTGGTGGACGACTTCAAGAGTCAAAAATGTCGTTTGATTTTAAACATCAAATTTTGCTTCCTAAGCACAAATTCACTCGGTCTCTTATCAATTCTTATCATAGACGTTTGCTTCACGCTGGCGTTCAGTCCACAATGGCCAGTATACGTCAAAAATTTTGGATTTTATCCACTCGTCGCACAGTGAAAAGTGTACTCAAATCTTGTATCACATGCTTTCGCTTTTCTAGCCCTCGTACTGAACAAATTATGGGTAATCTACCTGCTGTACGCATTCAAACTGAATTCCCGTTTTACAATTCAGGTATTGATTATGCGGGACCGTTCAATTTAAGATTAGGTACTGCTAAGTCGCGTACTTACTCTAAAGCATATCTTGCAGTCTTTGTATGCATGGCAACTCGTGCGGTACACGTCGAAGTTGTCTCTGAATTGACAACCAAAAAATTCATTGATGCGCTTATTCGATTTTCTGCACGTCGAGGTATACCGTTTTCAATTTCCTCCGATAATGCCACTACCTTTGTAGGCGCTAATAATGAATTGAAGGAACTCTGCAATTTCCTTGCAAATGAACGATCACAGTCTGAAATTCAGAATTTTGCAACAATGTTTAACATTTCTTGGCGTTTTATCCCTCCTCGAGCACCTCACTTCGGCGGATTGTGGGAAAATGCAATAAAAAACTTCAAGCGTATTTTCAAAACTATTTCATTCAACAAAATACTGGACTATGAAGATGCAACAACGTTTTCTGCTCAAATTGAAGCGATTTTGAATTCCAGGCCTCTTGTCCCACTCTCAGAGGATCCTGAAGACCTGCAATATATTTCTCCTGGACACTTTCTAATTGGAAGGCCTATCACCGCACTTCCATTTCCGTTACCTGAGACAACTCATATAGATCATCGTCGCTGGAAAAATCTTGCTCTAGCTACGAAAGAACTCTGGAAAAAATGGTCTACTGAATACCTCGTTACTCTGCAAACAAAAGCAAAATGGACTGAGGAATCCGAAAATCTCAAGGTAGACACCATCGTACTACTTAAAGATCCTGGCACTGTTCCATCTACATGGCGCTTAGCGCATCATTGAGCTACACCCTGGAAAAGATCAGAGGGTTCGCGTAACAGTACTTACTGATACAGGACTCTTAAAGCGTGCTATTTCCAGCATTGCTCCTTTGCCTCAAGAAGAGGAATTAGATTAGTTTAATCATCATTTTTGTCTTATTTGCATATTCGCAATTATCCTTTTTTATTGACTATCACTTCATTGTTTGCGTATTTAGATTAGTCTTTGAATTTGTTTTTCATTAGTGATTCGGCATCACTTTTGAAGATTATATCTGCCATTTCAGCAGATTGTGTATCTTGCTTGATCTTGTCTAATTTTTTGTTTTTTGACTTGTCTCTTGTTTGGGCATCTCTCCTTGTACATACCGTGTGTCCATTTGTTCTATTATCTACAGCTCTGTTTGAGAGCCCCTGTTATTGTCGGATCTAACATAATTGTTGTTTGTCCTTGTTCTTTTTCTTTTGAGACATCTTTGATGCCTCAAGGGGGGTCCTTATGTTACATCCGACAAGAGTAGCCTTCATGCTACCATTTGTTCAGCGTTCGCCGCTTGGAGCGCTTGCATCGTGACTCTGTTTATTTGTGACTCACTTTGTCGATTTTGATTGCTATTTACTTTTTGTCACAATTTGTCACCCTTATTCGAATTTTTAATCGAATTTTTATTCTATTATTCATTATTGTCATTATTTTTTTGCCATTTATTTCCATTTATTTGTATCTTATCATTTATTTTGCCTTTGGCCTTACTTGATATTCGTCGTGCGATTTTTTTGGCAGTGGCTGTTGCCTTCACTTCCTCATCATCACTTCCTGCTGCTTGGTTCGTTTTGAAACATCATCTTCTAAATTTTCACCCTTTTTTAATTCAAAAGTGGTTTTCTCAGTGAGAAAATGTGTTATTCTAATCGTAAAAAATCCATTATCTACATGATAACTTGGATTCAAACTTCCACCGGCGATTTACATCTTGAATTGTGAGTAGAACTTCCTAACCATACCTGCACAACGTGAATCAACCTGTCGACCTTTGAAAGTGAATTTATTTCATATTTCGAACTTTATTATCAAAGAGAACGCTTTATTATGATTCATCAATCTTGTGGACTCACAAATCTCAACCTTTTCTACTGCCAGTGAATTTATTTTATCCGTTTCATAAATGGACCTGTATCCAACACATGCACCTGCCTGCATTCATCCTGACCTGTGGCTGTATCCACATTCGTTTTGATCATTTTCATTAGCAGTTGTCCATTGCTAGCTACGTGAACTTATAGTTTAGCAGATTTCCACGTCAATTATTCTTAGAGTTCTTATACTCATCTTTGGCCACCAGTCGCCAGCTCATTCATCACCTTGAATCTGATCTCTTCATGATTCCTCACTACACAGCTCTCAGTGCACCTGAACTGTTTGGTACGTTACGCCATGCCAACTTTTATGAGCTGCTAGGTTACATTACGCTCTGCCTAGAATTACTGAACTATTTAAGTCACGTCAAGCCCTACTTAAATTCTTCAGAGTGAGATTTATTATTGTGTGCGTGCTTTCGACCGTATTCACCCACAATAAATTCAAGAACTGTGAAGTATTCCCGCCTGGGGCTTCCATTCTACATTTCGTCGCCTTGTCTGTGCACAAGCCTCTGCACCAGCGCGCATTGCCTGCCGTGGTGCTTCCATCATCAATTGACATCTGAATTCTACTATAACTCTGGTTCCTGCCATCATTCGACTCCTGTCCATGGAGCTTCTACAAGACCCTGCCGCCCTGTTGGTACACAGGCCCTGGTCATCATCGCGCCTCCAGTAGCGCCTCTCTTGCCGACGTCTCAACCTGGTCGATCGTCCGATCGAGTGGACTCGATCCCATCTTGGATTCCCGCTGCCATCGCTGTTTTCTCCGCCGTTGGATCGGCGCCGTTCGTCGTCTGCACTGCCCTGGTGTTCGCCGCAGTGTCCGCCCTGAAGTCCATCTTCGCAGACCTCCAAGAAGTCCAGCTGGCTTGCGTTCAGTCAGTTGGCTTGCAGTTTTTATCATATCAGTTAAGTACTTGGTTCTGTGCCTTGGCACATATTGTATCATTGTTCACAAAATTTGTCTTACTTTATTTTCCGTCTCTCTTTTGAGGTCGTGTTTAAATTTCTAATTATCGCGGTCCCTAATCAATTTTTTTGTATTGCAGTAGACTTTCCTGAGTGTCTGTTCGTGCTTCTTAGCTGACATTCTTTTATTCGTTTCAATATAATTTTGTATTTGTAATCATACACTAAACATCACGTTCGTGTAATTCATACATCACGGTATTTTGGTTTTAAACAAAAAAAATAGCTCAATTCATTGATATAGATTGATTTACATATATAAAACCAACTTCATTCTAAATAATTAGCATTGTTCTCGTTTTTTTATTAATTTGCTGTCTTAAGGCTTAAATTATCATTATTTACTATTGTTGATGCCAATGTATGGACGAACTTGTAAACTTGTATAATACTAAATATAATCTGACTGAAGAAAAAATAAATATCCTCTTTAGCTCGTTAAGACATTCTGTCATACTCAAAGAAATTTCATTAAATGTTTTATGATTTCTCTAACTTGTGTTTTACTGAATTCGTAACAAGATGGTTATACACCTATATTAATTTATCAATATTTTTCTAACTACCATTTTGGTTTTCATTTCCAAATCAAACTTTGAAACTTCTATTACCTTTTACCAGAGTTTAAATTCATTACTTTTATGAGGACAGTTTGGGAGTTTCATTAAGGTTGCTCAACTCAGGTATTGACGACTTTTAATGTCACATCGCTTACACAGTCCGCTTAAAATTATTGAAGCCTACAACTTCAAATTAGCCCAAATCCCTCATAAAGTTGGTCCTCCACGGCCGGATAATGGCTTGCGGCCATCTTGTTTCAAATTCCGTTTGTTTTTCACGACCTCTAAAACTTAAATTTACCGTCAATCACAAAAATTCTAACCTTCGGGCGTTTTCTTGTAAATTCGCGCTAGCTTTCACATTTCTTGTATAGCATAGTGCATACCCACAGTAGTGCTTATACTAATTCACTGTGAGTCATTTTCAGTCACTGGGCACCCCTCCAGGACACGCTGCGTGTCGGGTACCAGCCAACCTAGCTACTGGGATTGTGAGCTGTCGGCGGACTATTTGATCGGCTGCGCGCTGGCACACTTACTCGCCACCATCTCGCACAAGCTTGTCACCTGCTTGTTTTCAGCGCACCACATTTGACCGACCGAAAGGACGTCCGGCAGTATTACCCAGAAAATCACAAGTTTGTAACTAGCTTTAAGTATCAACATCCGTTGCTAGCATTGCAACATTTTTTCAACCTGTCAAGCACATCAAATTTATTAACTGTTTTGTATATTTTTTATCTCAACAATTTACTTATTTCAAAATATGCCTGAGACTAGAAGTAACTCTGCCCTTCAGGCAGCCATGGCTGAGCGGCGAGATGTTTTAAAACACTTGTGCTGGAATGCAAAGAAGCTTGATTTTGAAGCTCCTCCTTCTGAGGAAGTTTATTATCAATTAAAACTATTACAAACTGATGTCCAAGATTTGAAGGACAGATACATTGAAATAAAAGACAAGCTAGAATCCCTGGATTCAGATAATTTTAATGATGATGAGCATTTCGATATCCTAGATGAATTTCTCTCTGTAACAGCTAGCATAAACAGACACATACATAACTTTGAAAAACAACATGGACAAACTGACGCCAATACTGTGCCAGCTCCTGTTGTGCAACCTGCAACTGCTAATAGTAGCTTTCGGTTGCCGAAATACCCCTTCCAACCTTTGATGGTACCTTTGACAAATGGCTTGAATTTAGAGCTGGATTTTCTAGTATAATTGTGAACAATGATTCGGTAGAACCTAGCGTTAAGTACCAATATCTTAAACAGGCTCTTTCAGGTGAAGCGCTAAATCGAATCATCAATTCTCCACGGAGATTTCAAACTAGCATGGAGTTTACTCACTCAGCGCTACGATAGCGTATTGCTTATTGCCAAAAGCCACATTTCGGCCATCATGAATCCACCGTCACTCAACTCTAAATCAGCACAATCATGGCGAACATTTATTGACCACCAAAAATTGAATATTTCAGCTTTATAATCACTTGAACTTGACATCGAGGTCAAAGACCTATTATTCATGCATCTCATAGTTTCCAGATTCGACGCTAATACTCTACGTGATTGGGAGCGGTCAAATTCTGTTAAGGACAAGGTTTCCTTGGAAAACCTCTGGACCTTCATGGAGCAACAGCACAAGGTTTCGCAATATGTCTCCTTTGGTCTCGGCAGTCATGCTCAATCCGCGCAACGACCGTTCAACAACCAGTCTGGCAATGGTAAGCCTAGTCATAATTCAAACAATAATAATTCTCGTCCTAGCACGTCCTCAACTTTCGTCAAGTATTCTGGATGCTTATTTTGCAATGACACCACTCATAACGTCTTTCGTTGTAATACCTTTCTCAATATGGCACCTACAGCTCGTCTAGCCGCTGTACAGCGAAAGAATCTCTGTAGGAATTGTTTGCGACCTTTCAATAAGGACCACCAATGTTTTGGTGCGTGCAAGGACTGTGGCAAGACCCATCATTCTTTACTGCATTTCAATGATAGCAAACCACCCCCAACTGTAGGGAAAAATACATCTTCAAACAATGCGCACACTCGTAAACCAAATCGTCAGCAGGCGTCTAAGTCCTCGTCGAATTGTTGTTGTTCTGAGTCAAATCAGTCTGGCTTACTTAGTCCAGCCGCGTCCACACCTAGCTCGACTTGTCCAGTTAGTCAAGAGTCATCAATTTCGGTGTCTGACACTTCGAGTATTGCATCTATTGTCACTACAACTCCGTCGACAAGCCCACAAGCCATCAGCAATTGAACTGCGCACATTCAAATTCACCTAGCTTATTGCAACGAGTTAACATCATGCCCACTGCGCAATTGCATATTTTGAATAAAAATAATCAAGTCATTTCATGTCGCGCACTGCTTGATACTGGCAGTGATGCTTGTTTCATTTCTAAAGCTCTTGCTTCTCAATTGGATCTTGACTCTGTAGATTCCAATAATATTATTCACACTGTTTCTGGTACTAGTTCAGCACCCGTGCGTACCGCTGCTGTTCTCATACATTCTCCTGATCGAACTTGGTCGAAGGAAGTCAGTTGTATACTAACTGAGAAAATTACCCCTAGCATTCCACCCTTTGGGCTCAACTTGCAAAACTTCAATATTCCACCCAATGTCAAGTTAGCTGACCCTGAATTTCACGTTTCTAAGGGAGTCGACCTGCTTCTCAGTGTTGCTATTTACTCTTCTATTCAAGTTTGTGGTCAAATTCAGTTAGCTGCTGAATGCACCCTACAAAATACCAAATTGGGTTGGGTTGTTTGGGGAGCTATCACACCTAATGTTCCTAATTCTTGCGCGCAACCTGTTAGCTCAAATTGTGTGTCAACTCGTGACATTTCTAGACAATTAGAGAAGTTTTGGAAAATTGAGGAAGTCCTTCCTGAAGATAGCTTAACTAAAGAGCATCGTCAAATTGAAAAACACTATCTTGAGAACGTACAACGTGGACAAGACGGCCGCTTCTCGGTTGCACTGCCTAAAAAGAGAATTTCGATTTATTAGGCCAATCTCGCCATCAGGCACTTTCGCGTTTTCATTCTCTCGAGAAAAGACTTGCTGCCAATGCTGAATTAAAATCTCAATATGTAGCTTTCATGGATGAGTATGAATCTCTTGGTCACATGTCTCCTGTCCCTGACAGTCAGCCCTATGAAAAATGTTTTCATATACCACACCACCCGGTCTTTAAGCCCGATTCAACGACTACAAAATTGCGCGTAGTTTTCGACGCCTCTGCTAAATCTAATACAGGCATTTCCTTAAATGAAGCCCTTCATGTCGGTCACACTGTTCAGCCTGAACTGTTTGACATAGTTTTGCGTTTCGTACCCACCGTATAGCCTTCATTGCTGACATTACTAAAATGTACAGGCAAATATTGGTACATCCTGAGGATAGAAATTTGCAGAGAATTTTTTGGCGAGCCGATGAAAATGATCCAATTCAAGAGTACGTGTTGAACACCGTCAGTTACGGTACTTCTCCTGCCGCGTTTCTAGCTACTCGTACGCTAAATCATCTAGCTGATATAGATTGCGAGCCAAATTCGCCAGTTGCCAATGCCATTAAAAATGATTTTTACGTAGATGATTTTATAAGTGGTTGCTCTACCGTTGAACAGGCAATCGACTTATCACGTCAAATTCGCGACACTCTGTCCAATGGAGGTTTTGAGCTCCGTAAGTGGTTGTCAAATTCAAAAGAAGTACTTGATACCATTCCCGAACACCTTGTAGAAACTGTATCATCGAAACCCCTTTCTGGCTCAAATGATAGTATAGTTAAGGCGTTAGGATTAATCTGGAATTCAACTTCAGACATTCTCATTATTTCATCCAGTGTATCTGATGTAATCAATAAAACCTCATTTACAAAGAGAGAATTACTCTCATGTATTGCCAGTATTTTTGACCCTCTTGGCCTCATTTCCCCGGTAGTAATTCTGCCTAAAATGCTATTTCAAAAACTATGGCCATTGAAACTTGATTGGGACCAAAAATTACCACCCGATTTATTAGCTGATTGGTTAGCTATTTTGCAAGAACTTCCTAATATTGCAAATATTACTATTCCACGTTGCATTCTCGCTCCTGAGCCAGATGCTATTCTTGAATTACATGCTTTTGCCGATGCAAGTGTCGCCGCTTATGGTGTCTGCATCTATGTTCGTAGTACAACGTCACAAGGAGTGCAAGTTCGCCTCCTCACTGCAAAATCGAAATTAGCGTCACTCAGACCGCTTTTGACAATTCCTAGATTGGAATTACAAGCTGCATTATTAGCTTCTCGCTTAGTTAATAAAATAATTTCCGCATCTAGAATTTCATTCGCTGGAGTCTATCTATGGACTGATTCGAAAATAGTCTGTGACTGGCTTAAAGCCCTACCAAATCGTTCTGATGTTTTTGTTTCCGTTAGAGTATCAGAAATTCAAAATACTACTTGCGATTTTCATTGGAATCATGTTAGAACTGATCAGAACCCCGCAGATCTCGTCTCTAGAGGCTGCTCACCAAATCTTTTGATTACTAACAGTCTCTGGTGGAATGGACCTAATTGGTTGTCTCAACCTCAGAGTACTTGGAATGAATTTTCAACTAATTTTTCAGCAACCAAGGCCAACATTTCACTTGCTACAAAAATTAATTCCTCACCAATTTTCAATGAATTAATTAATAAAATTTCTAATTACCATAAATTAACTCGTACAACAGCGTATGTACTGCGCTATGTGCACAATCTTCAAAATCGTAAATCTCCGATTCATTGCGCATAGGTGAATTATCTGTAGAGGAGATTCAACAAGCTGAACTTAAGCTCATTCATCATGTTCAAAATGAAGCTTTTCATCAAGACATATGTCAATTGAAGGCTAACAAATCATTGCTGCCTAACAGCCGACTCAGAAGTCTTACTCCATTTATTCATTCAGATTCCCTACGTGTTGGTGGACGACTTCAAGAGTCAAAAATGTCGTTTGATTTTAAACATCAAATTTTGCTTCCGGCTAAGCACAAATTCACTCGGTCTCTTATCAATTCTTATCATAGACGTTTGCTTCACGCTGGCGTTCAGTCCACAATGGCCAGTATACGTCAAAAATTTTGGATTTTATCCACTCGTCGCACAGTGAAAAGTGTACTCAAATCTTGTATCACATGCTTTCGCTTTTCTAGCCCTCGTACTGAACAAATTATGGGTAATCTACCTGCTGTACGCATTCAAACTGAATTCCCGTTTTACAATTCAGGTATTGATTATGCGGGACCGTTCAATTTAAGATTAGGTACTGCTAAGTCGCGTACTTACTCTAAAGCATATCTTGCAGTCTTTGTATGCATGGCAACTCGTGCGGTACACGTCGAAGTTGTCTCTGAATTGACAACCAAAAAATTCATTGATGCGCTTATTCGATTTTCTGCACGTCAAGGTATACCGTTTTCAATTTCCTCCGATAATGCCACTACCTTTGTAGGCGCTAATAATGAATTGAAGGAACTCTGCAATTTCCTTGCAAATGAACGATCACAGTCTGAAATTCAGAATTTTGCAACAATGTTTAACATTTCTTGGCGTTTTATCCCTCCTCGAGCACCTCACTTCGGCGGATTGTGGGAAAATGCAATAAAAAACTTCAAGCGTATTTTCAAAACTATTTCATTCAACAAAATACTGGACTATGAAGATGCAACAACGTTTTCTGCTCAAATTGAAGCGATTTTGAATTCCAGGCCTCTTGTCCCACTCTCAGAGGATCCTGAAGACCTGCAATATATTTCTCCTGGACACTTTCTAATTGGAAGGCCTATCACCGCACTTCCATTTCCGTTACCTGAGACAACTCATATAGATCATCGTTCGCGCTGGAAAAATCTTGCTCTAGCTACGAAAGAACTCTGGAAAAAATGGTCTACTGAATACCTCGTTACTCTGCAAACAAAAGCAAAATGGACTGAGGAATCCGAAAATCTCAAGGTAGACACCATCGTACTACTTAAAGATCCTGGCACTGTTCCATCTACATGGCGCTTAGCGCGCATCATTGAGCTACACCCTGGAAAAGATCAGAGGGTTCGCGTCGTAACAGTACTTACTGATACAGGACTCTTAAAGCGTGCTATTTCCAGCATTGCTCCTTTGCCTCAAGAAGAGGAATTAGATTAGTTTAATCATCATTTTTGTCTTATTTGCATATTCGCAATTATCCTTTTTTATTGACTATCACTTCATTGTTTGCGTATTTAGATTAGTCTTTGAATTTGTTTTTCATTAGTGATTCGGCATCACTTTTGAAGATTATATCTGCCATTTCAGCAGATTGTGTATCTTGCTTGATCTTGTCTAATTTTTTGTTTTTTGACTTGTCTCTTGTTTGGGCATCTCTCCTTGTACATACCGTGTGTCCATTTGTTCTATTATCTACAGCTCTGTTTGAGAGCCCTGTTATTGTCGGATCTAACATAATTGTTGTTTGTCCTTGTTCTTTTCTCTTTTGAGACATCTTTGATGCCTCAAGGGGGGTCCTTATGTTACATCCGACAAGAGTAGCCTTCATGCTACCATTTGTTCAGCGTTCGCCGCTTGGAGCGCTTGCATCGTGACTCTGTTTATTTGTGACTCACTTTGTCGATTTTGATTGCTATTTACTTTTTGTCACAATTTGTCACCCTTATTCGAATTTTTAATCGAATTTTTATTCTATTATTCATTATTGTCATTATTTTTTTGCCATTTATTTCCATTTATTTGTATCTTATCATTTATTTTGCCTTTGGCCTTACTTGATATTCGTCCGTGCGATTTTTTTGGCAGTGGCTGTTGCCTTCACTTCCTCATCATCACTTCCTGCTGCTTGGTTCGTTTTGAAACATCATCTTCTAAATTTTCACCCTTTTTTAATTCAAAAGTGGTTTTCTCAGTGAGAAAATGTGTTATTCTAATCGTAAAAAATCCATTATCTACATGATAACTTGGATTCAAACTTCCACCGGCGATTTACATCTTGAATTGTGAGTAGAACTTCCTAACCATACCTGCACAACGTGAATCAACCTGTCGACCTTTGAAAGTGAATTTATTTCATATTTCGAACTTTATTATCAAAGAGAACGCTTTATTATGATTCATCAATCTTGTGGACTCACAAATCTCAACCTTTTCTACTGCCAGTGAATTTATTTTATCCGTTTCATAAATGGACCTGTATCCAACACATGCACCTGCCTGCATTCATCCTGACCTGTGGCTGTATCCACATTCGTTTTGATCATTTTCATTAGCAGTTGTCCATTGCTAGCTACGTGAACTTATAGTTTAGCAGATTTCCACGTCAATTATTCTTAGAGTTCTTATACTCATCTTTGGCCACCAGTCGCCAGCTCATTCATCACCTTGAATCTGATCTCTTCATGATTCCTCACTACACAGCTCTCAGTGCACCTGAACTGTTTGGTACGACGCCATGCCAACTTTTATGAGCTGCTAGGTTACATTACGCTCTGCCTAGAATTACTGAACTATTTAAGTCACGTCAAGCCCTACTTAAATTCTTCAGAGTGAGATTTATTATTGTGTGCGTGCTTTCGACCGTATTCACCCACAATAAATTCAAGAACTGTGAAGTATTCCCGCCTGGGGCTTCCATTCTACATTTCGTCGCCTTGTCTGTGCACAAGCCTCTGCACCAGCGCGCATTGCCTGCCGTGGTGCTTCCATCATCAATTGACATCTGAATTCTACTATAACTCTGGTTCCTGCCATCATTCGACTCCTGTCCATGGAGCTTCTACAAGACCCTGCCGCCCTGTTGGTACACAGGCCCTGGTCATCATCGCGCCTCCAGTAGCGCCTCTCTTGCCGACGTCTCAACCTGGTCGATCGTCCGATCGAGTGGACTCGATCCCATCTTGGATTCCCGCTGCCATCGCTGTTTTCTCCGCCGTTGGATCGGCGCCGTTCGTCGTCTGCACTGCCCTGGTGTTCGCCGCAGTGTCCGCCCTGAAGTCCATCTTCGCAGACCTCCAAGAAGTCCAGCTGGCTTGCGTTCAGTCAGTTGGCTTGCAGTTTTTATCATATCAGTTAAGTACTTGGTTCTGTGCCTTGGCACATATTGTATCATTGTTCACAAAATTTGTCTTACTTTATTTTCCGTCTCTCTTTTGAGGTCGTGTTTAAATTTCTAATTATCGCGGTCCCTAATCAATTTTTTTGTATTGCAGTAGACTTTCCTGAGTGTCTGTTCGTGCTTCTTAGCTGACATTCTTTTATTCGTTTCAATATAATTTTGTATTTGTAATCATACACTAAACATCACGTTCGTGTAATTCATACATCACGGTATTTTGGTTTTAAACAAAAAAATAGCTCAATTCATTGATATAGATTGATTTACATATATAAAACCAACTTCATTCTAAATAATTAGCATTGTTCTCGTTTTTTTATTAATTTGCTGTCTTAAGGCTTAAATTATCATTATTTACTATTGTTGATGCCAATCGTATGGACGAACTTGTAAACTTGTATAATACTAAATATAATCTGACTGAAGAAAAAATAAATATCCTCTTTAGCTCGTTAAGACATTCTGTCATACTCAAAGAAATTTCATTAAATGTTTTATGATTTCTCTAACTTGTGTTTTACTGAATTCGTAACAAGATGGTTATACACCTATATTAATTTATCAATATTTTTCTAACTACCATTTTGGTTTTCATTTCCAAATCAAACTTTGAAACTTCTATTACCTTTTACCAGAGTTTAAATTCATTACTTTTATGAGGACAGTTTGGGAGTTTCATTAAGGTTGCTCAACTCAGGTATTGACGACTTTTAATGTCACATCGCTTACACAGTCCGCTTAAAATTATTGAAGCCTACAACTTCAAATTAGCCCAAATCCCTCACATACATTCGCATTTATAACATATTTATTGCTTGAAAAACTTGTGAGACAGAACAAACATTAATATTGTATGACATAAAAGCTCATTTGCTTACTTTAGATAGGAAATACCAATAAAACCACAAGAAAAAGACAACCGTTTACAAACGGATAGGTATATAGACTTATCCACACTGTAATTAGTGCCAATAAAGATAAAAAAGTTTGTTTTCAAGTTGGCTGTCGATGAATTACAACATTGAAAAATATTTAATATTGAAAATATTTAATTTAAATATAAATCAAAACTTTTCACCAAGAATCAGTGACAAACATTGAATCAGTTTTTAAAGCCGCGGCCACACGTGCAACTAGCTGCTGTAGATTTTTGCAGCATTGTGAACCTGTCCTCCCAATTGTTTAAGTTTTTATGAGAATCATGCAATATGTTGGTTGAGTTTGGCTTCGGTTAGGTCAGTGTTGGCTCGGGGACTGCGGGTTCTGTTTGAGAATTTATGGCTTTTGGGCCGGTATTGGCAGGGTTGGAGTCGTTTTCCGTCTTGTCGGTGTGTCTTCTTTTTGGACGGACTGTATAATGGAGTGAATATGAAACTGGTAACCAGCTGGTAGACCTCAGCCCTTCATGGCTGTTGAGCCTTTAAAAAACATATTTTGGTGCCAATTCTGTACTATTTTGTGCTACCAAAAATGTTTTGTTCCCCTCCCCATTTTGAAATAATAACAATACAAAAATCGCTTTGTCCAATATACCATAATTTTTTATTTATTCCCATTTCCAGATTTTCCACTATTTTCTTTCAGCCGTGCGTCCCCTGGGATCTTGTGCCCAGGCAGCAGGCACTGTATTCTATACAATTCATGCAAAGCAGAAATTAGTCTAACGATTGATATTTGAGGAATAATGTTTTCATTTTACCTTTCCTCGCCCGCCGAAGTTTTCGGTTGAAGCTTCTGCCGTTCTCCAGCTTGTTTTTTCCTCATAAGGTTTTGATGAACCGTCCTTCTTCCACTACGATTATTTTATATTTCACCGGAACATTGTTTTTCACCTTATAGCCTACAAGAGTTTTATCTTAGAGTGCTCTAGCCACTTGTCATCCCTATTGTCCGTATTTAACAAAAAGCTCTGCACATTTGTATTTCAAAGATTTTTCCAACATTTAAGACATTAAAATTTAGTTCGTCTACATTAACGTTGAAAGAAAAAATATAAATCACTACAAACTGCGAAAATTACCAATAACACTACAGTACTAAAAACTTCAAAACCACGTAGTACCACGTACACCGAACACAACCACTCAATTCCACACTGGAACAACGACAACGACTGAATAAGAGCATTGTGTAAAATTGAAGAACAAACTATTTATACGTCAAGTCGTGAACTATATTCTGTAAACTGAGAAGGAACAATTACAGATTACAGGAACCGATTAAAATCGATCTTGTTTATGTTTATTTAGGTCTGAATTCTATTGAAAGTTTTGCGTGCATTCTGAGAAATGATCTGGCAAATATTGCTGAAGCATGGCTCCGTTTAGCTTGGTAGTCGTGATTATTTGTAAACAGAAAGAATCGTTAGACATTATTTTAATCCATAATAAGAATAACTTAATGTTTCTATAGGCCTACAACTGTCATATATTATACTATTATACAGTTATTCTGTAGATATTAGTTGAATTATTCAAATATACATTATTGAAATGGAGAACACGTTTAAATTTAAGTGAAACATCAAAAATAATAACTCCATTCTACTGTAATTAAATTAATTTACCGATTCCCCCCCTCGAAATTTTCAATCTTATAATACATTTTCAATAATATAATAATAATCCCCCCAAATTTCGGGCCGATGGCACAAGTTGCGCCATCAATCCCCCCCGTGGGCGGCCCTGTAGAGATTAATTTTGGTTATTTTTAGTAAAAATATGGTATTTTTTGTTGTATAAGGAAATATTTTGATATACATAACTTGGAAACCAATATCTAAAACCTTCTAATCAACGGGAAACGATCACAAATACTATTTCCAATACCTTTGTCACTGATATTCTATCGAAAAAAGTTGCTTTTAAATGATATCCACAAAATTTGTACTGTAAAGAGATATTGAGAAAAATATTTTTTTTAACAGGAGTTTTTCTGGATTTAGGTTACATTTCATCACAAAATGTGTAATAACCAATATTATAGAGCAATTTATTGTGAATCGATTGCCGTTAATTTGAAGTCTCTATCATCACTGGTTACCATTCTACAAGCATTTTCTTGGAACGCTACAGGCTCAAAACATCCGCCAATTTGAAGGGCGTCACAACCTTCAGTCCGCTAGTACTGCCAGGTCTGGGTTCGAATCCCAGTGGCATGGCAAATTTTTTTTGCGGATGATGCCCACATAATCGTTTTAGCTTGTGCGTGGGTAATGGATATTGAGTGCGAAGGTGATTGATGAGGTGAACATCCGCCATTACTCCGGCCAGTCGCGACACTCAGATGTAAATTAAGTGGTTTGGGTATCCCTAGATACAGAAACAGAATATCAGGGTCTCTTGCCATGCTCACGAAAGTGCACACGGGAGATTGTTTTCTTCATAAGGAACCGGACTAATAACTGATAGACTTCGATGTACAGATTTCGATTAGGAACCACCGGATTATAGATAGAACCGGGATACCATTGAAAATAATCAATAACCAAATAACAAATAACCAATTTTCCATTACAAATTAGGATGTCGAATAAAAACCCATATCGTGGTTGAGTGGCAGAGTGGACATAACAACTGTCCAAACTTTGCCACGTCAGAATAATAGAGAATTAATTCTATTCTTCAGTTTTTATTTTTAATGAGATCAAAAAATGTTTGACACCCTTTCCTTACAATCACTCAGGAATACTGAAAGAGCTTTCAGGATATGGTTTGCGTCTAGAATACTCAATCAAGAATTATTATTATTTCTTGATTGAATACACAAAGATTCAAAAACAGGTTCTTGGGGAAATATTCAGGGTACTTTTATGAATTAACTATCATTGGTTACTGATTGAGACTCAATTTTCGAGCATTGGAAGTAAAGAGGATGATTTCTTGATCCATGACGAGCTGCTGGATGTAACGCTCACTGGGATTGGTCTAATTAGACTGCATGTCGGTGACCAATCCCAGTGAGCATTGAAAGTAGCTTAATACTTTCCTCATCGACTAAATTCTTGGGACTTGTAATTGACCAGAATTTTTCCTGGAAGCAACACATTCAGAACTTGATGAAAAAATTGAACCAAGCCTATTTTGTAATTTTAACTCTTTCTCACTCACTTGATAGAAGCACATTATTAACCGTATACTATGCATATGTCTACTCCTATTTGAGCTATGGTACTATATTTTGGGGTAATTCTGTGGACAGCCAAAAAATCTTCATCATGCAAAAAAGATATTGAGAGTAATTTTTAGATTGAGATCTAGAGACTCATGTAGAGCACACTTCCAAAATCTTAACATCCTTACACTTCCTTCCATTTACATTTATCAGCTAGTAGTTTTTGTTAAAGTAAACATCAATAAATTCCAATTTTGTACAGATAACCACCATAACACTCGAAATAGGAACATAATTCAATATCCAATACATAGGAATGTAGCATTTGAAAAAACTTCATTTTACTCAGGAATGAGGCTTTTTAACAGGCTGCCAACAGCCATTCGAAATTTAGACTCAGTCATCACATTCAAACAAGCAGTCAAAAAAATGTTGCTAGAGAAAACCCTATATAAAATCTCAGAATTCTATCAACTTTCAGTAATCAAAATTTCCATCATCAATAATTGTATGCAGAAAGGAACCAACCCACAATCAGCTACTTTTCAGATATCGCGTATCAAAGATGAAACTGCAATAATACCTCCCATTTTATTATCCATCAAGATATTCTGATTTTGGGAACGTATATGTGCTCTTAATATCATAAACTAGATATTTATATACAAAAAAGCATTAATTTCCCATTTTATGGCATTTATGTGGGTTAGTTACTTTCTGCAAAAAACATATCCTACTTTATGTGTTATGCAGAAAGGAACCAACCCACATAATTGCCATAGGAACCAGACTAAAATTTTGTTTTTTTTAGAGAAAAAGAATCATATGAGGCTAATTTTTTCACTCATGGATTAATATTAGAAAGTATTAATATGAAGAAAGTGTTGTGTCAAAATTTCCCACCCCCACCCATCTTGCTACCCCCTCTGCACCCCTCAAGGTTGCAATTTTTAAGGGTTTCTTACATTGAATGTATCTCAGCACTCATTGGAAATAGGAAATCAAACTTTTTCTCATTTTTCAGTAAATTAAATTCTCTTTATTTTATGTCTCACCATTTCATTGTAGTTCCTGCGGTTCAAAAGTTATATAAATGGAAGAATGGAGGGATTCCCTAGATTTCTGCATAAATTTTAATTATCTCCTGAATGAAAGTTTACAGGATTCTTCTACTGGAAATGTCTCTTATAAAACTTGAACTTCTCAAAACCTACATTTTGAATGATAGAAAATATATTTCTCTGAGATTTAACGTAAGTGTAAGTTAATAAATGAAAAGCGCTATCTCAGAAGCGCTTGGCGGATAGCCTGATATCATGGTCTATCAAGTGAGTACTAAAATACCCCTTTTAATTCATCAAATTTTGAAATAATTCATTTGAGGAAATTATATGGAGTTGATTTTCTCCCCATTTATAACTAGCATGTTGGCAAGTGTCCTGTCTGAAGTCCCCACACTACCCCTCTTATTCAAGAATTCTTATAGGCCTTTCAAATGTGAAACTCTATGGAGATAAATAGTTGAACTTCGTATCATTATTCAGTGAATTCAATTGGCTTCAACTCAAAATATATGTTTCTATTATTTGTGAAGTAGATAATTAAAATTTTCTAAATGTTTCAAATTAGACATTTCCCAGTTTACTTTTATTAGGGAAAGAATAAAATTTTTAGGCAGAAGTTTGTACCTATATGGGCTTCCATCATACTTCCATGCAAATAACTCCTGAACCACATGAGCTATAGTGAAATGGTGATGACATAAAAAAAGTAAATTTAATTTCCTAAATAATGAGGAAAAATTCATTATCTTATCTTTAATGGTTGCTGAGATACAATCAATGAAAGAAATCCTTGCAAATGGAAACTTTAAGGGTGTGTTGGGAGGGAAGCAAGACGGGTAGGGGTGTGGAATTTTGGCAGAACACTTCTCTGTATGATAGTAATCAATGGTTAGAAAATTAGCCTCATATGATATTTTTCTCTGAAAAAACTAACATTTTAGTCTGGTTCCTAATAATAAAATTTCCCATTCCATGGCAATTATGTGGGTTGGTTCCTTTCTGCATAACACATAAAATAGTATATTTGTTTTGCAGAAAGGAACCAACCCACATAATTGCCATAAGGGTTGATTCCAGTGATTTTTTTATTTCATCCAAAACAGTTACCAAGGGGTTTATCAACCCAAATATTGGAAAATCCGATTTTTTTATTTTTGTGGATTGGTTCCTTTCTGCATAACTACGTCCAATTCAGAGTGTTCCATAAATGTCGATTTTTAGATTTTACTAAATCTTGTCATATTTCTAAAACTAAGTTACATACAGTCACCAGTCAAATGAGTCCAACTCAATGTATGATGTGTGATGATGAATAAATAAGTAAAATGGATTATAAAAGACAATGGAAGTTGGAGTTGGTAAACCCTTTGAAAGATACATCCATAAAAATAATGCAGTTGGATGATTATTCCATATTGAATAGGAGATTGAAAAGATGGTATTCTTAATGTAAAACTATGCGAGGAAAAGTATGTTAAAATGTTCATAACAGAGAAGTGTCATTGACTCGAGTTTGAAACGTATTAGTTTTATTCAAAGTGAAATTCTTATATTCAATTGTTCAATAAAAAGTCAAGATATTGTCAAATCACAGATTAGTTAAAAATCGAGGACCAGGGTTTCGATTGCTCAACATTTATAAATCTCTGGTAAACTACTCAACAACAAAAAATTCAATGAGCAATGGATATTAAAGTAAGAATGTGTTCTTAATTCACTTTGAAGAAACAGATTTCAAATCTTGTTCAACATACACAAAACAGAAGATTAAATTAAAGAAATAATGTCAGTATTTAATTTTGAACACATATGATTATGTGTTTAATACTTGAGAAGTAAACAGTTTCGTTAAACATTAGGAACACCAGATTCTTGAACATTTATCCTTGAAAATACAACGGTACTATAATTAATTGAAGAGTAGTAGAGTATTATACGTTTATGCATCATGCTATGTTTATACATCAAGTAGATGTATTCCATGTATAAGTGAGTGCACTGTTGTCATGGTCAGAAAAACGCGTAACTTGAAGTTCTCGGTTACAATTAGTTGTGCAATTCAACTGTAATGTAACGATTGAACAGCACTGTAATTCATAAGGGAATTGCGATCCAAGGCTTGCATTCACTGCAAGTGATAGTAGAGGTAGATAAAAGCACTATATAAGTATAACACTATATACTTAAAAAATAAAATGAGAATCAAATACCCTTTTAAAAACTTTAAAATTATAAAATTATTATTAATTTTAAAGTTTTTAAAAGGATATTTGATTCACATTTTATTTTCCAATTATTTTAAATAGCCCTAAGTTTTTAAAGTTTAACTTTCACTATATGCTTGTATAACACTTTCTGTGCAATAGCTATCCTAATACACTAGAAACAGATTTAAAATTCCAATTCGTAATTTATATTCCATTAGATATAGTTTATGATACTGTTAATCAACATAGAGCTCAAAATGAGTTTTCAAAAAAACAAAATCACAAAATATTATTCCATGCCCATCTGAGTATTCCAATGCTCAGAGAAAATATCCCATAACTTCAATTTGGACATATTAGCATAGCAGAATATCCTATTTTTCCGTTTAGGATGCGAGAAAAATGAAGTAAAAACCGATGAATCTACGCCCAGGAGAAGCAACAAAATTGATATATAATAATGAGTAGTTATTCTTTTTCATTTTGTGAAAAGAGTTAGTTACTCTTAGATACTCTTTGACTAAGTAGCATTACCAAACAAATGAAACAACTACAAACAAATGAAATCTAACGATGAAAATATTCCATAACTCTAATAACACACATTAATAATACATTGTTATGACACATTAATAATACACTTTGAAAAAGGCTCCCCACAAACTACTTGCCATAAGGGTAGTGAATATTCACCAAAATTTTCAAATGGATTGCAAAATATTATGAAATTTCCATGCAATCTGAAAAGAGATTGACATAGATTGAAAAATAAATGAAAATCAAACACCCTTTTAAAAAACTTTTAAATTATTAAAACACAGACATGTTTCGGCACATTAGGCCATTGTGCTGCCAACATGTCTGTGTTTTAATAATTTTAAAGTTTTTTAAAAGGGTGTTTGATTTTCAATTATTTTAAACAGCCCTAAGTTTTAAAGTTCAGTTTTTAAATATTTACATAGATAAATGGATAATTTTCAATTCGGAGAATAATTTCTGAAACTACGCAGTTAAAAGTTGTAAATCACATTCCTTCGAAGATAAGTTCAGTTTCGAAGGCTCCAATAACATTCTAACACCTTCAAAAGAGCTAGACCAACTACAAATAATTTTCAAAATTATCCACTATACGGATACTGATACCAAATTATTCTATACGGCTTTGATTTTAATGAGATTTATAATTTATTCAGCGAAATTGAGGATTAACCATTAGAGGTCATTTGGGAATCATAGTGAGTCAATTATTTCTAATGGAAGAGGGAGAACAAATTCACAAATTAGTTGAATAACAACAGATCTGAATTTATTTAAATAACACGAGTTTGAATTATAGATACATCATTACTGGTACTGAATTTATACAAGATAAAAAAAGTAACAAATGGAGAGGTGCAGTTGATTAATTTCATGTTAAAAATATATAATATATTAAATCTCCTCTAGCTCAACAGTTTTAATACGTTACATTGTAATATTAAGGAATAACAGCAATAGTTTAAACAGTTACGAGAATAGCAGATTCTTTTGGAGAGATTCCTATCAAGGAAATGTTACTTGCTTATTGTAAACTACTATTTTATAAAAGGGCGAATACTAAATACGTAGCTACTCGTACAATATTGAAATGAAATACACTGCACATTGAATTAGAGAATGTATACGATATTAGCAGAATCCTCAGTAATTGTTGCGTCACCATAGCCAACTGAATGGGTTTCCTGATTATGACTGTAAAAAACAAAAAAATAACTATTACACTGAAAAATGTACCAACATTTTCAACTTCAGCTAACACTTGTTAGAACAATCAACAATTCACTTCATTGGTCAATGACTGCTAGATGAAATATAACGGAACTGGAAGAGAACTAAAATCTACTCTGCAATAGGGACAACGTTCTGGAAAACGTTCCAACTCAAACATGAAGCTGGTTCGAGTTTAAAGTCAAGTGATAGGTGGACCATAAATTAATTTAAATTATGTGTGTTTAACATGTGGGAGGATCTGTACATGTATAATAAACATACATTATCTAGGTATTCACCAGTAAAACGGGAGGATTTAAGATAATACAACCAGAGTGCAAACAGGGACATTTGAAATGTGAAAGCAGGTTCGAAATTTTTAAACTATTGTAAAAAATTGTTTGAAATGTCAAACAATTCTTGTTGGGTGAAAAATCGAGACAAAAGCTTCACAAAGCTCAATAAAATTGACACGGACTCAAATCACATGTAAGGCTATCACAGGTTTCTACTATTATAGAAGAAAGCTAACTATAAAAAACTTCCTCGTCAATAGACATGTAGTATTTATCAGGTTGCAAGTTAGGCTAGAAACTCATCCATTGCCCTCGCACAAAGAGATTAACCTTTACCAAAATGGCGTACGTTATATTGAATACATAGTGATAATTTCTAGCAAAAGTAGGGGTAAGTGTTCAACCACCTCATTCGATCCGAAATGACCACTCTATGCATTCAATGAAACATCCACTATCACAACAAAAATTCATCTTCTTTCGCGAGAATAATAGTGGGCAGCTCAGACAAAGAAACTACATTTTTTGACGAATACTTTACAAAACTTCATATAGATATCTTACATCTTAGGACCTTACGGATATTGTGATTCAAAATATGTATGAATTGCATTATTCTGAGACTTTCACTTTCATTCGGATTTAAATTCTATCCGTTTCAAAATTGTTCATCTGGTTTCTTCCGTTTGCAGATTGTAGATCTGATTAAAGCCTAGTAATATTGGACTCCTTGTCAAGTTATTGACCTCAAATTCATGTAGGGCTAGTTGAAAATGAACATATTATCAACTGAATCTTGCCTTTTCACTGAGAGAAGAATCCTAACCCAAGGAGGAACAAATAAATGAGGAATAAAAATTCCATTTTTTACAAAAAACCTAAATAATGAAACTTTAGAATGACGACAGAAAATAAACAGTTGGTAGGAAAACAGTAGACAAGAAAACGAAAATTGACAAGGTTTTCATAAAATTATTCACTTTGTATAACATTGAAGAAAATTAATTTTGGTTCATTCCCTTGGATAAATAATTTAAAATTAGTTTTCTAATTTGAATGATAGGACAGAATAAAGCTTCAGTAAAACGTAAACAGAATATAAGAGGTCATATTCATGAAAGGTTTCTTGAGTCTGTAAACTTTACAGAAATCCGTAACGAGGCCACATAGTAAAATATTGAAATAATTTAATAGTGTACCTAATTCTTGTCTAATAGAAATCTAGGTGATATCAGAGTTAGTTTCAATGTCGACTACAGCTAAAAGCTAAAAATTACAGCTTCAACTCCATAAATACGCAAAAAGCATGAATCTGGCAACAATAGATAAGATCAGTTCAGGCCTAGAACCATAGCCCATCCCTGAGATCAGTTGATAGCGTAAAATTATGAAATGCAAGTGACTGGATTCAATAGGCAAAATTATGGGTGAATTAGATTAATTATAGTCATTTATTTTCGAGAGAGAAAGAGAAAAGAGAAAAAGAGTGGAAACATGAGAAATTGAGACAGAAAATATGTGCTGATTAAGAGAATAAGATTAGTGATGAATTTAGAACAGGCAGAATAAAATAAAAGTGCATAATAGATGAGATATATCCACGTCCCATGCATCATTACCAAAGTATGAACCTGTAACTCGATGAAAAACAAGAAAAAAGATTGTATTCGAAGAAAAACAGATGCTCTACTCAAAAGAGGATTTTGGTTCTCTTACTTTGGAGGTGGAATAAATTATTTAAAATATTGCATAAGACTAGGAGAGTTGATTAAAACCTATTTTTTCAATGTATTATGTAATCTTATCAGGACCCGTTCTCATACTTTACAGATAAATCAATACATTCAACTAGTGAATGTAATATTAGGATTGTTTTTTTTTATTAGTAAAATTAAATTACCAATCAGAGTAAATAGGCTATTTCAGGGCTGTTTCATGAAAAAGTTGAAAACTTTTTTATAAAGAAATACAAGAACTAATCAAACACTCCATTTACAAGTTCCAAACTAACAGACCAACAAAAAGTGAGGTCAAGTTGACAACACCGATAATCGGGAAAATATAATTATTCAATACCTGAAAAGTACTATTTTATTAAATCAACTAATAAGATACCTAAATCATGTTAAAATTTTCTCAAAATATTCTATAATTGGGAGTTATTTGAAGGAATATCTATTGGTTCTATATTATTTGATTGAATAATATCATTCTGGAATACGATGGAAAGAGAAAATGGATAGATCTTCTAGATAGAAAAAGAGAATAGAGAAAGTAAATGAGTAAAAGGGAAAGAGAAACAAATGGAAGAAACCGGGGGTAATAAATTAAGCGATTTTCTAACAATAGTACAAACTATGTATCCCCATATCAACCAAGACTTATGTAATTATGCTGAGGTGCATGTCATGCTTATAGTTAGTTTCAATTAAAACCTGATTCCAAGGTTCAAATGTATTGAAATTTTTGAGTATAAATGAAACTTGTAAATTTAAAATGTATGAAAACGTATTAAAAGTTTCATAGTAGGAAAGAGTGAAGTGACCAATGCAACCTATTCTCAATATGATCCAAGGACGGTAAGAAATTGATCAATTTTTTATGCATTTCATTGTATTTCTAGTAACCATATCACCCATGTTTCATGCTCAATCGACCAGAGAAACAATCGAAGCTTCAGAAATCCCAAGTATCCATGATGAGAAATGGAAGAGGACTTGGGACATGATAAAAATTCATCAAGGCAAAATAAAAGATTTGCAACAAAACTACCTAGCTATACCACACTAAAAGATAAATAACTTGTTTGACAAAATATCAAATTTCCTTTACCAAGACAGTACGGCATAACTTAAATCTATTCTCTAGTACACTTAGTCCAGTCACTTTATACATTGTTGCTTGCAAAATGTATTGTAGTTCTGATTTTTTAGTATGTTGTTTGGATACATAAAAGTAGTTTGTAACTAATTTATCACCAAAAAATACCTTGCGCTAACTCCGCCATCTTAAAAACACGACGAAAAATCTGCTCATTTTTGGGTTTTAGCCAAATAACTCGAAAACTATCCATCGCACAGAATTTATGTTCACAGACCATTTGAAGAGCATAAAATTATTGCCAATTTGAGATATAATTGAAAGAATTTCGATACTTGGGGACCGAGATATCATACGTCGAAAACAAGCAATTTTCTCAAAAACGTTGTGAAATAAATTGCTATAAATTTCGAAAACTAAGTATTCCACAGCAAATTCATATATGAGAGAGTTGTAGAGAATTTTATTAGCTTCAATTTGAGATAATAAAATCATCTATTAAAAGTATATTTCGCTGGAAAATCACGCTGAAGCTGAATTCTGTTGTGTCAGTTTTGTGAGAGATACGGATATAGGTTCAGCTGACGTGAACGAGTAACTCTTGAGAAAAAATTCATGAAGCTCTATATTTTAAGCGTTTATAAATCTTAATAAGTGATTGAAATCAATTTTATTTAACACAGATTCTTCAAATACTCTGCATGAAATACGTATCTAATCACGGTTTTCGCCTGTTAAAAATAAGATCATAACAATGATTTACTGTCTATATCATTTATAACATAATTATCACTCATAAGTATCAAGTATCAATATCAGAATGAACTTTCGGCTTTCAATCCAATACAGCGGACATGGAAAATCTTCAAAATATACTCAATATTTTTTTACATGTAAGTTTCGAACGTTGCTTGATAATAAAACTGTACTTTTCTTTGATAGCTCAATCAGGTAACATAATCATTCATGTACTGTAGTATGCTGGAGAATATAAAAAATATATATTTCTGGAACAGCATTGAAGTTTCAGCTGGACGTATAAGTGCTTCAAACAATAAGAAAAAAATTGACTAATAACATACAAAATATTCTTCATGTTCTGTTCTTCAGATGATAGTGAAGATATTACTGAAGAATTCGTAAAACTAAAAACTCAAGTTACCTCTTGCCTAGAGGATTGTCGCACATAATGTTAAGCAATTGATTATAGGGAAAACTGTACTTGATATAGCACAGCATCGTTGTAATGATGAATTATTGGTTGATGAGATTTTGCTACGGCTTTCTGTTTTTGAAGATTAAAAAGCATGTGTTACAGGAAACTATTATTTCTTCCTTATTCAATATGTGAACGGAAAAATCTACCAAGTGGTGGAGTGGAAGTAGCAATGGAATCAACCAGTTGTCTGAGAAGCAGTTGTCTGCTTTAAACGGAGCTTTCTGATAGATTATTGTATGATAATTGTATTCGGCCAAAATGCAGAATGTCAGCACGCTTTGAAATCCTACTATCATATTCAAAAGTGGATGGGAGCTGATATGAACCCGAATAAATAGGGGTGGAGACTTGACCATTATGGGCTCACACCTTTCATGACAACACTATAGATGCAGTGCCATAAACTCGCCCGAAAAGAATTTAATGTAAGTGTAAAATGGGATGTAATGATAGTTGCAGCTTCTGAAAGATGGGACTCAAATGCTCTGCTCTATGTAATATGGAAAATCATGCAGCAAAACTCTGGACATAGATCTGGAAATAACAGATGGCAATGACGACGGTTCTATTCAAGATGACACAGTTGCCGGTTGAAAAACCCAGCAAGGTGTGAAAGAATCAAAAGCCAAGAAAATACTCTGAAACCAAGAATCCAGTCTACAATAATTCCAACATCTAACCTCAAGGACAGTAGTGGGTAGTGAAATCACACACCAAATTAGTAAGAGTTTATCTCGAATGCCTATTTGTAAATCATCAGATATCAACGTAAAATATTGTATTATTTTTAATCTATAACAATTGATCCAAAATTGTGAAAGAAATTGATTCAATCAGTCCAGTTCAAATCATATCAGCATAGTTTTGATCATAGATGTAAACCGTGATTGGATATGTATTTCATGCAGAGTATTTGAAGAATCTGTGTTAAATAAAATTGATTACAATTACTTATTAAGATTTATAAAAGCTTAAAATATAGAGCTTCATGGTTTTTTTCTCAAGAGTTACTCGTTCACGTCAGCTGAACCTATATCCGTATCTCTCACAAAACTGACACAACAGAATTCAGCTTCAGCGTGATTTTTCAGCGAAATATACTTTTAATAGATGAATAAATTCTGTGCGATGGATAGTTTTCGAGTTATTTGGCTAAAACCAAAAAATGAGCAGATTTTTCGTCGTGTTTTCAAGATGGCGGAGTTAGCACAAGGTATTTTTGGTGATAAATTAGTTACTGACTACTTTTATGAATCGAAACAACATACTAAAAAATCAAAACTACAATACATTTTGCAAGCAGACCCCCCTTTTCATGTATAAAGTGACTGGACTAACTAGGCTACAGCGACTTCAAACCAGCCCGATAAAAGCTCAAATAGTTCAGCATTCACGAAAAAGACCTTCACAAACAGTAAACTATTCATTTAGTCACTATAAATTGTCCTGAGGCAACAAAAACAAACCATGAAATCACTCAAGCAACACATTGGAAAGCACACTTCCAAACAAGAAGACAACCTCTCAAAATTTTCAAAATATGATAATAAAATCTTTGATTCCAATCAAAGATGGAATGATAAGTAAATTGCCTGGATTGAAGATGACTTTACCACCTCTTCAGCATATGAAGATGAAGTAATATCGCAAATTTGTGTAAAGTACATTGAATTTAAAATCAAAATCATCTGAAATCTTGTCTGTCGCTCCTTTACTTTCACAAATATAATTAGTGTGTTGAAATGAATATTATTTTACTCATTCCAAGGCAACTTTGTTGTTTCAATCCATGTTTCAATGTTCCAATACAATAATAATTGGAACATAATAATCATGACTGAAATAGGCACTCCTCCAGGCCAAATTTTGGGAGAGAAGTTTATAGAATAATCTTGATATATATTTTTTTTTTAGGGTGATGCCCACATGGGCTCAGAGGAACCGGTCACCAGTACAATGGTGCTGGCAGAGGCACGTCGCTTATCTAATCTCACCGATTAGACGCTCTCTACCACTGGGACAAACCGCTTCCCAAGCGGTGATCTTGGTGAATATGGTGATCTTGGACACGAAAAGTAAGTAAATATGTCCAAAATAATATTATATTTGGATCAGATTCGAAAATTACGAGTATGTCAAGGATAATAATAGTCTGGTATAAGGATTAGCATACTTTCAATCAATGGAAGATTGTGATTCCATTTAAATAATTTAAAAACAAGTTCAATCATTCTAAGAAACCTATTCAGTCATGCTTATATCTTCAAGATTATGGATAAAATTTGTGGGTTATTGCCAGCGTTTCTTAAAAGTTTCTTAGTTATCGAATAAATGTATGGATGAGGAATCAAGAGGAACTTAAAATTGACGAGTTCCAGTTTCACGAAGAAATTTCTAATGTAAACATAACTTGGCACAAATTCGAATATAATAATTATTTCACGGAGAGTATCTGAGGTACACCTATGTGATTACATTAATAATTATTACATTGAGCAGAAACCTTAAAGCCAAACGTCACAAAACCTAAAAGAAAATGAAAATGCATTGAAACTTTCTGAAATTCTTTAACTGAGAATATTATACATAAACATTATGATACAACACCCGAGATATGATGAGTAATAATTATTATTTTATACAGTTATATATTATAGAACAGGTTATATAATTATTATTTTGTATTTTATATGATATTATTCAACAAATAAAATATCTGCAACAGGAAATGGCCATGATTCCAATGTAATTCAGAATTTAAAATGAGATTGTATCAACCATTCTTTTCTAAAACTGATAAAATGCTGCGACCAACTTTAGAAAAGAATATTTATGTTAATATGGGTGAGGAGACAATATAATAGATTATTTCAATACTTTCGAAACACACTCATACTATGTATTTGGATTTGGTATAGTCTGTCCAATTAAAGAAGACATTTTGGCAACAAGGGGAAATGACTCCAGTTTGGTCAAAATTGGTTAAAAAAGGGTACCCTAAAAGGAAGGTAATTTTTTGGTAAGATAAATGATTGAAAAGACTCCAATAAACCAATGTTTTTTAATAAAGCATCATCTCAATAAATTTATCAAAGTTTATGAAAATATGTAGGCCTACTGTACTTGCAGCTTATACCTGAATTCAACTCTAAAATTATTGTTAAATAAGTATAGACTATCCAAGCAAAGAAGAAATTGTGGCAAGATGGTTAAATGACTCCAGCTCGGCCTTACTGGATTAAAAATTACAAATTTGATTTCAGATTGTAGATCAGAATGTTTTCTACAATTTGAGACCAAATTCATAATTTTTGAACCAACTTTGACCAAGCTAGTCATTTTCCCATAAGGCCAGAATGCCTTCTTTGCTTGGACAGACTAAACGTGTAAGACTGAAATAATTCGCTGGTAGCTAATTACATCGTTGGGCGGGTTCGGGTAACTCAGTTGTTCTTTAAATATCACTATCCAGTGGCTCATTAATCTTTTATCAACTGTCAGCACCATCCTCAGTGAAGAGTTTACTTCAGAAAAAAAAACAATTTTTTATTCCATTGGAGGCATATTAAATCAACTTCGCGTTAATATAAAAACTATTTAGTGATAACAATCTATTTTGTATAAGATTTGTGATCTATCATTATAAAACCTTATTTATTTCATTTTCCACATGATACATTTGATAAATGTTGCTGGATACCATTATTCACAAACATAAATAATAATAATAAGTGAATATTTCTTGTTTATCATCTATTCAAGGTTTATGTATCGCAGCATTTTCTCTATCTATTGTCAAGTATTTTTCTATGCGACGTTTACTATAATTGCTATAATGTGCTTTGTCATCTGTATTTGCCCGTATGGTAATAAATAAAATAACATATCACAGCACCCTTTATATTTTTCTATTGAAACACAACTAGTTTCGAATTCCTTTAATTTATAATAAACTGTCAATTAGTAGTACTGAAAATCAAAGTAAACATTCCTGAATTATACTTTGTATTTTTTGAATCGTGGTGTTTCAATACTGTATTCTTTTGAATATTTCTAATGAAGTAGTAGCGTCTCATTGCTAAATTAGTTGATTTGATCAACTAACTAATATTCGCTTGGGAATTTAATAATCGATTCTAATCCCAATCAACTTACTCAAAAATATCATCTATTGATAAAGTTGGCTTCATAAGCCTCCACTGGATAACTTAACACATTCAAATATAGAACAGACATTTCCAAAACATCAAGCCATGCTTCACAAACATAAATAGGTGAATTTTCAGATCATGAATATTTCTTGTTTATGAAGACGAAATGGTAAATATTTTAAGAATTGAAATCTGCAAGAGAAGAATACTATGGAAATATTAACTTATTGTGAGGATAATGATATTTTTCAAATGTATTCCAGACACCGATATTCACTCGATATAGTTTTGAAAGGAACTTCTTTAAATTCTGTAATCTTCTGTTAGAATTCTAGTTCCAACCAGATCTTTAGTTATACATCTGGTACACATCAAGACAAATATGTAACTAAGCTAAATAAATAGATTTTTTTAAAATCAATTTCTTCATCACGGAGATGAAACTGTTTTACGCTGTGCCAGGCTCTCATTAACGAGCTACTAAATCACCTCCCTTATCAAGGGCTCGCCTGAAACTTTTTATAACATTACTCAGAGTGAGTCTACATTTATAAAGATTTATCAATCTTCACTATTTTCACTCTTCGAAGGCTTATACCTGGGCCTAATCATCAAGATCGACCTTTTTTGATTCTAGTATGGTATTTTTCTTAAATGAATTATGAATATTCATCTAAATGAATACAACTTCTCTGAACAATTTCAATTTCACCTTATATCTGGGCCTAATCATGAAGATTGACCTTTTTGTTTCTAGTATGGTATTCTTCTCAAATCAATAATGAATTTTCATCTAAATGAATGCAACTTCTCTGAGCAATTTGAATTTTTCATCCCCTGGATGGAGAAATGAATTAATTTTACCCCTCAATTCACGAAATTTTATGATTGAATAATGTACCCGTTAATTCCAACAGTTCAATTAAAAATTTGATGAAAAATATCAATTTCTCTTCCACTAATATTCATGTAGCATTCTGGCTTTTATTCTTATAGATAGACTATCGATCTCCATTGTAAGTTCTACTCAGCTTCGAGTTTACTTGAGCTTACTGATCGAGAAATGAAGGTGAATCGATTCCTTTTTAAAATGCGAATCTACTAATTATATTCATCAATTAATTTCATTGATTCTTCATTCTATTCACGTTCGCGGATCTGTCACAATATAGTGATACCAAGTATCAAGTACTAAGTATCAAGTATACTAAGATACAAATCTTATAAATTACGGAATTTGAAAAAAAACAGACAACTTGGGGTGACACTCACATGGAAGTTAGACAAACAAAATAAAAAGTTCTACATGAATGAAATCAATATAATGATTTATATACACCCACAATTCAAAAGCTACATTTATAACGATTTTGAAAAATGAAGGTTGATAAGTCTTGTTAAAGATGAGTTAAAAGAAATAAAATAGGATGATGAGAAGAGAATTGCCCAGCAAAGCTACAGTAACGCAAATGAGTAATGCAAACGTTAAATAGTTGGCTACTAACAATCGAGCACTAAAGTGACTATTATTACTTACAATTTCCGAGCATTTGGCTAGTTCTGTAGATTTCCGGCTTTCTCTATCTCTATTCAAGCCTCTCACTGGCGTAGTCGGGCAACCTAGACAACATTGAAAATTGAAAACATTTACAACATTTATGATTTAAAATATCTACAAGAACTTCATTAAAATTATTGTATGACAATGCTCTAGGTCAGAGACCAAGTGGTTTTATGCATGTAATTGATTTTCCAAAACAGAACAAAAAATAAATGCCGGCACCTCACGACTCTAGAAAATAGAATTAAGAATTTCAAACAGAAGGTACATTTTCGATTGATGTAAGCTTATCAGAGCCTATCATTCTAATACGAGATGAAATTAGTTTGAAACATGGTAGAAGGGAAGTTCAAAAAGTAACATTTAATTTGAGCATTTAAAATTTAACGATTCTTAGTACTGGTATAGCAAAATATTATTCACCATTCAATATGAAAGGTTACTTCAAAGCTATCTTCATTTAATCTAATGGAAACTCGTTTCAAACGATTAAGGTGTATTTCATTCTTGTTGGGACATTAGTAAACAATCGACTTCAACTCCATTCATTTGAAAATGTTACTTGAAAACTTATATACTGTACGATTTCCGATATCTATTTATACTAAACTTTATCCATAATAAAAGCCTATCATAAGTGATTAGCCTGTGACTGGAATCATATACAACCTCGAAAAGTTGTTTCTACTCAAGTTTCTACACTGTAGTTGTTTTAATCCAAGTGTTTTATTAAAGTAGAGTTCTTCTGCAACTTATTCCTTTAAGAAACACTTTCTGGTCAACATTAATCTTAATAAAGAGAATATAATGATATCAATGAATATTTTAGAGAGAAGACCAAGTAGTGTGGAAAGAATACTTTGATCATAAAAAGAGGGCGCTCTTAATACACATTGAATAAAATTATTGTTCAAAAATCAATAGTTTTTTAGCTATTCCATGTTTTTCAATCATTTCATTTAAACAATTATGAGAAAATTGAGAATATGACAAGAGTTTTCTCAACGTTGAAAACTATATGATAAAACAAGCTAAGCATGTTTTTAGAGCTTGATACTATTCTACCAACATCTATATAGAACAAGCAGAATTGAAACTTTATCAGTTCAAATGATAACACATTGACGCTTTGCTCTAAGCAATTCATTACAAACTGAACAAAGGAAAGGTTACAAGGCAGTTAAGTTCCTTTCAAAACTAATTTCAACTGGTAAAGACTACTAACATCAATTTTGTATACTCTCTTATAAATAGTTACGACACTTGGGGCAATGCCAATCGATCTCATGCTGATTTATTATCAGGTGAATGAAAGCCGGAAAATGAAAATAATTCATTTAAATATGTTATAAAAATGAAGTGCATGGATTGTTGTGTGGCTAAAACATCAGTTTCACATAATTTCACGAAAATTAATGTTGTACACTATTTTAGAGATGGAATTGTTTCATTGTATTATTGAAACACATAATACATTCATAAATGTAGTAAAAATGCAATTATTTGGTACAGGAGTCAGTTATGAAAGAAATTGTGTCAATCTGTAAGAGCTGCAAAAGATTCAATAGCCAGAACATCAATTTTTCAATTATTTTTCTATAATTAATGTTGGCCAGAACATCAATTATTTTCAGTGCAAAATCATATGAATGTATGTCAATGAATGAAGGTCTTAGGCCTACCAGCTGATTGCCATTTTCATATTCACTCCACTATACAGCAGAGGTGAATAATCATCAACCAGGATAGAGGTAACACGAGGTTACCAAGTTGATCCTCTCAACCATAAGCTAGCTTCCGTAACCAACTGACGGTGCAGAACACCTCTGAATAACATGCAGTTAATCAGTTAGAGTGTAATGCAACAATTACCATTCCTCCAGAGACGGGAAACGATTGACTATCTTTACGAACTGCAAAATCACATAATAAATATAAACAAATTTATAACCTGTGAAAAATTTTCAATAGAATTTAGATGCGTTTTCCGACTTTCACTGTTTTAAATAATATGATTACACAGATAAAAGGTTTGATGCAGTGTTCCAGGGGCGGTCTGGCCAGGTCGGCTGGTCGGGGATCCCCGAGGGCCCCGAGGCAAAGGGCCCCCGAAGGGGGCCCCCAAAAAGTAAGGCATGCCTTTGCTAACTCACTTGAACTTTATATGTTTTTTCGTAGGTTAAAAGGTAACAATAAAGTGATATTCAATTCTGAGAAACCAAAGCAAAGGCGCTTAAACCACGATAATTGTACCCGAGTCTCATTACCAAATCCAGTACTGGATTCAAGGGGAGGCCAATTAGGCGCGCGCCTAGGGTCCCGCACCACAAAAATACCAAAAAGAAAAATATTTTATTTCTTAAGTTTACAATTATTTAAAATTACATATTATACAGCATACTGAATAAATAAAAATTAATACACTATTAATTACAGTATCAAATAATGAAACTAATAATGAGGCTTAAAAGTATAGTTTTAGAGTAGTACTTTTTCTGAAAAAAATTTCCCTGGCAGGAGAAATCCTTCTTCAGTCCACCATCATTGATTGCTATTTTTGTTTATGACCGTGGCAGGAAGTATGAAATTGTAGATATTGCTAAGCTGTTCTGATAGTAATAATAAATTTTTGCATGTAATAAGTTATATGCTTTGGCCGTTCACACTACCAAACTATCAAAATTGGTCGTTTGGCACTTATTGAATATTGAATTAATAGAAGTTAAATTCAACTTTGAATGAATAAAATGAAAACTTCAGCTTGAAAATGGAAACAGTGATTCTATCGGGATCAATTTTGCAAAGTAAGCAAGTGAAGATTTGCTAGTAAAGACTGAAACATTGAAAGAATGAGTTGTATAGTTTAAAATTATTCATTTTTGTTTTTGTATGTGCAGGATGTTGATATGTCATAGAATATTTTATAGAGAATACTCTATTTTTAATTATTTTTCATTATCCTTTGTTTTTTTCTTTATTTAAACTGTTGATAATTTTATTTATTTTATGTATTTGCATTTCTGTTCTGCATTTCTTTGTGAATTGGAATAAAACAATTTGAATTTGAATTTCATCCCAATCTCCAAATGAACGAGTTTTCAATAACTCATCATAGGCTGTCATTATCTATATTTCATGTTAAAAAATAGGAATTTCCTCATCTAATAGACCATAAAATGGCATCCTCAAACGCAATTTTGAAGTAAATTTTTCAACATTTTCCGGGGGAGGGCCCCCGGACCCCCCGCCTAGCTGAGAGGGTACACCCCCCTGACCCCGCCATAGGGGCCCGCACCGCAAGCTAAGCCTAGGGGCCCACAGATCCTAAATCTGGCCCTGACCAAACCATACATTATATGTATTATCATGGTCTCAGTTTTTTGTATTAGGCTACTACTACTGAACACTGACACTGACCATACATTAATTAATTGTAATAACACACAACCTATTTCAAATAACATTACCGCGCTCAACCATATACAGAAACCCTCTTGAGGACGACGACCAGATTAGGGCCTACAGTTCTTCCTGCCGAACAAAACGGGCAATAAATCATCCAACACCTTTCACCGCCCTAACTGGACTGATATTCTTTGTACATATCTAGAGCCTATTTATTTTACTTCATTTAAACGTTTATTTATTTTACTTCCTCTAAAATTTAGCACCGCATAGGAATATATTATTTTATTTTCAGGCTTTTTGCTTAAACTTAAAAAAAGTATTTTCTCATATAAATTACAAATATTTTTTAATAATAAGCTACCAAATACCACTAATTCTTAGACATATTATATATTCCAAAACTGTGTAAAAATCAGTTATTAGGCATTAATTTATACAAAATTTTCCGGGGGAGGGGCCCCGCAATCAGTCATAGCCGAGGGCCCCCAGCTGAGCCAGACCGCCCCTGCAGTGTTCGCCTGAACTAGAGGTTGTTCTATCCCAACACATGTATTACAATGCAACTGTAGCAAAAAATCTACCAATATAAATTATTGCTAGACAATGGAAAAATCTGCAATACTCAAGCACTCTTCTAGGTTGATAGATTTTTTAATCATACTAAATAGGGAACTGGAGGAGCGATTTATCATGATAGAGTTGTTGAACAAGCAATGCAATGATTTTTAAAAATAACAATAATTGTTCAATAACAAAGAAACTCTGTGTAAATTGTCTAACAATAATCTAGATTGGGAGATTTAATTTCATCAACGGTAAGAAATGTGCAATTTGGAAGGGCAAACAAAATTATTTTTTTAACAAATCGGTATTCCCTATCACATTCTTCACGTATCAAAAAATCAACAGTTCAACGTGGGGTTACATTGATGTTCTGGGTTTATAAGCAACACAGTACTGTACAAAAATATAAATATCAAAACAAGTTCAAACTAACAATTTCCCAGCATGCACCGGCTCAGTGTTGTTTTTGGGGGATATTCATACTACCAAGATCTTTATAATTATTACACTATCATTCATAAATTGTATCAAAATTCCAATACTCAACATTGGAATAGCATCATAACAACCATACAAGGGAATTTAAATAAAGAATTTCTCAAAAAATTAATGTTACAACTATTTATTGTAGGCTATTAAACTCTTGACTCTATTAGACTCTTTAGAACATTCGAGGAACATTTCTAGGAAGGTATCTTCCATGTTTCCAACTTACAGGAAAAGTGTGAATACGTAAAAATTCATTACATGAATAATACACTTACACTGTACTATAATCAAATATTACACGATATTTATCAAAAATTTAAACCAAGTTACCAATCATATTTTATTTGCTACTGATGACGATTTTCAATTAAAAACTGAACACAAAAATGTTTATGAACTCTAAAAATGCACAATCCCATTTACCAAAGATTACTTGAAAAGGAGGATAATGAATATAATGGATACTGAATAAGGAGTATAATGAATATCACGAAGCCTTAGCTGTAGAAAGTCGTCAAACAACAACAAATTTTCAAAAATTCTCAACAACCTACACTGCTGAATGTTACACTGGGACTATAAGCATGACAAATCATGCATAAAGCAGTCTATAATAGGCATTCAACTATTGAATTTGAGCACTCTTAATTGATGAAAGAATGTTAACTTATTAACATTCATATAAATATATCTCGAGAAGACTTATTGGGGAATATGACAATCAATTTTTAAATCTGAAAATAAATATTTTAGAATGTCAAAATCTATTTCTTTAAAATATTGAAAAAATATATATATATATATCTAGATAGTCGGATAAAGAGAGAAACCGAGTGAATAGTATTACACATAAATCCTAAATATTTACTTCGGTCATAAGGTACAAATAACCAGGATTCAATACACTCTTGGGTTGAACAACAACTAGAAGTAATCTAATCTATATCTACTTATCTACGTAGAATGAACGGACAACCTACTAGTAAAATCATATCCCTATTCCAATGCTCAAGTCATGATCTATTTTCAATGGGAACAACCACTAATTTTTTTGATTTCCCATACAAAACATACGCCTCTTTTACTGCAGATGCAAGAGGTAACAGTCATTCAGACTCACATTTATAAAATGTTCCACAGTTATGTAAGGGTTGACATTCCAAGACAATCAACAGAACAATATTAATAGATGAATATTGCATTAATAAGAAGTTTTGTCAATATCAACATACTTCCATACAAAATAAGGGTATAATTTAGTATGTCATGAAAATATTCCATGAATAACAATTTTGGAATATCAACATACTTTCGTACAAGGATGTTATTCAGTCTGACATGCTATGACTTATATCAATCCTAATAATCAATCTAAAAGAAGAATCCGAGCATGATCAATGTTATAGTCTGTCCAAGCAAAGAAGACCCTCTGGCAAGAAGGGAAAGTGACTCCAGCTTGGTCAATATGTGTTCAAGAATTATAAATGTGGTCTTAATAGTAGATCGAATTGTTTCCTAAAATTTGAGATCAAAGTGATAATTTTTCACCAATATTGACTGAGCTTGAGTCATTTTCTCATCTCGCCAGAGGGTCTTCTTTGCTTGGACAGACTGTAGCTCCAGCTCCAAAGTCAGGCTCAACATAAACTGTCTTATGCCTAGCAACATGAATTAGTAGAGCACATGCAAAGCTAAACAGTCGTGCATATAAACATATATATAAGAGAAGAGCGGAATGAACTGAACTTAACGTAATGGTAGGCGGTATCTGCAAAACAGCTATCTGCGGTTGCTACAGCAAAACAACTACTTAGTCATCGTTCTATTCACAATGCAATTGAAGAGAATCGATAAATAGAAATCTATAGTTGTTTGGAATAGAAAAATAGTTTTATTTTTTTAATCAAAAGGGAATAAGGCTAAAGGAGCATGATCAAATAGAACGTAGCTTGAAAGAAGTTTAGTATGTACTTATAAAATTAAGAAAGTAGATTCTTGCATAAGTTGGACTACAGTATTGTTAAGGAAATATGGAAAATGTTTATCAAAAGTAAATTAATGTACAAAAATTACAAAAATAGACAGTCGAACTTCTTTGAAACAAAATAAAGAGAGAAGCCTATCTATCCCTTAATAAAATAATATTAATATCATCACAATCTATTGAACGATTGATTAACTTGAATGTGAGAGTCGCATTCTACACCGCAGTAGGGTTGTTTTAGAAAGAAAACTATGAACTCAAAAAACACAAATACATAAACAGTTACTATTTTAATGGACAAGATACTGTTTTAAGCTTATAGGCTATCACAAATTGATATTTTAAAAAATCAATTTACTTTTTTATCCATTTTCATCAGAATAATTACAATTGTCATGGTAAATCAAAGGCGGATTAACACAAGTAACAGCATTTGTAAAACTTATAAGAATTTAAAAGTGAAAAGCATATATCTATTCAATATTAGGGCTTTAGTGTTTTTCTTATGTAAACAATTCCGATAAAAAAATATTTCATTTGTCAAACAATTAAAATAATATTGAACTTGGTTTCAAATAGCATTGAAGGTATTTGAAGTACGATGAATCTAAATTGCATAACAGTCACTTTGATTAAACAGAAGTTCGACTGAATAAGCAAGTATTATGATTTGACTCTAATTACATTCCAATACAAGCTTTATTTGTACATTATTTTTAGTTTCTGAAGGGACAAGCAGTATCTCTTACCCCACTGTTCCAATCATATTTGATAAAACTTGTTAGTAAAAAAAAACCACATGTTGTATAAGAAGTATTCTCAAATATGGGAACGGATAGGTACAATAATGAAAATAATTGGAGATATTGGAAAATTTGTTTTTGATAGAATAGCAGATGAGACCATATAAAAACTCACTGGGAATACAGATCGATCGACAATATTTATATTATAAATATAATTTTAACCCTTGCACGATTACAATGGTACCATAAATTGCTCAATAAGTTCAATTAGTTTCAACTTCGAAATAAAAAATAGTTCATTTTCCAACAAATTAGACAGAGCACACAAAATCAATGCATTGATTATAATAAGTTCATATAATCATCATTCAGTTGCAATTCACAGAGATCAGAGAGATGCAAGCTTGTAGACAATGTAGAGAATATCAATGGACACAAAAGTACTAGTAGATTAAGAGATGCTAAGTAACTTCTTGATAAACTGACTCCTTGATCAGAACACTAGCACAAGATGAGAAACCAATATATTAAAATCCTTTCTAATTGAAATGCGATAGGTTGAAGTAGAAAATTCCAAGCATCCAACCTTAGCAAATTCAAAATATGACAATAGATATCTTCTCAAAAAATTTGAAAATCCATTACTAGAATGAAAAATAAAACTTGAACCTTACAAAAATGCAAAGCAATATTGATGTTTATAAAAATTATTCAATCTTATCTAAGTAGAGTTTTTATTCATTAAGAATAAATGAATTTATTTCATTAAGATTTTAACGTAGTGGAATTACAACTTTTCGATGCCGCGGAAGAAAGCAGTAACTTGACTCTATAAAATTTATTTTATAGGTTTACTTGTTTCACTATGGAAGAGTGCATAGTATAGGCTACAATAAGAATAACAGATAAAGTGATGATTGGAGATTTTACTGATATTCGTGTGCAAAAAAGATGATGAGTAGAATATAAATTACCAGATAGCGCCTGGTATAGTAAGTATAAATTTTATTCAACACTAAAATGCATACAAATCCAATTACAATACTCAGTTCAAATAAAATAAATTCATTCAGAAATTGACCTAATCTGATTGGATAGTCAAGATTTGTGTGCTTGCTTGATTCTAAAAATATTGTCTCTAACTTTGTTCTCGCGGTTGTTTCATAATTATTTAGATTCAAAACAACAATAAATCGTCGTTTGGCGATCGAGTAACATATCTAAGCATCGAATTTATGATGTAATAATCTAAACAGATGATCACTTTTGTGAAATCACATGATCACACTACTGAGACAACACTCTCTTATAAACAATTCTGAAAAAAATTGTAGTCCTGTAAAACAGGAGAAAGGCTGACTCACAATACACATGAATGAAAAAATTGGAGTAATATATAGCCTTGTAGTACGCAAGCCTTGAGGGAGTAGAACTTGCCTTGTAATACAAGACTTTATTTATCATGAAATAACTCCCAAGGATAAAAATAGTTACTTTTCTGGTACCGGTAACTACATTATTGGTTTTTAAAAAAATAACTTACAAAACTAATCGGAATGGGCAGCTAATATAATATATTTTATTGCTGTTTCATATTACTCATGTCTTGTTTTTTGAATATTTGGATTAATTTATAACATTATAGGGTCGTTACAAACTGGGTGACTGAAAAAGGAAATATTGAAGTTTAAATATTGGCTACTATTAGTATTATATACTGCTCGAATGTTGCTAGCCAGATCGAAAAACCAGATTAAATCTATTAACCAATTTAGAAAAACAATTAGTTGTAACACATTTTCTTCGCCATTAATTTTGTATGGAAATTATGTATAACATGACCATCTCGGTGACTTAAAATGTTACGCTACCTTGAATTTGCCGTTATTTTTCAAATATTGAGATAGTCATGTTTTACATTATTTCGATAATATATTTCAAGATAAAATTGGAGGCGGAAACCAAACATCGATTTGTCACAATCATTAATAATTTTGGATAACTTTAATTATTTGTAGTAGATACTGAATTTCTTATTAATAACAACAATAATATCTTTAAAACTGTATAACAATGTACGGTTTTCAACATTTACTTCCTATTGAAATTCTGAATCGAAATCATGCTTAATTTAGCCACCTTTAAACCTTCAATGTACTTTAATTGAATACGACAGATCCAAGATTACGTTTTCAAGTCGCAGTAAAGAACTGTATAATTTTTCATTTCAATAGTATACCTTAGAACACATATTGTTGGATTATGATCTTATATAAAATATTAAGCTGTTTCCAAAATTCACCATACTTTTGAAATAGGTACCATAATTAATTATTATCTACAGATTTATAATAGTAAATAGTAATAATAATCTTTCCTTCTTGACTAGGGCTGATATCAGTGTATGTTATAAATAAAAATTGCAATCACAATACCTTTTTGATAATTTTTAATTTCAACACAACATATTTTTGTGCTCTTTAGAGCAATTTTCAATTGTCCACTTACTTAAAACTTGAAAATGGCTTTGAAAAGCACAAAACATGTTATGTTGAAATAAAAAATTATCTGAAAAGGTGCTGTGATTGCAATTTTCATTTCTAACATTAATACATTTATTTTAGTTAATTATCTTCAGATTAGTATACTACACACACTCTTTGTTACATCGTTGATCAGTTGTTCATCAAATGTCATTCTTAATTAGTACGTGTAAACATGCAAACAATAACATTATGTTAGGTACGGAAGCTCAATTGTCACTGGATTTCTTGAGTTTCAGTCAAGATACTAACCTATATCCCCAGAGCTGGAAGATTCCGTGAAACTGGGCGTGCCCTCCGTCCAGGTGGGCGTGGAACCCTCGACAGAGCAGGGAGGCGTCCAGGTGAGATGTCGCCCCGTCACCACCGACCCAAATCCAGAAGTCGACGACCCAGACTCCACACTCAACGATGACTTGTTCTCAGTTCGCGATTCTAACCGAACTTCCGATATACTGTGAATGTTTCAATTTCAATTAGTTAAAAATTTAGGTAGCCTTTTCTAAATTAGAGCATAAATATTATAGCATTCTTATTAGAGCATAACATGTTTGATGTTTAGGTATTATATAAATTTAGGTACCCGTTCCTATATTTAATTAAATCATAACATGTTTAGCTATAGTCTGTTCAAGCAAAAATACATTCTGGTAAGATGGGAAAATGACTTTAGCTCGGTCAATATTTGTTTTAAAGTTATGAATTTGGTCTCAAATTGCAGATCAGAGTTTTTCTACATTTTTATACCAAATTTATAATTTCCGAAGTCATTCTCCCATATTACCAGAATGTCTTCATTGCTTGGACAGACTATATCATATAAATTCAGGTACCCGTTTCTATATTTTATTCAAGTGTTTCAGCTCTGTCGGCGTAAAGTTTACTTTTTTGAGGGTGATGCCCACATGGGCTCTTGGGCCTGTGCGATGGGAAGGATGATGATGAGAGATGAATGGACCTACTGCTTTAGGTGGGTTCCGAACCACCGGGAAGCGATTTTTGAGGCTCATAAACTGAATTCAGAGGAACCGGTCCCCAGTACAACAGTGGTGGCAGAGGAACGTCGCTTATCTAATCTCACCGATTAGACGCTCTCTACCACTGGGACAAACCGCTTCCCAAACTTTCGCCTACGTGTAGTACAAAGCTGTAATTTAAGTTTGAATTGTACGTTGTATATATTTTTGTGCAATAAACGATTTGATTACATTCGTTTCATTACAGCAGCTGAACTCATTTTCGAATGAATCTGAAATGAGTTGGTGCATTTAAACTGAGTTCAGTTCATTTCAAATGGCTCTAATGAGAAATGTTTGCAATCGCCCTTGAGTGATATTTTTTAATATGGAGATTATTTAAACAATATTATGAGCTGAACAAGTAAAACACAAAGAGTTTTCTTGAGAATAATCAACAAACTATACAGGTACATCATAACAAACTTAGCATTAACAAAATTAGCGGTTTCCTGATATTAAAATTAAAAAAGACGTTCCAGAAATCATGGGTCTTAAACTGCTTTGTAACTTTGTTACTTGCTTTGAGATAATGATAGCGGAGGACTCCACGATAACAGTACACATTCTTCTTTGAAATATTTTTTACATAAATTTTTGGTGGTCTCAAGAGGTTACTAGAAATATCAATTATTATGCTAATTTTATAAGTCAATTCATTAGAGTACCCTCATGAAGCTATTATAAAATAAGAAATCTTCAGTAAAACATGCGCTATCTTCCGGCATAATTATCTTAGAAGAAACAAAGCATTTGGGATCCATGTTCACTGTCAGTTTCTTTATTCATTTTAGTGTCAGAAAACAACTCACGAAGTTTGTCGGTTTGTTTTAGAAACATCTTGTAAGAATTAATAGATTATTCATTTTTATTTAGTCATTTTACGTAAGAGAGCATTAACTTTCGACTTTTGAACACAAAACTACTCCCCTTGAATTCATACAAACAAAACAAAAATAAGTTTATGTCATGAATAATTCTGAAACACTCATTTTCACGCCAAAAGCGTTTGAAAAGCAATTTATGGAAAACTATACTGAATTTTATATTATAATGATTTTCATGAGTTGAAAAATTTACTATTATATTTAATGTACTATCTGCATCAGTGATGATGATAATAATAATTTATGAGTTATAAAGTTTACATTTATCTTTCATCTAACTGCATCTGTTATATCATTGGTTTAATAATGTATTTATAACAAGAATTCACCTGTATTAAGTAATAATGAGTTAGACCACTGTAATTGATGCATTGTTTTGGCTGGAGTAAATCATTGAAAAGTATGAATCATCAGATGAATGAAAATTATTGTAAATCAATTGAATAATGTATCTATTACCGAAATCCACCAGTATTATGTGATGATTACTCAACCTACTGTACTTGATGCATTGCTTTGGCTGAAGTAAATCAATAGAAGAATAATTAAAAGTATATTATATCAATGAATAAACGGATAAAACGCACTCACCTGACTGTTTCCTCCTTGAATGTTTTCGAATGCGGCGCGGAGTGTGCCGACACCCTGTGTCTGAGGGGGGTGCCACCTCCCAGATTGCTGGCTCCCGCGTACCCAGCATAGTCAGGTCCTCTGATCGCATCCTCGAATGCAGGAGGGGGCGTAGAGCATGATGGGAAGCCACTAATATACCCGCCTATGGGATCATACATCAACTACTACATGGTTCTACTACTAGATTAAAATAAAACAAAAAATAAAAATCAACATTTCAAAAACAGATTGCACCTTTTGCCTACTGACTAGATCAATTTGGCAGGTTGATTCGATTCACTACTATACTGCTAACCTTATCAATCAACTTTATCGAATCGGTTTCAAGACCTAATTATTAGAATTTGCCAAAATTAAGTGTTTGATATGAGGTTCTATGTTGAACACATAGAAATTATAAAAAATATTAGGCACCTGTACAACTTTATTTCACGAGACAATGCGTTTCTTCATTAAATTGAAGAAAAATTTTAAAAACCAGATTGGAAATAACTGGTTCCAATAAGCTGGGAACAATAAAAATGTATCATTTTGTGTATCGTGCGTTACGGAGTCTGATAACCATGATGGAACAATGGTCAGAGCAATATCTTTCTGCTTTCAAAGTATCGTGAAATTAGAGTAAATCCATAATATCATCAGTAGCATGATATTTGAAAACTCGGATATCCTTGAAGATAATATATAGTGATTATTCTTAATGTTATGCAATGAAATTTTGACTATTTATCAAACTCGAGTATTGTACTGACAGTTTATTTGAAAACCTGGTTAATTTAGAATGATTATTTCAAGACTTAAGCAACAAAATTTATTACTCTATTTAATAAACTATGTATTGACAGTTTTTAGGGTTTTAAGACAATTTGGGTTTAATTCTCTTAACATAACTCTAGTTCCTTGGTTACTAAATTTGTAATTGTAACATCAACTTGATATAGGGGAAATGATTTGATCAGTTGAGGTCTCAGAGTATTCTGACAAAAGATAGAATCATGATAAATATACCGACCAACTTTTACCCTAATAAATAAATAATATTCTATTATTATTTGGTAATAAGAAGTCAAATACTCAGAGAAGGAAAATGATTTATAGAACAGTTAAAAACAAAAATGGATTGATTTAGAGGCTGGCTAATGAGTTCGAAGATATATTTTTCTAGTTCACGTAAAATAATCATGAAATTGTTTTACAATTTTTAGGAATTAAACATATCAATTTAATTGAACAGAAAATCAATATAATTTGTAATATTACAACTCTACTTTTAATTATAATTACAAATTAAGATCAATTTCATGCTTCTGAAGATATACGGTAGACCAAATCGCAGAATAATTAATGAGCATTTAAGCAGTAAAATGCAAATGGCTTTCCTAGGTAGCTGCAGAGCAAAAATTTTGAATGCGTGTAATAAAAACAGCAGTGACGATACAATTGTGATTAAAGCTTGAACTATTATAAATATGAGCAGATTGAGTGCCATCTATAATTTGAATTGCATCGTGTGTGATACATGTATTACGCAGCAGATGAATAGCAAGAAAGCCTCCAAATTTAATAATTTTCAACTACACTTATCGTGATCAAACAACCTAGATACAGTTTAATAAATCTTTAAAATAATAATAAGTTCTTAAGCGATCTTACAAAATAAGAAAAGAACAAATTCTCATGATCGATGAGTCCATTTTGTTAAATATTTTGTAAATAATTATGTACAGTATACATCAATGTCCCACTTTGGCGAGCTATTATAGTAGTTCATTGATTTACTGGTGGGGATATCTGGGAGACTCAAATCAACCACACCTCAAAGGGATAGTGCATGCCAGATAAGTTTTTGAGATGTGTGGTTCATCTTATGGATTAAGGGATAAAATGTACCTCAATCGTTCAAAATCAACAAAAAAATAATAATTTGAAAGGACCTAGATCAAAACCTTCAACAAAAAAGATGGATCGTCATGCCTCATGGAATAATTGAGCCAATAATGAATGCTGACAAGTTTATTGACAAATATGTATAGGGTTAAAGTTTCATCAAAGCGCACATATACAATACATACAATGACTGGTCCTACACAAGTTTCTGTGACAGATCTTGTCTTATTAAGCGTTTCAGGGTCTTCAAAACTACAAACTACATCAAGTCAATTATATTTAGAATCTCATGTGGCCATATTCATAATATGGTAACAAGCGTAATCAATCACAGTTCTGCAACTGATACTTAGATGACAGGTACAGTGTGGTTGATGAATTGAAACTTGCATTTTCCTCAGACATTTTTATGTCAGCTTTGTAATCTCTGACAATCATCTGGTATCTGGTTTGAATAATTTCAAAACAGATTTAACCGAATGTCTTGGTTGTGCTAGTTTCACATCAACATCTTAATACATCAACACCTAGTAACTAAAGCTACAGGGCGTCCAGATAATAGATTGCAGTGAAAGAGAGAACATAAAATCTGTCTCGCACAAGCTAAACAGATAATAAAACCTTCATAATCCATCCTTTTTAATTGATGCGCTGTTGCCAAATTTCCAACATTCTAAATTTTGTACGGTACCCGAAAAAGATGTTGTGGGAATTTTTCCTTTCATATGAATATTTTTTCTCAGTGAACCCCTTGTATAAGCCGGTGTTTTTGCTCATGAGTAGTCAAAAATATAATGATTTTAAGAACATTGGAATCATACCACGCAATAAAACTAAAATTTCTTCAAACAAGGTAAAGTGAATTCGTTACCAACTAATTCTAGAATCCAAAAACGAAGCATCTATATTGTAACGTGTTAAAATGTACAAGAGGTAATATTTTCAATGGAGATAGATCAAAATCTGGTGGTGAGAGTGGTAAACTTGAGATAAATGATAATTGAAAAAAAAAATTCTGAAATTTGTTGGAACGGGTACCTTTTTTCACTGGAGCAAACTACCAATCAACATTCATAATATATTTTATAAAGACAGAAAATAGTCACTGCAACCACAATGTGGGACGCACTGTAGATATATAACAGCCTGTTTCGAATAAACAACACTAATTTTTTATATTCATCATCCCTAAATATTATTAACAACATTGATAAACTTGGGTAAACTTAATTCAACGACAATATTGTTCTAATAATTCACATGTAGGATAATAGTAAAAGGGAGTCTTGAGAGAAATTATGGGAGGATCAAGGAATGCCTACTCTATTTAGAATTTCATGTTTCAAAACTCCATGCATTATTTAGAATTTCAACCCATTAAAGAAGTAAAACTTATTCTAAGAATTTTAAATTTTTAAACATTTAGAATTTCAACACATTGAAGGTGTGAAACATATTCTTCAGGATTTAAAATAGGAGACCAGTTTGAAATGGTTTTAGGAAGACATTGACAGATCAATAAATCTTGAAACTAACATGCCACAAGATTCTCTACAACCAACATTTTTTTCATCGTACGAGATTTGTGAACGGCACATGAAAAAAATATAATTTTTTCATCAAAAAACGAATGAAAACACCTGACAAAAGTTTCGAAAGTTTCAGTAAGATTTGAGGTAAAAACTTGAAAATTCTCCCCTCGATATCGTACCCCAAAATAACCCCAATCTTCAATCTTTATGGAATGCTCAGGATAAAAATTTCTTGAGTTTGAAAAATTTGGAGTTTCTATAAAAAAACGCGGTTATGGTTTGATGCAGCTATCAATGGAAATCATTAAGTGAAATCCATAAAAGCAAAAACATTGAGTAATAATAAAGCAATTTGTTTAATGTAAAACTGAAATTGAAGTTTATGATTAAAATCTGAGAGAAAACCAACTAACAGAAAGTAAAAGTGATATTATGATGATTTGAAATAATGAAAGGAATTTAGATCTACATATTTCTATGCAGACATATTTTTACTCATTTTTATCAATTCAAAGTAATTCTCAAAAAGATATCTATCAAAGATAGGCTCTCAAAAGATAGGCTATCAAGAAATTCTTATCCATTACACAATATAATATCTCTATTATTTCATTCTACTATTCCACTCAACTAACCAATTTCCATACAAAATTACTTTCAAAATACAGTCTATACAAGTAGTGCCATAAATTATCTGAATTTAGATTATTTTATTAATTGTTGAAAGTTAGACATATTTAAAATACTACTTTTTAAGATCAGTCAAAATCAACATATATCTAGTATTTTTTGATCTTTATTATTTTACAATTTTAATTCAATTTGTTCAAGTTATGCATCATGGCAATTTAATTGGTAGAAATTAAAACGTATGGAAAACATATTATTGCTTGATAACAATAAACTTCTCATTATAGGTTTCGAGTAATGAACTCTTCATCACTATTCGAATTTAGATAAAAAACATTTGGCAAGTCAAAATTAAAAAATAGATATTATAAACATTTAAATACTACATCAGATAGACATATTCATCCAATACCAAGAATACTTGGATACATATTCAAATAATTCCAAAAAAAATCAATAAGTAAAAACATCTCAACTAATTCTCTATTCCACAGCCTCATTTATCTGTATTAGAAGCTCCTCGATATTTAGAATTCAAGAAGATTCAAATCTTCGTTACACAATTTTAACCTACTATAGAAATAGATATGTCAGACCTAATATTATGAGACATAAATTCTAAACTTGGTTACATTGGCAAAACATTTATTAATTCTAGTAGTAGAAATGGGAACAAAAACTATACTCGATGTTTTTCAACTTTCAAGGATTAATTGGAGTGGTATTTTTCACGCAAGTTGGTCATTTCCGCTTTTGAATTTAGTAATTCCATCTAATTTGATACCCATCAATATTTCAAAGTTCTTCAATTTCCCGATCCATCGAATAAATACAACTTCTCTAGGGCCAAATTATTACAGAAGAAAAAAGATAAATTGAATGATCATGATTGGAAATTCATAGAAATCATTGAAAATGATAATGATATGGATATGATAGTATGGTGCATGGAATAGAGTTTTGAGGCTTCAATTCTTGGATTAAGGTTCAAGGATTTCATATATTATGACTCGAAAATTATTAATAGTTCTGAGGATTCAATTCTTGATAGATTAGTTCCCTGACTTAGTATAATATTATAATTCGAGATTATCGTAGGATTGAATTCGGCAATTCAATTCTCTTTCTCTGGAGAGACGTGCAGTCTCAAGCCTAAAATCACGCCACCTGAATGCTACCTACTAAATAAGTTAATTATAAAATACTAGAGTTCAAAATAAATGAGAAGAGTTAACTTTCAAGGGTTTTCAGAAGCAATTTAGAAGTTTATCGTTCAACAGAACACAACTTCAAAGGAGTTTTAAATTATTAAAAAATTCATTTTTCTCTCTGCAATTATTCTGCTAGTAACTCAAACTTCAATATTACAGTCTATATTTTATAATCTACAGTCTACACCATCTCCTCAGCATCAAACTCTAACGAGCTATCATGAATAATTTGTGAGCGATCTTTTTTCCTACCTACATCGATAACTTCTTTACAAGTATTACGTAAATCTTCTTTACTAGGAAATTCTATATTGATTCCAGGAGGGGGAGATTTCTTACTTTTTCTATACGTTCTGCGACGAAGCTCGGCAATTTTAGGTGATAACAGCACTTTACTATTCCTAAAGCTACTGCAATCAAGGGAGCTACTTGTTGAGTCAGGACTGTAGGACTTTTGGTAAGCTGTATATCGGTTTGGACTAAGGCTCTGAAATAGACCTGATGGAAAAATAAATCCATTATTCATAGAATAACAAATAGAGATTGATAATCATCAGTTTCAGAAGACATTTCTAGTCCACATTATAATTGAAGAATTTTCACAAATTATTTACACTGAATTAATGTACAAACACTAGATAATAGTGGTTATAACTTATCTGCATTCATGATCTGAAAATGTGCTGAGAAAAAATATGAAATTAAAAAAAAAGAAAATATTATTAAAAGTTGAAGTTTTCAACAATACATCATTTTAACCATTGAGAATTAATCAATAACTTTTATACTTGAAATCAAATGAAATATATAAAAAATATAAAAACTATTAATATTTATTTATTTATTTAGAATTAATATTATTTAATTATTTGAATTAATATACAAAATTTAAATACCTACAACTGACCAAGTAGAAATTGAAAGTTGTAATAATTGAGAGGGATACCATAATACATATAAGGTTTAACCTTCCCTATACCCTATCCCTATAAGGTTCCAAAATATTGATTCCAACTCGAGTCCCATATTTCATTCCTCGCATTTCTTATATAAAATGTAATTAAAAAATATTGTAGATGATATGCCCTGTTTGAAGTTGATAGAATATTAAATTGGTGTCGTAACCTACAGCACAAATGTATTAGAAGAGAATTATTCATATATTTAGAGCATAGTATTCTATAGCAATAGAAGTCATGTAGAAAGGAATTCTTTAGTTGGTACTGTGTCGACAGCGATGAGAATATTTTCAAATAATTTCAATATTTTTGTGAAAAATATGAGAAATCCAAATAATATTATAGTGAATTTCTAAATTTGACAGCTTCAACTATTTTGCGTACATGCAAAATAAACATGCTAATCAATCGCAGAGGAAGATTACTAATGTTTCTGATAGATTCTTCATCGTTCTAAATTTTGATGCCTTGCAACTAAATGTCAGCATTTTCAATGGAGTAGATAAATTCATACAACATCAAAAATATCAAATGGAAATGCATTAGCAGAAAGACAGTTTTCGAAGGAGTCATTGAGCTGAAAAAACTCAATTGTTTCTAAAATATCAACTCTAAAATAAATCTATAAGATTTCGTAGTATCTATGAGAATGCATGAACAGAAAGACAGATAATGAAGAAGAATTTTATGAAAAAAATTGCACAACTCAGTCAAACAAGAAAGTTGAAATAAGTGATTAATGAAAAAATATATTTAAAATGCAGAAAAGTCTTAAAGCTTGATTTACAAAACAATTTAGAAAAATTGTGATCTTAACATCAACATGTGGGAGCATGTTAATCAATAAACATATTGTAATGAATAATCTGAACCAGTGGAATATTACTTTGCAGTATTAACGTGGGTAAATGTACTACAAAATTCACTTAGTATCCATGGATTAGATCCAAAAATACTTGAAATGATTGTAGAAGATACTACTACTGTAGTTTAATACTATTACAGCTCAGTGCAGGATCTACAAAAATCAAATCTATACTACTAATTTCATAATGTGCGTCAGCAGTAGTTCAACACTACAAGCCAAAAAATGGTTTCGTATTAATTTGTAAAAAATATGGGATTCGTTTCAATGATTCAACGCGGTTTTAAATACTTGAATAAATTGATGAATGTTGAAATAATGTTACTGATATGAGGAATCAGGTTAATCAGTATGATATGCATACTTTCCTTTGAATCCAGATCAGTAGAAAAACATGGAGTATTCGGACAAAATAAATTACTTTCAAAAATATCCATATTGAATGAAAAGTCATATTTTAGGATAGAAATATACATCGAACAATGTGTTCCCATTATATTTTAAATTGATAGAATAATATTTCATCTTAAACCGATAACACTTAATTATAATAACAAGTAGTAAATACGATTTTTCAATAGGAACATACGAAATAACCCAATGGGTGTTTTTAGAATACCATTAGTTAGAGTATATTACTAAAATACGATCTTGAGAAGAATAGATTAATATTCTACTTCCAAAAAAGAGTAAATAATTGATCACAATTATCAACATCGATAGTTTTTTCAAAAACACTTAATTTATTCACAAAATTAATGGAAGTTTTCAGATTAAAATATACAAGATTCAAAATTCAAACAATTATTTATAAATATATTTTCCCTAGACTAAAATATGATTCTGAATGGACCAATCTGATTGGGACATTCGACTGCTTATCAGCTCAAAAAAGGTGCATTCTTGTGTATTGGAATACAAAAATTCATCAAAAGCGTTGGATGATAAGAACCAAGCAGTTCAATTTACAAACGATTGCAAAAATTACAGTGTATAAATAATAGAAAGTCAATTATTACAATTCACATGTTTAGTAGTGTCTAAATTAGAATGATATATTCCAAAACTATCAAGTGAATACTGCCCTACTGATTATAAACCTAGATGGATAACTATAATACAGTAATAAGCTCTTTACAGATTTCAAAATTTGTAATACATTATTTTATGAATCTGTATTATGTATTTCAATGAATCTGAAACTGAGCTATGTAAAATGTATACTTTGACTACCAAACTGATGATAGCTGAATAATGGGGGAGAGTGTGGAAAGTTATGCTAGTCCTAGTTTTCTTGGAGAAGTGTATGTAAGTTTGGGTGAGTTGAAATACTTCACTATCTACCATGCCAATCTATTCCAAAAAGAACATACTGTACAATATGCAGGAAATAGATAACGAGAAAACAGACGAACAGGATAAAATAGTGCCGATAAAATAGACCAATAAGCGACCATGCAGATCTATTTTACAACGTCACGTCAACGACAGAAGGACAAACGATGTGCACAGACATTTTATTCACTCAAGTACCACTCTTACTAGCTGTCATCTCAACAACATACTCAACAACTCAATCTGGTTATTGAATTCATTTATTCCTAGGCAGAAATAGCGCGAACGTTTGTTAATTTTTATCATGAGCAGAATTAGAGTAGCGTTAACGTTCGTATCATTATTTATTATTCCGTCGTAGGGAGAAGAGCTTTTGTCAAGATAGTGGTGATGAATAGTCAATCGATGATGGTGGTGGTCTATATCTTACAGATGTTTACTTCATAGGACATTAACGCTTTTTCATTACGGTACTTGATAGTAACTTACAGGCTGTTGGAATTGCTTGATGAATTTCTTTCAATATATCTTGTCTTATTACAATATAAGAAAAGATCTGATGTACATAGATACAATACCAGAAGTATGTACAGGCTTGACGTTCTATTCTGTAGGTAAAATCCATGACATGAAAATGTTTAAGACGTTACCAGCTTGCTTTAAAAGTATTGAGTGTTTGAAAAGTTTTGAACTCATATTAACCAACTGTTTGATAAGCTTTCCTTTAAATTCCTTAAATGATTAATGATTCCTTAATGATTGTGACGTAAATCAGGTATTCAAATTTTGAAATTTGTGATGATATTTATAGCATGTTACTTTTTTAATGACTATGTCTTATGCATTTATATCTTTTTGGACAATAAATTCTATTCTATACATCCAGAGCATTAATTTCCCGAAAGAGGGACTTCATTCAAACATTTCAAGAGTAGAAATTAGAAAAAAATAGGGTAAGCTGCCTCCATCTGTTTTACAGAAGGCCAGAAACTTTCTCAATAAAAGCCTGATTAACTTTGACAACTGTACAACATTTAGGAGACTAAAAGGAAGAAGCCTACATACTCATGTGATTGAATAGTGCGATGAGAAGTTTTAAAGTGAATGATGAGTGTTTGAAAGTAAGTATAGGAGCATTGCTCAATCAGAGTTGCAAATGAGCTATTTTAATAAATTAAAAATCCAGGAATCCTTATCAATATTTTATTAATGCATAATATGTTTCAACTCTGAGCCATTTTCAAATGCAACTCAACACAAATAATTGAAATAGCATCATTAATAGCCCTATGTAACAAAGAGTATTTGCAAAGAAGTATTGATTAAAAGTTTTCTCAAGAGTTTTCCCTGTATAAGTTGAAACTGAACTATTCATTGTCCAAATGCTAACTGCCAGATGGTCGTCATATTTAATTATAAAATAAAGAATTAGAGGTTTTTATTTGTTTCAATAACTTCTTTAGATGAACATCTACAGATCATGACACATCTTCATCTTAGATTTTCCATCTCCAAAAAGTCTGTCTATTCATGACAGATGATGAAAGCATAAAAATTGCAAGTACAACGGGATAACTGCATTTACTTGTAGGGGAAAATTAGGTTTAGTATATATTTCCGAATAAACGCGTTACTATAGAAAAAATATGATTAGCCTATTCTTTCAAGATGTTGTAGTATAAATATTGGAGTAACAGTAATAAAGCCTGACTTCATTATTAAAGTCTTGATTATTAAATGGCTGACTTCATTGGGAGGAGCAAGGCGAAGTCAAGGTGAAGTCGTTCTCACACTTTGCCTGAATGGTAATTGTAAACATTTTATCTACGCGCGATGCTGGCGAATTTCTCTTTATCAGATTAAGTTAGTTGAGTTTGTTGTGAAACGATTTGCGCGTAAAAGCAGTCCCACCTCTTGACGCGTGATCGTGGCCCTGTTTGCGGGGTGCCCCCCGGGGGGGCACGGGCGGGGGACACCTTGTTTCGGCCGGAGGGGGCCCAGTTCTATCCTTCAGCACTGAGGGATAAGTTGGACCAGGTGGAGAGGAGGCTAAGGAGGGACTGGTCGGGGATGCTAGACAGAAACACATTCACATTTCATTCAACTCTTCCAGGCAGTAGTTCCCAACAAAAAAATTGGCGGGTAGTCAGCTTATCTGACTAAACTTCTTTGTTTCCTATCTTCCTCTTTCTCTAACAATCTACTTTTTCAGTGTAGCACTGAAAAAACATCATTCGCCAGCCGTCAGTTTTTTTGTTGGGAACTCTATCAGTGACAGAAAGCAGTATTATCAGGTACCAAGGCTATCGAAAGAGGATACCGACAACACAGTTAAAGAACAAGAATTCATCCAAATTCTAAGCGATAGTAACAAACAACATCATTAAGACACGGATATACATTCAATCAGATCAAAGCAGTATCTTTAATTAATCCTGGTACAGATATACACTTAAAGAAACATTTTCATTCCAGAACAATTATGAACCCGAGGCCTGTCACATATGGACTATAGTTGAATGCCTTCTACTCTTCATCTTATACGAGTCACGCCGATACGGAAGTTATTTAAATGTAGTTTTATATTATGTTTGCTAGCACAACACCCACAAAAACTCTTGACTTGTTAGAGTTCACATAGAGTTGGTGTGATACTTGAGTTTGGTTAAAGCAAAGCCGTTTCTGTTTCCGTTTTTAATAGAAATAATCGTTCATAAAAAATCGTTTAATAGAAATAATAATTGTTCATGCAACAGGCCCCCGGTTAGACGAGTTTATACCGATCTAAAACTACTGATGAACAACATCCAGATCATAATCATTAAGAAACATTTATTTTAAATATCGAAAGAGAAACACCAAACATGAACTTATCCTAGTAAAGTAATTGCCAGCTTTTCATCACCCAAGGAGTTCCGTAAAAAGAAACTACCCTGAAAGCTGACAATTGCAGCTTATTCTCAAATTAAATGAGTTTTCAAAGTTATTGAGAAATTACTTGGTAGAAAATGAGTTTTATTGGTCTGGATATTAGATATGAATTGAAAAATCTCAACAAAGCTGGCAAACAGCTTTATTGCGCCAGAATTTAAAAACCACTAGTTAAAGCTGAAAAATACAAATATAATAGATTTAGAACAGACGAAGCTGGAAATTACTATATCGTTCAACTATAGATCTAAAAGGAGGTTAGTTCCATATATAATGAAAAATACAAGAAAGAAATGTCATAGAGTTATGGAGTGTAGATAGATCGAAGAGCTGTATGAGACAGCAGAATTAATGCAGAGCAAATCACGATTTAGAGATTACCTAGTCTCCAAACATTTCCACTACATTGCATCACTAGTGTTTCGGTCAATTAGGTTAAAAATTGTAAATTATGAATGTGCTCCGATATAAAATTTTAGAGGAGCCAATGTATTGAGAATTATTTCCACGATACTGGAATAGAGGGCTGATTTATTTTGTTGATGGATTTACACATCTTATAGATACATAATGAAGCTGCATTGCTTGAAGTCTAGCCAAGTGAAGGCCTGAAGAAGGAATCGATACTGATTGGGGGAGCTCATTCTGGCAAGATGGGGAAATTCCTTCAGCTCGGTCAATATTGGTTCGAAAATTGTAAATTTGTAGGAAGCATTTTGATCTACAACTTGAAACCAAATTATTAATTTTTGAACCAATATTGACTGAGCTGGAGACATTTTCTCATCTTGTCAGAATGTATTCTTTGCTTGAACGGTGGACTAAAAGTGATGACAATTGTTGAACATTCATTCAATCTGAGTAGGATATGCATTGAAACCGATTTTCAACAATTTTCAATGAATGACAGAGTTCAAAATCTAGGATACTAAGGATTAATATCGAGAACAGAGGTAACAATTTTCAATGGAAGGACGAATTTAGAAAAAAATATCTGGAATATTATTGGTATATCCTTTTAGATTAGTTGAAAACAGGTTACTTTGAAATTTCCAATTCAGGGGCAGATGCAATTTAATGGTAGCAGAGAATTCATAGGTAACCTCCCCTGGACAAAGAAACAATCAAAGCAGTTCTTTTTGTCAACAGATGTTGAAAAGTACACAAATTCTACTGATGAGGCGATTTGGATAGAAACACCAATCATGCTGAACACTTATACAAACATCCGAAAAAGTTTCATTTTCTATTTGATGGAACTAACCACCATTCCAAGTCAGAAGAAAGTTGAAGGAATTTTCTCTTAATATGATACATTACCACCATCTATTTATTGCAAAGACGGCACTAATTTCATAATGAAGAAGAAATATACTATAATAATATTGGAAATTGGATGAAACTGGAATGAATTCATTTGATAAAATATTTCATTTTATACTAATCCATAAATTTGAGCTGAATATCACACAAAAGAATAATTTATGCGCTATTAAAAAAATTGAGCATTATTAATTGTAGCCGTTCGTCATCAACACAGCCGCATAAACGATAATTCGAGTTAATCTTATACTTGGTGCGCAAAAATATTAACATAATTTAAAAAACGTCTGGAACATAAATGAGAAGTGAAAACGTAAACACTAAATGGAATTGATCAGGCAATTAATGCCTGGAAATTCGATCGATTGAAATTATAATAATTCAAGTGAATTAGGAGGGGATATGATCAAGTATTAACTAGAATATTGCTTACCGTCATTGATGGTAATATATAATTGGAAGATTTGGACTCAGTTAAATAAAAAAACCAAACGGATTTCGAACTGTTCGAAGTGCTGCTTATACCCTAAGTTTATTTACAACATATATATTTCTAATCTACGACAACAATTATTATTCTTTATTAAAAGTTCAGAATGCAGAAAGAGTAATAACATTAAACACCAATTCGTCAATAATTAATTACACGACAAATGTTTTCAATCATTGAAAAAGTTCATCTAAAACCCTGTAGATTAATTTTGAAAAATTAATACATTACAGTAAGAAAACTGTAATGCGCTTTGACTGGTAAATGTTTGCAATCAATTGCAAGGATTTTGAATAATTGAACAGTAACTGATGGAGATGTGCGTTCTCAATAGACCATCTTATGGGATATTTTGCTAAATTTTATACAGGATATTTTTTCAGGATTATTATCTGTCGTCGGTAATTAATTACACGATTTACGTAGAGTTACGAATAGAAACACAAAAACACCGATAAACTGTAATTCCTTATTAAAAAGATTAAGATAGGAAGAAAACACCAAAACCACTACCTGCTGAAGAAGAACACCGAATCAATAAAGCTGTAGCTCGGGACATTTGAGTTTTGCAAGCAAGCACTTGCCTGCATACTCCAGCAAACATTGAACACCAATCAAGAAAGTAGTATTTTTAAATAAAAGCGTCAGGAATGTGTGAATCCCATGCAAAATTCACCCTGAAACCGTGCAATAGGCTATGTGTTTTCGTGGGAATATACCAATCAGTTGCAGTCTGAAACCTACTGGGAAATTCAATTTTTCGTTAATGGAAGATTCAATTTTGATTAACTTCAAGATTGAGATTGAAATGTTTCTATTTTTGAAACTTTCAGTTCTAGAATAAATTTATTGAATGGTTTTTAAATTTCAAGAATTATTGAACATTCTTTGCTTAAATATTCTGTAATCATTCTAGTGCATCAAAATAAAAATTGTATTGAAACATTTTTTTTATTGTTATGGAAATCATCTTAACATCTTAAAGCATCACTTCCTCCTTGAATTATTACGAATTTGGGCAAGTTTACATCAGTCTAAAATAATTATCATTCTTGAATGTTTTGAGCAATATTCTATGCTATTTCTCACAGTTTTTTTTTATGAGTATAACAGGCAATATTACAATGCCTAAAAAGTAGTCAAAATATTGAAATTTTCATTATTTGCTTTCTGTGATCAATATCACAAGTTTAAATTTGATTTTTTAGATTCAAAGTACTTAATTTCAAATGCTAAAAAGCACGGATAATTTTATAAGTCGAATATATTCAAATTTAGGATAGATTATTAAATGTTGATATTAACTGCACTGTTTTACAATATTTTACAAATATTCGTTTCAATAACCTTTGCAACTGCATACAAAATACATCGATTTAATAATGATATTAAATACAATTTTATTTTGGGGTTTTATAGAGTAATATCAACTCTTTAAAATATGATTTAAAGGAATTACACACAAATGATTAAAATGACCAACTCACAGGACAGGATTTACCATCTCACTTCACCTGGGAAAGATTTTAAGTGCTCTACAAAGACAATTGCCTGTATAGGTACAATCTCTTTCTCTCACCTGGTTTACTATTTCCACTATTTGTAGCGGCTGCATTAACATAGAAGAAAACATCAACTTTTGAAAAATTATTCAATTGGTAAAATAGATGCCAACGAGACTAGCGGTTCGCGAATAACTTTTATTCAAGATAAGATACATTCTCTCAGTACAGTCTAGAAGCGGTCCGCCAGAGCGTCCTGACAGAGCTGAGCATTGATAACAATCATTCGCCAACCGCCAGATTATTTGGCGTATGCTATGGAGTATATAATAAATATAAATGATTTTTATATTATTATAAATATAAAACCATAATTTTGAAATCATAATGATCAAAGCGTTCTAATTAAATACTCGCTGGCTTGCTACTGATGCCACTGCTAAATTGAAGAACTAAGATTTGATACATTGATACAATCCTTTTATTCAACAATTAACCAAGTATACAAAAAAAATAACAATATCTAAATCAACAAGTCTATAAAATCAAATCAACGATTGAACAAGTAGGCAAGTTCATTTACGACACTCAGGTAAAGTCATATTCATTACCGGAATAATGAAAACTATGATTTTTTAACGAGAAGAATAAAAAATTGATTCTATTCAAAGTTAAATAGGACAAAACAAATAGAACAACTAGTGAAATCTAATAAGAGATGAATTTATCAACACTAAACTGAACAAAATAATATATTAGTTAAATCCAAAAAACAAGTACGAAAGTTAATTAAAAGAATTGAACAAACAATAATGAGAAAATTAATCTACCGTAACTACTTCATCAAATAAGAAAGTTAATCCAACCACACTCAATCAATGAACCAACACAGAATAGAATGTGAAAACAACTTGATTTGTTAGCTAACAAATGAAGAACCTAATTGAAATTTCAATTTTAGAAGTTCCAGATTTTAAATTTTAAAAATTCTATACTTAAAGAAAGGTACCGTCTAAATAATTCTAACATTGGAATGTACAGCTTGAAAAAGTCTATCAAAGTTAAGAATATAGGAAGAAATCTAATCGACAATTATATCTATAGTCCATTCACGATCACTTGAGACGAAATAAACAAACCTTTTGCGTGTATTGGAAGGTCTTCTTCTATGTGAAAAAATTGGCTGCAGTCGAACAGCTGACTCTTTTCTGGAGCTGTGATTGGCTACAGTCCGACTTGTATTGTCTCAAGACTGTTGTCTTGAGCTGTGGTTGGCTACAGCTGTTGGTCTGTGGCCGAAAATTTCGCATAGAAGACCTTCCATTACACGCATACACACTCAAAAAGTTTGTTTATTCCGTCTGAAGTGATCGTGAATAGAGTATAGTGGTAATATTTTTCTTGAATTACAAAAAATCTTTTTCCTACACAACAGATTAGAAATTCACTAAAATTAGAAGTATGGACGTACACAGCTTAAAAACACGTTATCTTAATCTATTAATCATTTGTAATAAAATATAGCACCCAAGGTTAATTCTTCATATTTCTTAACAAGAACACCTAATTTTCAGCTAACTCTAGAAAATTTCAATTGGAGATATTCTTGGCTTTTCATCTGCTGTTTATCTTCAAAGATTCTTGTTACTTTGGGAAAGAAGTTATCATAATTACTGTCCTCAACCCTGCAAACACATACTCATATGAAGCAAGACTTGGAACGCGAAAACTTACCAATATCTTCAGCATCCATTGGCCTGATTGGACGAGAAATACTTTTCCGTTTTGATGGAGAATGCTTCAAAGCTGTAAACAAAATAATTCGTTTGAATAACAAGCAATGATAAATAAAAAGAAAACTAGAAACATTACACTAGCCTCAATTGAAAATGGGAATATTATTCAAACTCTAAACTATGGTGCTTATACAAAATGTAAGTATTTTTTCATAGAAATGTGTGTAGATAATGTCGCATTAATGATACGGTTTAGAAAAATGTTCTTTGTATACTGATTACTAATCTAACTCAAAGAAGACAACTACAATATTATTATGTTTCAAATGAGCATTTGCAATTAAAATGAGAATTCTTTCCAACTTACTTTACTCAGTAGGTTGCATGCATTGAGCTAATTGATTTTGGGATTATGTTTTGAGCCTCCTTATTGTTATTTCATGGGAAGCCTACTCAACTAATAAGAAATTTTGTAAAAAGAAGTGTACCATTGAAGTTGAGTTTAGTTGGATAGAGACAATAAGTGACAAATAACTTAAATTGACGTTAAGTTGGAACTGACGCACAAAAGTAATAACAGTATTGTAATGACGGGGAAAATATTGAATGGCATTGAATAATGAATTAAAAAATTAATATTTTTTTTCCTACAGATAGCAAAAAAGTGCATCTTTACACACTCAATAGAGTTTCTAAAATGGGCCATTCTCACATGAGTGTCTAAAATACTTTACACACTAGTGCGTAAAGTAATCTGGATTTTCCAGATTTTCAACCAATCACAGAAGAGGAAGTTTTTGAAAATGTGTTTCCAAAACTGGTGGATTGTGTACATTCAATGTATCAGTCAATTCTGTCAGTATTTTTTATCAGTCCATTTATTCAGTGCATCCTATCAGTCCACTCTTTCAATCCATCAGTTCAGTTCATCATTCAATTGTTTCAGTCCATTCTGTCAGTTCATTGTCATCAGTCCAATCAATCAGTCAATTTTTTCAGTGAATTTCTCAGTCCATGTTATAACTCTATTCTTTCTCTTCAATTTTACATTCCATTCTGTCAGTCCATTTCATCAGTCCATTCTTTCAAACAATTTTATCTGACCATTTTTTCAATCCATTCTGTCAGTTAACTATACCAGTCCATTTTGTCAGTCTATTTCATCAGCCCATTCTGTCAGTTTATTTTATGAGTCCATTAATTTTGTAACTCCGTTTCATCAGTCTATTCTGCTAGTCTATTCCATCAGTCTATTTCATCAGTCCATTCTGTCAGTTCATTTCATCAGTTCATTCTGTCAGTCCATTCCATCAGTCTATTCTGCCAGTCCATTTCATCAGTTCATTTCATCGTTCCATTTCTGTCAGTCCATTTTGTGAGACCAATCCATCAATCCATTTCATAAATTAATTTTTTCATTCCATCTCATCAGTCCATTCTGTCAGTCCATTTCATCAGTCCATTCTGTCAGTCTATTTCATCCATTCGTTTTTTCAGTCCATCTTATCAGTTCATTTTTTCAGTCCATCTCATCAGTCCATTCTGTCAGTTCATTTCATCAGTCCTTTCTGTCAGTTCATTTCATCAGTCCTTTCTGTCAGTCCATTTCATCATTCCATTGTGTCAGTTCATTTGATCATTCCATTTCTGTCAGTCCATTCCATCAGTTCATTTTTTCAGTCCATCTCATCAGTTCATTTTCTCAGTCTATTCTGTAAGACCAATCCATCAGTCCATTTCATTTTTTTTTTTCATTTCATCTCATCAGTCCATTCTGTCAGTCCATTTCATCAGTCTATCCTGTCAGTTAATTCCATCATTCCATTGTGTCAGTTCATTTCATCATTCCTTTCTCTCAGCTCATTTCATCAATCTATTCTGTCAGTCCATTCCATCAGTTTATTTTTACAGTTCATCTCATCAGTCCATTCTGTCAGTTTATTTCATCAGTCCATTCTTTCAGTCCATTTTATTGGTCCATTTGTACATAGTGTATTATAATCAGTTGAGTGAGATCATATAATATAATTACCCTTCTTGACGACTCTACAACCCCCAATTTATATGTGTAGGTATCTAAATCAACATCCTTCTCATTTTTTTCACATTTGATGGTAACTGTAGGAAAAAAGTAATGTGTAACTCGATCTTAAAGTGTACTTGCTGCACTCAAGAAACTTTTTTCACTCGCCTTTGGCTTGTGAAAAAAAACTGTTTTCCTACAGATAGCTATAAAAGTGCTTCTTTACAAACTGGATAGAGTTTCTAAAATGGGCCATTCTCACACTAGTGTCTAAAATACTTTACACACTAGTGCATAAAGTAATCTGGACTTTCCAGATTTTCCACCAATCACAGAAGAGGAAATTTTTGATTATGTGTTTCCAAAACTGGTGGATTGTTTACATTTAATGTATCAGTCCATTCTGTCAGTATTTTTTATCAGTCCATCCTATCAGTCCATTCTTTCAATCCATTTTTTCCAGTCCATATCATCATTCCATTATCAATCAGTCCATTCTTTCAAACAATCAGTCCATTTCATCTTTCCATTTTGTCAGTTGTCCATTCTGTCAGTTGACTCTACCAGTCCATTCTGTCAGTCTACTTCATCAGCCCATTCTGTCAGTTCATTCTATCAGTCCATTCCATCAGTTCATTTTTTTCAGTCCATCTCATCAGTTCATTTTTTTTTCAGCCATTCTGTAAGTTTTTTCATCAGTCCATTATTTCAGTCCATCTCATCAGTCCATTCTGTCAGTCCATTTCATCATTCCTGACTATTTTGTCAGTCCATTTCATTATTCCATTGCATCAGTTCATTTCATCATTCCATTTCTGTCAGTTTATTTCATCATTCTATTTCTGTCAGTCCATCTCATCAGTTCATTTTTTTCAGTCCATATCATCAGTCCATTCTGTCAGTTCTTTTCATCAGTCCATTCTGTCAGTCCATTTCATCAGTTCATTTTTTCAGTTCATCTCATCATTTCATTTTTTGCAGTCCATTCTGTCAGTTCATTTCATCAGTCCATTCTGTCAGTTCATTTCATCATTCCATTGCGTCAGTTCATTTCATCATTCCATTTCTGTCAGTTCATTTCATCATTCTATTTCTGTCAGTCCATTCCATCAGTTCATTTTTTCTGTCCTTCTCATCAGTTCATTTTTTCAGTCCATTCTGTAAGACCAATTCATCAGACCATTTCATAAATTTATTTTTTCATTCCAACTCATCAGTCCATTTCATCAGTCTATCCTGTCAGTTAATTTCATCATTCCATTGCATCAGTCATTACATCTTCCCATTCTGTCAGTTAATTACATTCAGTCCATTCCATCAGTCTATTCTTTCAGTCCATTCCATCAGTTCATTTTTCCAGTCCATTTTTTCAGTTCAATCAGGCAATTTGATCAGTCCAATCTGTCAGTTTATTTTAACAGTCCATTCTTCCGGTCCATTCTATTAGTCTACTTTATTAGTTCATTTGTATATAATGTATTTATAATCAGTTGAGTGAGATCATATAATATAATTTCCCCTCTTGGTGACCCTACCACCCCCAGTTTATATGTTATAGGTCTCTGAATCAACACCCTTCTAACTTTTTTTCACATTTGATGATAACTGTAGGAAAAATTTAATGTGTAACTCGAGCTTAAAGTGTACTTGCTGCACTTGTGAAACTTTTTTCACTCGCCTCCGGCTCGTGAGAAAAACTGTTTCACTTGATGCAGCAATCTACCACTTTAGGCACTAGTTACACAAATAACCATTTAAATGTACTGTACAGTACAGTATTAGTTTTCAATTTTTCACTGCATTGTGTATTATTTTCACACATATTTTTGAAAATATTGAAAATAAAATGTTTACTAAAAAACTGGTTACTGAGAAAAGTATCATCAATTTTATAACCCAGAATGTAGGCTATTTTTTCGAAAAGATCAAGACTCAAATTTCGTGAAATTGAATTCAAATGAAGTGAGAAGATGGTGTATTCTAATTCCATGAAGATTTATAATAGGATGGATACTCTTGATAAATCTCTCAAATTCTTAACCTATAATAATCAGATCCTAATCCCTCACTCACGATTCGAGATCAACATGGATTGGAATGGATTGGAATTAATTTCCTATAATTGAAATAATAAAACTCCATTCAAAGGCAAAAACAAAAACAAAGGGTAAAGTGAGAAGTTCAAAACAAATTTACTGATTGAATATTGAAACCACAAGAATTGATAATGAAAAGCAAAGTGATCTAAAGACCAAAATTAAGACCAAAACATAAAAAACATGAATATATTTGACACAGAAACTCAATTTATATTGATGTTCAGTTATGACAGTATTAGCTTCTCGTGCTAAGGCGTAGATGTATTTAAATGTGTTATTAGTTACTTCATGTGTATTAGTTAACCCTGTTACATGTTATTGAAGCCATAATACAAAATATTATAGTTCTGTATTAATTACCAGAACCTGTGTTCTAAAATAATAGCTTTTTCATAAACAAAACTTATATCAAATGAATAAGGTTATTGTGGGGATAGTATCAAACTTTTCTTGATTAAATATACAATAGTTATTGTTCTAAGATGCCTTCGATAACTATTGCAATACATATTGTCATTCATACATGAATGCTGTACTACTTATTTATCTATATCTATATAAGCGAAATGGCACTGACTGACTGACTGATTCATTCATCACCAGAACTAAAAATTCACTGAAGCGAATGCGTTCAAATTTGGCAGGCGTTGAGTTGGACGTTTAGACGCGCGCTAAGAAAGGATTTTAAAAACTTTTCAAGGATACGCCAAGTAGTTTTTCGGCGTTTTCCTCATTTTTCGAGAACCAATCGGTAGAAAATGTTGATATTTGGTGGGCAGGTTCAAATGAGGTCTAGAAATTTTGTGTTGGAATATTTTTGCAATCCGTTCAAGATTACGCCAGTAATCAGGTTTTCAAAATTGTAGATGTGTTGCGGGTTGCATATCTTCCGCCTTTATACGACCAATCCTAACTGTAAATTGAATGGTTCAGCGAGATTATAGATGAATTAATTTGGAAGATATTGAATCAAGTTTCAAACTATGTCCGATATACTTCCCAAGGTTACGCTTAATATTAGCGTTTTACTATTTTTTGAATTTTCGGAGTTTTTCTTAGATTTTTCTAGAACAAATTAGCAGAAATTGTTGCAATTAGGTAAACAGGTCCAGATTAGGTGTAGAAATGCTGTGCTCAATAAATTTCAAACCCCTACTGAACGGAATTTGCAGGCGAGCGAAGCGAGCCTGTTTGTCTCAGCTGACACTGACAGAGGTTTTGCAGGCGAGCGAAGCGAGCGTGTTTGACTCACTTACACTGCCTATACTGTCGTGGGTCCAGGGGGCGGAGCCCCCTGGTTAGGCGGAGAAGGCGAGCGAAGCGAGTCTGCCGGCTAGTTATTCAATATGTACTACATATATTCCCAAGTATATTGGTATTGTAATACTATTTTCAAAAAGAGTGACTAGCAATTAATTGAGTTTCAATCAAAATCCTATTGTATTGAAACTCATCCAGCTCAATATTTTTAATACATTAGTTGAGTGGCAATTAAAAATTACCTCTACTACCTTTATATACATTCAAACTCACAAATCTGAATTGCATTTTGAGTGAAATAATCAACAAATTCAATGAAAATTTTCAGATTATTTCAACCCAGTTGAAAGGAAATATTTACAATGTCTGGCTTAGTAAAACTAGAAGGATACAAACAATAGATGACTTGGAAAATATCAGAAATAAAAATAAGAGCATCACAAAATACATCACAGACACACCAAAAAGACATCTGTAATAAAAAGAGTAATTAAGCAACAACAGGTGACACGTTTCCCAAAAAAGCAATTTCTAACATTTATTAAGTTGAAATGTTTGGATGGATTAGTTTTCAACAAGCTGTCAGATACAGATTGGCAAAGAATAACATGCAATGTTTCAACTCAATTTTCAGTTTAGGAACGTAAATAAGTAAAATAATATTTTAAAAATAAACTTGAAAAGTGAAAAACTTGAATGAACAAGATGTGTAATAGATTAGGGGAAGTTAAGCTAACTCGAATAGTTTTAGTTTTAGTTTTATTTGGATCCAAACAATTTGGAACATAACTGTCATTCCAAAATGTACTGAAGAACTGTTAAAAATATTGATTAAGTACAATCTCGAAAATAATTTTAAAACTATTTCAGATCAGCGCATCATAGATTCAGTTACGTCTAATATTGTATATTGTGGCTCAACATTCGGCAAGCAGCTGACAAAAGTTCAAGTAAATGGTAAATTAAATGAAAAATCAAATACCGTTTTTAATAGTGTACTTGATTTTTCATTTAATTTACCATTTATTTTTAATAGGCTTAAGTTTTAAAGTTTAATGTTCAAGTAAATATACGATTAATGTACTTCATTTTTTGTCAGCTTTGTCAACCGATTAATATTTATAGTCTGTCCAAGCGAAGAATACCCTCTGGCAAGATGAAAAATGACTTCAGCTCGGTCAATATTGGTTGAAAAATATTGATTTGGTCTCAAATTGTAGATCAGAATGTTTCCTATTGATACCAAATCAAAAATTTTTGAACCAATATTCACCGAGCTGGAGTCATTTTCTCATCTTGCCAGAGGGTCTTCTTTGCTTGGACAGACTACTTGAACTTTTGTTAACTGTTTGCCTACTCTTAAGCCGCATAACAATATTATTTTGAAGCAGTTTATGATAGGCTACGCCTGTCTGAAATGGCCTTAACTGAATTAATTATCCACCAAATTAAGAGTAAGAGATTGAAAATAAGAAATAAGTGCACAAATCCAAGACAACACCAATGAATAAAAGCAGAAAATTCATGCAAACAGCAATCGGGAGGCGAACCTCCTACCTATGTAACTTGTAACCAAGGTGCGGAATTTCCGATGATTTCCTTTTATTTCAGGCAAGTCCACTGGGGAGACAGACAGAGAAGACAAAAGTCACTGTCAAGTTCATATTTATGGAGATGGGGTACAACACATCACTTCCAATCCTCACAGTGCAAGGTCACTTCACAAATAACAGTTCAAAATCATAGACAACTTTCAAAGACACCACGCGAAGGCGCCAAAATATGACAGTTTCAAAGACATTAATCAGAACCTCGATCACAGAGCATCAGAGTGTGAGAGCAACTCTATGAAATTAAATAAAAATATTCTTTAAGGTATTATTTTCATGAATATTCTTTAAAATATTCATGCTTAAGGCGGAGTTAGGACTAGGAAGTCCTTTCTACCACTCAACCTTAATCAACAACCTCTATCATTTATATCTATGGAATAAATATGTTCTTATTTCATAATCTCTATGAATTAAAAATATTCTTCAAGGTATTATTTCATATATTCTTTAAAATATGCATGCTCAAGGAGGAGTTAGGACTAGGTAGTCCTTTATACCACTCAACCTTAATTAACAACCTCTATCACTTATATCTCAAAGATCTTGACTCTCGATTCACGTTCCTTCGACTCTTACCTTGCTTTAATAACTTGAAACAGTATTTAGGGGCGACCACACGAGTCAAGTCGACTTGATCAAGTAGATGCAAATCCCCATATGATAAGCAGGGTTAAGCAAAGAATACATTCTGACAAGATATAGATGGGGAAAATGACTTAGAGTTAGTTAATATTGGTGAAAAATTGCAAATTTGGGCTCAAATTGTACAGCAGAATGTTTCCTACAATTTGAGACCAGATTTATAATTTTAAACCCAATATTGACCGAGCTTAAAGTCATTTTCCCTTCTTGCTCGGTAGGTTGGCTGAAGTGATTTCACCATGAAAATTTCAGTTTTGAGCATGCGTGGTTACACTCTCACTTCCCTCCGCCATCTTGCAAAAGGCTCTTCTGTTCTTGGCAGAACTAATGTTTTCTTTTATCTCTCTGTTGACAATAATTGGCTATTGTAGTGATATTCTTATTTGATGTACCTATTGTATTTTTTTCTGACTTGTGTCTAATATTTTCTATAGACATGTAAATTTTCATTTGACGTTGTAATACACTTGATGTGCTCATTTGTTCCTGCAATAAAACTATTTATTTATTTATACTTGATCAAGTCGACTTGACCCGTGTGGTCGACGCCTTACCCTATGTCAATACCCTATGTTAATGGTAAGGTAGATTACATACTTTGAACATGATATAAAACTTTTAAGATCATATTATAAATTATCAACATACTTGGAGGCTACTTGATAATCAACAGCCATGAAAATAAATTGAATTTTTATTAGAAGAAAGACACCACATATCAAATAAAACTGCTTGAGAAAGCAGAGCTCAAAAGATAAATTTTTGTATTGTAATATAATATTTTTGATCATGATTAATTAAGCTTGACTTTCAATTGTTCCTCGTAGAGAGAAAACATGCATGAAACAATTGAGAGTCATTTTAAATTCATCATAACAAGGATTCAGTTGAAAAAAAATATTATAAGAAAATGGATGAATAATGAGAAATCCAATTATTTACAGGCTGGATTTTTATTCTAGCTTTTAATACAAAACGTACTTTGAAATTGTCATCTATATTTTGAACTGCTATTGAAAATTGAATATACATACAGTTTATAAACACTGAAAAAATTGAAATTAACGTAAATATCAGACATACAAAAGTTTGACTTCACAGGGGAACAATAATATTTAAACAATGAGAAATTTATAAAATACGAATAGATAAATGGTAAATAAATGATAATTTATTCATCCAGTTATTTATCCGTTCACACACACACGCACACTCACACCTAAACTTGCACCAGTGATAAAGTACAATACAAAACATTATCTGATGGGGTGGGGAGGGGTACAAACAGCCATTTCACAAAATAATACACAATGCGATTAAAAAAGAAATACACAAACAATCATTTCAGTTTACCTAAGAATGGCTTCGCAACGGGAAAAGTATTTCCTGCAAATTAACAGTCTGTGCAATATCATATTATGACAAGAAACAGAAAATGAGTCCTTTCATTTTTTTCAAAACAGCTACATTCTTAATTATTATGGTCAGCACAAGCGAAGATTATTTCCCACGACGAGATTTGATTATTGGCAATGCAAGACCATAATCTGAATAATTAGGAAGTATCCTATACAATACAAGTTTGGATTTGCATGGATTGTACCTCAAAATGAATGAATGGAAGTCTAGATTCCTCATTAGATTATTTATCATGATTGGAATTTAAACAATTAGAGGAATTGATACCAGATAATGTATTGATGTCTAGATTCCTCATTAGGTTATCATTACTGGTACATTATAAACAAACAGGACGTTTATTAGGAACAATCCAAAACAAGTGGGATTTCCAACTCAAACCCTTAACACGTAATCTCTTTTTAACAAACACAATAAAACAATAATCAAAATCATGTTAATGAACGCTATAAACAAGGGAGATCGAACATCAACATTTGGTTGCAATTATTGTGGTTGCTTTCAATCACAAGGTGTTAAAATAATTTAATGACAATAGTCAAAACTAGGAAAATGAACGATCAAAAATACAGTATAAACTATTCAAGGTCTTCAAGGTCAAGATAATAATTGTAATGATGTACTAATTACAGTGAATTTATACAGAATTATAGACAAAAATGTATTTTTTTCAGTTACCCACCAACTATACCCTAATACATGAGATCCAGTCATGCATAAGCTTAGTCACCATACCAAAGAGGGAAGTTTATTTCCATCAATTGGATAATAACCATTCTTACTCTCTGAAAAATATTTGAGCTATCTAATGCACTGCCTAGCCATAACAAATTGAATTTTCCAATGAAATATGCTAGCGGCTCCTGATGTTGAGTGGCAATGCTTTTTACCCAGACTCATTCTACGGCGCATATTCAATAAACGTTTTTCAGTTGAAAATATATTAAAATGAGCATATATAACTAAATATACTTTTAATAAGAATATTATAAAGATATACTTGTCAACTATCTTGCAAGAATTATTATATTAGGCTTTCAATTCAGAATATTCCTAAACTGTTCAAAGTAAAGTATTCTGAATCATTTAAGCAGTGTAACCAACATTTTTCAATCTGACACCCGATTAAAAATAATTTTAGAAATTCGACTGCGTCACTGTCGATATTGTATAACCATTCCATCATGGAATAAAAACGCAAAGATTTTGTCAATCCTACACTTTATTTCTGGTACAGGACAATAATTTCGTAGCCTCACAGATCACTTCATCAAGCTGAAAGTCAGACGGTACAAAAAAAGTTTAGAATTGACAAAATCTGCATGTTTCTATTTCATAATCTTAGAATACCTTTTATACAAGGCTGAAGCACACATTACCTATAAATTTATTACGTATTACCAAGTGCTATTCATGTCTGGTGAAATTGTGAAATTTTGGGTTTCATTAATACTTATAAACCACATTACTCTGAATATTTCAGGCTTCGTTAAAAAATATTGATTGTGATTATGCTGAAAGGAAATCAATGTTGTTTTGATTTATTCATCACAAACTATAGTTATTATATACAAGTGAATTATATAAGATTTCTTACAATTATTATGCAATTGTGTAATTATTGCTAAATGAATGTGTTTCTAGTTATTAGAATGTACAACGGTTCCAATTCGTGAAGGCTACAGTATTGAATATGAGTTATTGCCATTTAAAACTTTCTAAGATGTTTCAAGAGTTAAAAATGCATCTGCTACACAATATAAACATTATTGCACCATTAAATGACTTTCCTTACACTTCCTTTCCTTCACTGTCAAAAGTCGTAATCAAGTATTTCATTGACAGTTGATTTGAGCCTTAGCAATATGAAGCAGCAATAGTTCATGAGACCATGCGAGGAAGGAGTTTTATTCTTTTATCCTAAATATGAAAAATCCCATCAGGCTAAATAACTTTATACTTGTCTCAGCATTTGCCCGAGTTCTAATGTTTTCCATCTGAACTATAAAATACAACTTCCTATCTGGGATTCACGGTCCTTCATGTACTGAGTTCATTTTGATCCAAGCATTAATTTGGATCAGACTTTAAGGCTCAACCCAGACAGAAGGGTCATGTGACCATGACGTCGAGGACGTGACGTGGACGGAACGTTGAGCATTCACACAGAAGGTAGACTAATGGCTTTGTTATATGGTATTGTGTGAAGTATGATGTGAATTCAGACATTTGTTTTATACATTTAAAGATCATATGATCAGCACGTCCCGTTATTTCTGTGTGAATTAAGGAGATGACGGACATGTGTCAATCTATCGTCCCTTTGATATGCTTTGAGCTATTCGTTCTATACATTTCATATGATCAGCTGAGCGTCCTCGTCTCGTCCGCGTCCTACCTTCTGTCTCAATTGGACCTAAAAGTCCAAAAATTATTCCAGATGGATAGACTTTCTTCAAACCATCAGAACTATACAAAAATTATGTTCTCAGTAATCAACAAGAGAACTTCCAGGTTCAGCACATGACAGGACAGCACATGTCTCACAAAGCAAGTGAAATTTCAACCTCCAAAATATTTTCCGTCCGGAAACTCATGCATCCTATCTTGAGCTGTTAATTGATTTGGCATTCATAAAAAACATTTTACCAGAGCTAATAAATATTAGTTTTTCATGGAATACTCACGTGATGGAATCTTCTTAAAAACCGTATTGGCCATGAACTCTTGGAAGCGATGCGCATAGAAGCTGGGTCTATGCACTGAGACAGTGTCCTAGAAAAATAATTTTTCATTTAAATGTTAAACCAACTTTAATCGAAACTCAACCCGACTGTTTGTACTAACTATTTATTTTTGTGTGCCTAAATCCGGGTATTCAATATTTTTGGCGACTATGTTTTTCTTTTCTAAAAATCGTATTTGTACTAACACAAATGAATAAATATAGATAAGTGTGAAACAGATTCAATCAACCAAATGCAAAAATGTTGACAAATAAAATTATGGAGAATAATTTCTCAAAGAAATTTCTACTTACGCCATCATGAAGAATGGACTTCCACGTGTGCTCCAATTTCTTTTTTAGTCGATAACTCTGAAGAATATCGATAATACCGATGAATAATAACAGCCTTTCTCCTCTAGCGTTTCTTGCTGGTATACCACCAGGTCTGCAAAAGTAAAAAAAATTAAGAAATAAAATTGATTTGATGCAAAACATAATATTATTTTGAAACGTTATCATTTAGATACAGACAAATCAAATTCGATTCGATAATTCAATAACATCATTTATATATTCGATTATAATTATATACATACAGGCGAGTGCAACAGGCAAATGCCCAAAACTGCTCCTCTACCAATTTTTACATAAGTCCAAAACAAAGTTATAGTAAATCATCAAACATGAATGCAAAGGTATCAAAAAATGAATGAAAATACTTTGAATATCAGTAAAAACATGGAATAAATCATCTCATCTAGTAGAAAAAATTAATTTAATAGAATAACAGAATAACGTGAGTAATCAATAATCAATTTGCAGAGTTCCTATAAATGTTGCAAAACTCTATGGTGAGAGATAACTCTATTCGTTTATGTGAATTCCACTTATTCAACTGTCAAATGAACTGGGTATTGGTCTCTCGATGAGGGTGTTCTATCGGTGAACATCATGTTAATTAACAAACACTGTGGACTGCTCTTGGATGGGTGACCGGTATCTGACCAAGTACACATTGGCGAGGTGGAACTACCCGTAAGGGTCTTCCCACCATTAAAAGCCATAAGAATTTTTATTTTGCAACTGTCAAATTTTAATACATTGAAATTTAGCAATGTGGTATGAATTTGAGGTTGGGTGACAAACAGTAGATAGCAAAAGGCATGTGGAAGATCATCACGTAAAAGACCAACTCAAATACAGAAAACTATTTTTCAACTTTTTATCCATCTTTGTTATCTCTATGACTCTTAATCTTTCTTCAACTTTCATATAGATCTATAGTTCATTTAAGACTATTTAAATTAAGAAATTCAATTGAGGAATTTTAATTCGATATTGTGTAATTAACTTACGGTACATCATCCTCCTCATCAATTGGCTCACTCTCCGCCTGGATACTTTCCATTGCTGTGGAATGCGCTACAAGCCTTTGCCTGTTGATTGAACGAGTCCTGTTCAAATTTATTGCCACCTTACTCTCTATTCCATCTTCGCTTTCTGAGTCTTGTTTTGCTTGCCGCTTCTCCTGTTAGTTGAGAACATAGATATGTTGATTATATCATCTTACATTCGCTAATCAATATAAAAACTTACATTAAGTTTCTCAATAGTTCAGTTAAAATTCTTCTGATTCAATAAATAAGATTTTTTTCGAAGTTCTCAACAACGAAATTGGTGAACTAGAATCAGCTGACTAGAAGATCACTTGTTTGTTTTTAATAGCTTGCCAGATTCTAAACAGAGGTTATGGATTTATTGTAAAAAGATGCATGAATACCATACACCCCTACTTAGTATATTATTGTTCTATATCTCTCTCTTTATCAAACACTATCAATCTACTCTTGCAGAGTAGCATCAGCTGTTTATTGGAAAAAAATATTAGCCAGTTTCGTTCACTGGCCAGTATAGAAAGGTTCACTGGTCAAATAGAAAGCTTTTCGGTTTCAGTAATTTTAATAGCAATAGTTTTGCTGAACGACTGCTGAGACATCTGGAATTAATCACAAGGTAATAAGCTTGATATAGTACTTACAACTTTAAAGAAACAGATTTACTATTGGTATTAGTAGTTATTGTGATGCTGTTAAATATATGAATGATATGATTCTTCACCATTATAAAGAATTAGAACTTTAAAAAGGCAGTTTCAAAATTGGCGATAGTGAATATTGTCAAGTTGAAGTAGAGAATGATATAAGAGAAAGGGGGATAGAAAGAAATTTGTCAAAAGAATACTGTATAAACCTTTTACAAGAAAACAGAATGATGAATTCAACACAAAAGAAATGAAAACATTGAATACAAACACACATACCCAGTATTATTCGGACTAGAAATCGTTTCCAGAATAATAGGTGGGTACGATAGGAATAACACCTCCGATCCAGCGTGTCAACACGTTACATGCTTCTTTAAATATTTAAATAAATTACAATTATTAGGTTGTTTCAAATTTCATGTATCATTGGATAGAGTAACTCTTTCTCAGTCAATTTAGGATGTAGGAGTGTTTTTGCAAACATTGGTATAATATAATTCAACAAAATCGCTTCCCGATTATTAAAGCCGTGGCCCAATGTGTTATGAAATGGAGTTCTTGTTATGATGATTGATGGATGACAGCTGAGGCTGTTGCCATGGAAACGAGATTACGAATAAGATGTCTTGATGATTGTATACAGTTTATCAACTGGTGAGTTCATATTGTAATGTTGTCTTTCTTTCTAGCTACAAGTACAGCTCTCATCTCTATCTTTATACTACTATCACAGGTTTTGACGTCTAATGGGATCGGACTCTCCAAACAAGATCTATCAAGCTAATATGAATTGGAAAGAGAGAGGAGTCACCCCGAACTGCAACTTCTAAATTCAGTGATATAAGTAGAACAAATATTCAAGAACAAATTATCATCACCATCATCTACCCAATTTTTCCGGGCCTATTGAATTGTAAACTATTCTCTCAAAATATAATCCCCCTTAACGCAAGCACAAGCTTACTGTTTATAAGTAGATCACACTCAGCAAAAACAAAAATGGTAAAGATGAAAAATAAATATAATATGAATACAAGCATACCATGGACGAGATGAGACACATACATTGATTCTAAATTGATTGATACGTACAGCCTTTTCTCTAAGCGCTTGATCCAAGTTATGAACGCCGACAAGCAAACTGTAATCCATGATTTTAAAGCTCTCCAAGACCTGAAAACATTCAACAAGAATAGCTCATAACTTTACAACTTACCAAGACTTAAAAATAATATGATTATAACTAGTTACTTAATAATTAAACGAGCGTTAGCGAGTTCCTTCTTTTGACTCAAGCCCGAAGTCGTTGTCCGTCTGTTCGTTTGTCTGTTTGTCTGTATGTTCGACAATAACTTTCGAACGCCTCAATTAATCAACTTCAAATTCATAACATATATTCTCCATACTTTTATACAGTTCAAGTTCGTTGGACAATGAAATCGACCGACTCCTTCATCCTTTTTCAGGCGAAAAAAGGATAAGCTCTCAGCAACAATATTGACTGGCCGTATGACTGACAATATGACTGGCCGCAGTCACTTCAAAAAAATATCCTCTTATAGCTATGATCAGCTGATTATAAGGTATTGGCAAGATTTGTGGTTCCTATTTTGACAATTCACGGCATCCAAAGCATCAGAGAACTTGATCACGTGGACTCGACTGCAAAATTTATCATCAAGTCAACTTCAAGAGTTTGCACGCGAGTTCTTCAGCCCATGGGGCTTACTAGTATAACTTTATAACGTACTAAGACCTAGAAAACAATATAATTTTAATAAGTTACTTCGTGCTAACCACAAGTCACCTCTATCCTGGTTGATGATTATTTACCTCTGCTGTATAGTGAAGTGAATATGAAACTGGCAACCAGATGGCAGGCCCAAGCCCTTCATGGGCTGTTGAAACAAAATTATTTACTTAGAAAGAAAAACATAATTCTATTTAATTGGAAGAGGAATTTAATTTAGTTAAAGAAGTAATGCTTGTAACAGTAAGAATTTATACATGACAGCTCAATTCATCTAGTACCATCTATTCATTATTTCATTTTTGCACATCAGTTTATTATTTTAGTTAAAAAAAATCAAATGCCTTACCACGAATTGAACAAGATTTAAAGTTCTTTTATTTTATTCTATTGTAACTTATGTAAAATTTGATCTTTTACACACGCTCAAAAGAAAACTGGATTCCTTGTTTAACCTATAACTATTACATAGGGAAGTGATTTGTTTTATGAGGACTACGTAAATCAATCAGCTACAACAGTTTTCTTTTTATTTATCTAATCTAAAAAATCTTACAGAATCAGTATTGTTACAATATTATCAACAACTAAACTACTATTGAAAGAGCTGATACCAACTGCTCAATTCACGTGTAAATCTATTTATTGACTCAATGTTTAGTTGATTAATTTTTATCTAAAAATGAATTTTTTATAAAACATCAAGTGTAGACTCATGTGAAGCCTCTGTCAAGGTTGCAGAAGTCTTTTGTTCGTATTATGATGAGGAGAACAAGAAGGACTGAATCCTTTCCTCTTTTCAAGCAGTTGAATATTCTGCCAGTAAGATACATGTTTGTTTTAAAAGTGCTGCAGATGTTTTTTGTAATGAGTGGTAATATTGGAGCAATTGTTGATAATGTTCGGACATCAACACGACATGTTAATAGAGTTGTTTTGCCAAGAGCAAGATCCACCAGGTTTCAAAAGTCCTTCTTGTTCTTAGGCCCCAAGTTCTTCAATAGTTTGCAAGAAAATTTAAGATCCATCCAGTCATATTTCTTATTCAGTAGATTGACCAGAGATTGGCTCTTTGTCCATCTTCCAGATGAGATTGAGCAACTGTTTTTGGTTATTCATTGACCATTCAAGCTCCATTTGTCGACAACTTATTGAACAACTATAATTAACTTACTTCTTGTTTCACCTGTTTTGCTGCTTTTCTCAATTTTTGTATTCGTTTCCTGAACTTTTTATTGTCACTTCAATAGGCTATTTTGTTTTTCTAATTCTAAATTCTATTCTTTAATTAAATTAAATTGATATTATTTGGCACCATCACTAGTTGTGATGGTCCTTTCCATTCTGGTTTTTAATTGTCTACAGCAACTCCTCCATGCGAACAGGGAATGTTTCCCTTGCATGAGAGTATTTATTGCCATTGATTTGTAATTTTTTTGCATATGTTATCAACTCATTTCATTAGAGTACATAACAAGTGAGTCTTAATCTATGTTATAAGAAGTTATTTCATTATTATTTTTTGTAAAATTTATTTCTTGGCAATAAAAGAATTTATTATTTATTTATTTAGATTATAGGGAAAGCATTGTGAGCTATCCATTCTCTATGGTAGTATTCTGTTTCATGAATTAGCCAAGAGCTGCCAATTGTACAAATAATAAAACATTTTTTTACAATCATATATTTTTAATATTCTATTGGATAGTTATTTTCGGATCGATCAAGGTAAGATTTCAAACGTTTGATTGGAGATCACAACTCCGCCTCGCCGTGTGATTAACTGGATGAAATCAAATCTGCTGCTACCATTCAATCTACTAATCAATTAGATATTAATTGAATTTAATTGAAAGAAGTCGTAATTAAAATAAAACTGACTTGCATTCTAAATGTGATTATTCTAAAATCTAATTAGATTCTATAAGTGAGAAACAATTGAACTTACCCGACAATCCCTTTGGATAGTTTTGACTAATGCATTGTAAGTATCCGCTTCTAGGAAGATTCCAGACGAGTGATGTTCCATAAAATCCAGATCTTTGTAGGTTGGTGATTTCTTCTGTCTTTCTGATTTGGAAGCCTAAAATTAATTTCATTCAATTAGAAACAACCTTGGCAGACAAATATGAGACCTTAATGATCAAGAGACATTATTCAATAATTTATTCATGAGAAAAACTCAATAAAATTTTTAAAAATAAAACCGAACATATTGAATTGGGAATGAAAATGATAACATTTAATATCTAAATCTTATTGTGCTTCTTCTTAATAAATAAACTTAGTATTTAACAGAGATTGATGATGGTGTAGCAACCGAAACTGGTAAATCAGTGGTTTGACAATAACTTGTCTTTTCATTTAATACGGATAACTACCACAATATCACCTTCACAGCTACTCAACAAACTCACTTTTCTCTTATATGTAGATCCTTTCAAATCGTACTTTTGGTGTAGCGGAATCGCCGAAGGAAGTAAGTTGTTCATGGCAACCATTCTGATGTTCTTGGAATTGCACTGGAATAAGATAAAACAATACATTAATTAGAATCCACTATAAAATAAATTGATAGAATGTCTTGCTAATGATAGAATTATCAAATAAAATTAAATTTCATGTAGGCTACTGGTCGATAACTGACAATGTTTATAATAATATTCTAATTGTCAATATACAAGTGATATGCCTGTGTCAATATATAAATAAGAAAGAGTTGTGTTTAGTACTCAGTCAATGTAGTCTTGCTTCAAAAAACGTACTAGAAGGATGTCACTATGCTCCAAATGCGAATGTGGCTACTGCATTCGCTTCTCCTTACTATTCAGTACATGGTTATTGGGTTAGAGAGTATAACAGTTAATTTGCCAAGGCGCATGGATTGGAGATGTATTACCACAAAACAAATTCTCACAACAAAAGTGTATAATAATAGATCTAGTACACTGTATACATTATAAAAATGACTGCATGAAGACTGATGACTTCTTATAAAATTTCAATCTTCAAAATAAGTTGAAATAAGGCAAGATTTTCTATAAAAATACGTTTTTTGATAACTAGGTGATGCTGCGCTGAAAGAGCAGATAGATAATGTTGGAAGCACATCATTTTGGAACAAAGAAAATCTGGTAGCTAATTCAATCGCCAATTTTTTAGCTGAGAAGTCTAATTCATTATAGTAATAAGATGGGACGTCTCATAATTTAATAATTAATTAATAATCATTCGCATTGTCAGCACAATATCTATTATTGAGAATAATTAATAAAGGGATTTGAAAAAATTACTATTTTGTACACTTACCTGATAACAATAGAGGCCAAAGAACTTGGGCAGGAGTGTTCTCGGATTTTGATTCAAATTCTGCAACAGACAAAAAAATACAGTTTCAGTACATAGTATTGCAGGTTGAGTGGAGTATTTTGGAAAATGAATAAAATAATATTGGAAATATTGGAGAGTTTTTCAGTTTGGATAATCTAGCTTTCTCAATATTTGATGTTTCCCAAATTTGACGGTCTTGACATGTAACAAAATTTTCGAATTTCAAACATGAGAGAAAGGCACATTCACAATTGAAATTGGATTTGTATTGATGGAAACGTTTGGTTTTGTATTGATGGAAATTCACTTTGTGAAATCTATATCTATAAAAGCGAAATGGCACTGACTGACTGACTGATTCATTCATTCATCACCAGAACTAAAAATCCACTGAACCGAATGCGTTCAAATTTGGCAGGCATGTTCATTTGGACGTTTAGACGCGCGCTAAGAACGGATTTTAGAAAATTTTCAAGGATACAACAAATATCTAAGTTTTTCTATAGTTTTTCGGCGTTTTCTCAATTTTTTCGAGAACCAATCGGTAGAAAATTTTGATATTTGGTAGGCAGGCTCAGATAAGGTCTAGAAATGTGTTAAAATATTTTTGAATTCCGTTCAAGACTACGCCAGTTATCAGTTTTTTCAATTGTAGATGTATTGCGGGTTGCATATCTTTTGCCTTGATACGACTAATCCTCACTGTAAATTCAATGGTTCAGGGAGATTATAGATGAACTAATTTGGAAGATATTGAATCAAGTTTCAAACTATGTCCGATATACTTCCCAAGGTTACGCTCAATATTAGCGTTTTACTATTTTTCGGAATTTTCGGTTTTTTCGAGAATAAATTGTTAGAAAATGTTGAAATTTGGTAAACAGCTCCAGATTATGTCTAGAAATGCTATGTTCAATAAATCTAGAATCCCTTCTGAACGGAATTTGCAGGCGAGCGAAGCGAGCCTGTTTGACTCATTGACACTGCTGATACTGTCGGGGGTCCAGGGGGCGAAGCCCCCTGGCTAGGCGGAGAAGGCGAGCGAACCGAGCCTGCCGGCTAGTAGGCTATATTCCATCAGTTATTTTATTAGATTTAGTGTGGCTGACAAGTCTACTAATCCAATAGGGAAGTCCAGGCAAGTCTAGGCAATCTTGAATGGGTAAGTAATGTAGAAGATTAATGTAGGAGATAGATGTCAGAGGTAGCGACGTCCCAATACGTTTGTTTTCACGTACTTTATGTTTGTTCGCAGTTCCCATGTTGCAAACATGCAATTGGATCGCAGTGCAATTAACGGATTCTACTAACAATCTACAACAAATTACTAAGAAGTATCTCAAGCTCATTCACTTTCAATGATATACATTTAATAAGATACGCAACGATTTAATATGATACATGTATCAAATGAGCCGAATTGAAAGGTCTTGTATTATAATTGACATGAATTATATTGTATCAAATTTAATACTTCTTATACAGATATTGAACCATCAAGTAAATTGATATGTTTAAAACATATGTTGGATAACTTCTTAAAATAAATTGAAGCGTAGACACACAGCTTGAGTAAGTCAACAAGCTGAGAATTACACGAAACCTGATAAAATACCGTCGCCTAACGGAGTACAATAGTTTAATTAGTTCACCCAGCTGGAAATTCTTGAAATCATTCAGTCAATTTACGCCTTCTAAATGCGATAAAATTGAATTGAATCCATAATCTTATCCATAACCTTAACGTCAACTAAACTGTATTACATTGACAGCTGGATTCCAACAGTGAGAAGACTTTGAATCTTGAGAAATTTTTAGTAATTATTGTTTGGAAATTATTTGAGAATCAATGCTGTAGTGAGTTGTTGAGTGGAAACCAATAACGTTTAGCTACTGAAGAACATTGGCATGCAATGATAGAATAGAAAGAGACAGAAAAAGAAAAATCTTTCAACAATAGAAATTATAAAAAGAGTTAGAAGTAGCAAGAGAGTTGAAAGTTGGAATGAGTAAAGTCAGATGGAGCAGTAGTGTGTTATGAAGTATAAATAGAAGTAAAAGTAGATGAAATAGAAAAAGTAGAAGCATAAGAAATAGAAATCGCAGAAGAATTCGTGGAAGTAGGAATAAGTAGGATGAATAAGTAGCAGAGGAAGTAAATGGTAACGAATAAAATTGTGGAGTAGAAGGGAGACAAAATTATCATAAGTAGGATTAAAAATAGATTAAGAAGAAATGAATGAAGAATGTAAGATGTCACGTATGTCATGAATGTATATACTGTTGAATGCAATAGACATTGAAAATATAAATTTAGGAACTAAAGATCTTCACCCGAGAAGTATTTTGCTAGATGTATTCACGGAAAAGCATAATTGAATTTCAAAAATGTTATTTACTGAATAAACAAGGTATATGGAGAAAAAATAGTAGATTGAACTTTTGGAAAAGAAAATGCGCATTTTTAAATTAATAATATAGAACAAAATAGTACACTAGTGACTAGTGCAACGTATCAAATCAACTCGATACCAGTATATCCAGTATATGAAAATAATTGCTAATACTCGAATACTGAAATGTGAATTGAATTAAATTAAATATCGAATATAAACGTGGATGACAACTAATCAATTTATAATTTGATAAAAATAATTTTCTGTGCTTCTAGTAGAATAGTAGCGAACAAGCAGTTGATCAAGTATGCGAACATGTTGCTTTTTCAAGTCAGATGCATCTCAAATAACCAAATACCCGGCTGTAACTGAGGTGCTCTCAACTAAGTGAGAATTTCATGTGAATAAAATATGTTAAGCAATGTGCAGTTGAATCTCATACTACTTAGGTTTTAATGAGCAGAATAATTAAAAATTGATTTCTAAACAGATCTGGCCTGCTATTCATATTACTTGACGGACGTTAAGAGACTAGAACCGTCTGGACAGTCCAACATGCTGCAACAAAGATTTCCGAATTGATACAGGCTATTTTAATAAACTACCTTGTTCGTTCTTTCATAATTCATAAGTTTTACTCAATCATACTAGGGTTTGAATAAGCTAACATAAGCAATTGTTCTTTTTCGTTACAATAAATCGGACACAGCCAAAGAAAATTAAAAAGAAAAAACACAGAATCCAAAATTATACGATAATATATTAAATCCACTCAATCCGCTATTATTCTCAATTCGATTTTTCTAAACGTACCATCTTTCTCATAACTATGATTGTCCCTCTTTGAGTACGCCATTTTGTAATGTTTGAATGAACCGCTAATCGGGGAGGAGCTTGTCTAGGCCAATGGCAGACGTTCACGGTCATTGGCTCAAGCGTCGACCAATAGCGGTGCTTCACCGTTAGTATAAATACTGCTGCTCTGTCCGTTTTAGTTTACCCGAGATTGATAATGGTGTAACAACCGAAACCGGTATCTCGATTTTCTAATAAATCAGTGGTTTGACAACATCTTGTCTTTTCATTTATTAACTATGATTGTACTTTTACAGAGACTGGAATGTAAGTACATAGATGTTCACTTTGTTTTTAGGGCTACTAATGTATAATAAATCACATAGTGCATAAATTTATCAAATTTATCAATCATCTTGGATTGCAAAGGTGAGAAATATAATGTTTACATAACTGATAGATTTTCAGTTTCAGTTTTTAGGTCTTCGCCGCAGTCAGTAGACCGGGGAATTTTCAAATAAAATATTTCATAGGATACAAGACCTAACCTAGTTCAGTTCAAATACCCAACCATAAAAAATAACAATTTATTCAAATGCTCGAGATGATACTAATTCAGAACTTTATACTCGTGAAATTTCAATAGTAGAAATGTTAAATATTAATTATTATAATTATTATTGTAATAAATGGTTAATTGAAGAATAAACATCTGTGAGTATGAATAAATTTCATATAGTTACTTTAAATAAAAATTATATACCCAAAAATGTACAAGAATCCTTCATACTTCCAAACATCAAAACTTATAAATTTTAACAATAAAGATACCAGATATAATATTGAACTCAGTTCCATGCAAAGAATGTGAGAAATCACATGAGTGTATAAATTAATCTTTCATCAAACTGTCCAGGTAATTAAAATCTAATAATATTCGCATTTATATTTTTGTATTTATACCAAATTCGTTGTGTGTAACAATAATAAATTGTACAATATTAATTCCATAAACTAAAATTTCAAAGTTCAGTAATGAGTTTTAAAGACCAGATCTCAATAAAACCACTCGTACAAAAAATGACTAACTCTAATAAAAAAGTTTGTAGGCGTACAATTAAGCCACTCTACAGAAAAATATAAAAAATACACAAATTTTAATAAAGAAGTGTTTGTAGACATATCAATACCGATTTTTAATTTATTAATGAAAGGTACATCACAAATATTTGGATCAATCTACAAACTGTGGAAACAATTTTAATATAAATCGAATTAATGTTTTAAAAACCTGTAGCTTTATTCCAGAGTATGATTAAAAAATAAATAAAAAAACAAGGAAATGTAGTATTGCGAGTACCAGTTCGGAGCATCAAAATGAAATAAGACTTCCAGATCCTACAAGAACAACATTCATCTTTATTTCATTCTGTACTTTGCATCAATTCAGTTGAAATACGTTTTTGAAACAAAAACTGACAAAATTATTGTAAATATGAGATAAGATATAAATAAAAAATTATTTGAAATCAAGAGTAAGCAATTTGTATTGCTAATAGTACAAGTAACATTGTAGTAAGATTCCAATAATAAAACGCAAAACAAGCTCGCAATAGTCACTAAAGACTTGAAAATCTGGTTTTTTGAATATCGGTGGAAATTGCTGAAATCTTGTACTAAAGCTAGATAAGCAGGTGCTAAGGCGAACTTCTTGAAATCGATTAATTTCAACATCAAGATTGAATGGAATTGAACTTGTACGTTTTGACCTAGAAACCTTGAGCTACTCTGGTGGAATTGGAAAAACGAGTGAAACATAAATTTTATAAAAAACAATACTGTTCATCGAGTACAAATGAGGATAGAACATGAACAAAAAATATAAAAAAGATAAGCTTTACATTTGTTTCAATCTACAAAAGTGTTTCTGAGAAAAATATAAATAATTAATATGAATGCCTTAAAAATTTCAATGGATTGTATAGGGTTTTTGTTTTAGCGTGAATTTAATTCGTCTGAACAAATAAAGAATATCTACTACTAATGAAATATCTAGAGATAATGACAACAAAATAATAGTTATTCCAGAAAAAAAATACCTGTTGGAATAACAAATCGGGTGATGATAATAATAATTATAGTAAATGAATAAACTAAAATTAATACCCATTTTTTCCAGGATCTATTCATAAGGATGTTGTTGAAACCCCCGTTATTGTGTAACTGTTCCTCATAGTTCACTACTTACTTTCAAATTCGTGTTTTTGTATACATGAATATGAATATGAAGATCAAAATAATTAAAAAATCATTCTTCAAAGCGCTGTGTACCCAGCTATACATTCAGTTTCAAGATTCTAGGCTCAAGACGTATCAAATAGAATAGACGTATCAGACAATAGAATTAAGAGAAAATTATTATTGATACAAGAGATTCCTACCCGTATCAGTTTTGAACAATAATTTCCTAACGATGTATAATCTTGAAAAATATACGTATCATTGTGAACTCACCGCTTTATAAACTGAAAATTAGGGCTAAGTAATCGATAACTTTTCATGATATGTTGTCTGATTTATATTTAAAAAAAGTGAATAATTTATACTTCAGTTTCAATTAATGAAAACTGGAAAATTGGGTCAGATCTATCTCCTTTATTGAGAGTGGAACAATTCTATGAATAAATAATAATCTTCAAGTTTTCATAATCTAATGTTGACGTTATTAAAACTAAGGAAATTTCTATATCCTACCTATTCCAGTTAAACTCAAACGCCTTGTTTCAATGTTCAGTGGAATAATCTGTAACATGCTTGATAACAAATAAAAATTATTTTGATTTGATACGATTCAAGTGGAATTACCTAAATCATTTCAGTGGAATTGCTCAGTTCTTATCAGTGAAATTGAGGGGTTCCTTGGATTGCAAAATGAAAATAGCTTGAAAGGAATGAAAGCACACTTCGTATAAGTAACACTAAAAATAAAAAAATACGTACAAGTACACTAAAAATTACACTAGAAATAAAATCCGTACAAGATAGAATGAACACGGAAACAAGAGAAAGAAGAGGTTATAAAACAACAATATATTAATGTTCTCACCATATAGTAGCCTGGAAGCAGTTTTTGAAGGAACTCGCCCTCTTTATGCTGAACAGTTTTGATGATGAATTCATCATCGTCAGTGAGATAAAAGATAGAGCCGCTTGCGCCTGGATTTGACAATTCTCGCAACGGAGCGCTGCAGAAAGATATCTGAAAACAAATTTACGAAATTAGTAGCCGTCAAATTTTTAATAACATATTATTAAATTATTAATCTAATGACTACACTGGGAAGAAAGAACAGGCATATCCTGTATATTATGTATTTCCTGTAAAACACAATTTTACAGGAAAATTGTAAAACACAATTTTCATTAAAATTTAGTACAAAATTTTAGTTTAAAATACCAAATTTCTGTTCCAGAAATAACTGCACCAAATGGGATTGTGAATCTTTGAAATCGATAGTATAGTTATAATTCAACCGATTCTGATCAATTCAAACTTTACTGAGATTCTAAATAGCAAATGATTTAGAATTAAAACGTCAAATCATTTCTAATTGAACTTTATTCAACTATTTGTTTTGGAGGAGAAAAAGGATTCAAATTGATTCAAAGGTGTACATCATCAGTTATTCTTTCATTTTTTTTGTTATTCTTTGTTGCCTAAAACAATTTTCAAATGTATTCATTTTTTAATTTCTTGATCGCAATTTTTACAAATCGTTGTAACGTTTATAAAATGTTTGCAAATGATTCTCAAACTTATCATGTACCACATATAGTTGAATTTTAAAATAAGAAGCATATTATCTAAACTACTGGTGAGTAGAGATATACTACAATGTGTACATAGAATAGACACTATTATATATGACATATATACAGCAAAACGTTATTGACATGAACGCCTCATTAGCAATGAGATAAAGAAGCAGAAATGTATTTTCAACACTGTTGATCTATTTTTACAAAAAAATATTATAAGAGAGGAATCTATCTGTCAAACTTATAAGGCTGCTTCCTTTCACCAAATAGTGAAAAATTCCATTGAACATACTCCAGATATGCTTTATAAACTAGAGGTATAGTCTGTTCAAGCAAAGAAGACATTCTGGCATGATGAGAAAATAACTCCAGCTCGGTCAACATTGGTCCATAAATTATAAATTTGGCCACTCACTAATTGCAGGAAACATTCTGATCTACAATTTGAGATCAAATTTATAACTTTATAATAAATATTGACCGAGCTGGAGTCATTTTTCCATCTTTCCAGAATCACATTGCAATTTAAACTTTCAAGTGTATTTTGCCAAAGATCTCAATAACCATAAAAGTGACAAACTTCCAAAAGATCATAATATATTGAATTTCTCAGATGATTTTACATTGAGAATCATCATTTTGGCACCTCCATGAAGCCCCTAAAAATTATAACATTCAAGATTTGATAAAAAATGTTAAGTCTTCCACTACTGTTACCTCGGTAACAAAGCATTTCTGGGGGTATGTCAGAAGAAAATGTTTTCACTATTGGTGTAAGGAATCAGCCTAAGAAGTTGAGCAATTTTTCCTGAAGCACCCTATATAAATATTCTGTAGAATTATGTTTAATAACAAAGTGATTATTGAAGAAAAGGCTTCATCAAATTGCTTGGGCGGCAAATAACATATGTAATAGAATATATAACATATGTCATGTTACAGAATATTCTTGTCAATAGATTCAACCAACTACTTTATCTCTCTAGAAGACGGGAAAATTAATTTACGAAAATGTAAATTATAGCGTTTCCCGTTAAAATGTAAACTCTTTCATCGTCATCCGCAATAGAATTTTTTAGTAAATGAACCGAACTATCTACCAGTAAAAAGATAACACTAGGATGTCGCTTATCGCAAACTGCTTTCCAAAACTGATAAAATTCTCAACGCAGAACAGCTCAACAATATTCCCATTTCTAATATTATAAATACTAATTTAAGATGAATGTGTTATCTGTTATAGTATTGTTCACTGTTGAATATTTGCAATAAAAATAGAAAGTCTCTCAAGCACACAATGATATTATCAGTTCTTTTCAAATTATTTCAAAACAAAATTATCTTACTCCTATTCAAACTCCAACATTGTTCATTCTTATCAACACAAGTAGATATTTCATTCTTGCAGAAAGTGGGAAAGAACTGAAATATTAATTTCCCGTTTTTGAAAGTACCTTGTTGAAAAAGAATAAAGTTTCAAGTCCCTTCATCATCATCAATATATGCTGTAAGCCAAAAAGATTCGAACTTTTACAGCATTATTTTATAATAATTACTACATCAACATTTTTGTCATTGCGGATGTTGCGACATAAGTATCCAATTTTACTTGTGCGTGGGTAATGGAGAGTGCGAGGGTGATTGATAAAGTGGTTAAACGACCCACTATGGTGGGATTCGAACCCACGGCCGGGTAGCGCTAGCGGACCAGAGGTTGTCACTCGGCCAACCAGGCCGGTTGGAATTTATTAGTGTACTGAGGATGTATAATGTTTTGGTGTATAATTTTTAGTATAAAAATTATTGTAATAATTATTCAATGATTTTAAATGAAAATTTACACTTACGCTTGAGGACAGCTCTCATCTTGAGCGAACTAATTTAGCGAGATTGAGTCTAAGTTTAGAGCAAATCATGTAGTACTATAGATGAATTAATTGAATATAATACAAACATTGAGTGATTGAGTGGTAAAAATATTCTTATGGCTTTTAATATTGGGGAGACCCTTACGGGTAGTTCCACCTCGCCAATGTGTACTTCGCCAAATACTGGTCACCCATCCAAGATCAGTCTACAATCTTTGTGACTTAACATCACGATCATCGATAGATCACCCTCACCGAGCGACTAATACGACCCATACTTATCCCAGACTGCGTTAGTTATAGTTCCTGCACACGGGATCTATACGGATCTATAATTATCCAAGCAGAATTATACAATTTCTATTACACTGTTAATATGCATGTTAATTATACAACACTGTATAATCAATAATACACTGTTAATTATGCAACAGATGAATAATTGAAATTCGAAATTAAACATTGATACACTTCGGAGCAGAATAATTGAACATTTTTCAAGTTGCCAGTAATTAGTCTTATATATCAGTAAATGTGTGGGAGAAAAAGTTAGGATATAAATATAAATGGAAATAAGATTGAAAATTATAATTGTTAACAGAATATTGAAAATTTTATCAACAATAAACTCTTTGAATTCTTAAGCTCTATTTACTAAAAAATTCAATAAAAATTGATATTATTGAAGTGTTGGCGATTTTTACGAACACAGTTCACTTCATTGATCCATCAGTAGTATAGTAGTTCATCAAATTTTGTATATAAACACGGTTCAATACGAAACGAGACGTTACAATTCAATAGAATACCTTTCAATTTGTTTTAAATGAATATCATATTGAATCGCACTGTGCTAATTGAATGAATCTCCTTAGAATAAAATATTGATTCAGTGTCCCAATATTTTAAAAAAAATGCTTTAAATCTACAATTATAATTTTGCAACACAATAATCTTTATTATTTATATCGGCTAGCACAGATAAGTTTTTAACTTATGCTAGTTAAACCACAAATTTGATGGAATGAAGTTTGATGCTTTGTAATCTCCACTTACTTATTTGATTAATTTTATGTTAAATATTGTGCTAAAACATTCTCCATTTTATTTAAATTTGTACTTAGAATGCAATTAATAACATTTGCACTGTAATTCGTTTATTTATTCAGAGAGACAAACAGACAACAGGTCCTACACTACCTCGACCCCAATTTTCATTCCAGAAAATTCATTCCAGAAAAAGTTAAACTTCATGAAATCTTCATAACGATCTATAAAGATCCAATCTTCTAAAGATCTATTTTAAGTCGAAATTATTACCAGAGAGTTTATGGCAGATGAAATCGAACTGAGTCGTGGACAAACTTTATAGAGAGTTTCATGTTCAATTCAACTTACTAAGAAATCATCGGGCTGAATTCCAAAGAGATCACGGAAGTATCTAAAAGCGATTGGTGCGTAAGTCTTGAAAATGAACTCGGAATAGTGATGAGCTGGCGTGTGGCTCGATCCATCAGCTGGAAATGTGGTTGTTTCGACTGTCATGAAGTCTTGCATGAGTAAATCTCTCTCTGGTTTGGATGCCAGTCCTCCCACCGCATGCTGGATACCCAGCTGGATGGAACCCATAATTTGTGAGGTTTGGATCTGTGAAAGCCAAACAATTGCATGAGAAATAGACAAGCAATAGCTTAAACAGTAGTAGAATCAGGTATTCTCAATTACAAAAAAATGTTTGTTCAAAGAGGAGAATAAACTTCATGAGAACTACAAATGAAAAAAGTAGTAGAATGAAAAAAGTTATAGAAAATCAAAAAGTTTTAAAATAGTAGTAGATTGTAAAAGGTTATGGAAGAGAAAAAAGTTGAAAAGGAGTAGAAGAATCAATAGTTTTTCAAAGAAAAATGTAATTTATCATTTAATGTACAATAAGCTAATCTTTTTGAGGAGAAATAGGTTGAGAAAAATATAATTTTTAAAAGGTAATGAAGAAATTATTAAAAGAGAGGAGCTGTGAGATCCAATCTCGCGTTGAGTTGAAATAAATGAAGAAAATTTTCACACGAGAAGAAAATTTTGAGGGCGAGTGTGACACTACTAATGTTAGTTAAATCCGCCAGACTTTTTACAATTCCTAAAATATTTATTTTGAGAAGAAACATTAATCATTTACGATAAAGTTTTTATTTAGTCTAGTCAACTTTAAGAAGAAACTCTTGACACACCCTATGAGGAATAAATACACTATTTTGCACTTTATTGGCATAATCATCCAGTAATTTATGGGCATTATCATTCATTAATTTACAGTCCAATATGAAAGGCTTTTCTATCTTCTTGTAGACATCATCATAAGGTAAAATGAAACAGCACAAAAATTATACATACTTGAGAAATTAAATTTACAAACCAAACTATAAAATAAATTTAGAATAGTAGCGTGAATAGGAAAAACATACAGTAATTGAATAGGAGAAAATAATTCTATTTCACAAACTTAGTACGAAATGGGAAATTATTTAGAGATGGATGTACAAAGAAAATAAAGAAGACTCATGATCATAAGAAAATGAACTGTTTGTATAAAACAACATATACAAGAAATCAAATATTTGCTAGCCTCTGGATATATAAAAAAATGAAAATAGCAGAGCATGAGATTGAAACATTTTATCAAATTAATGATAATTACAATATATAAAAAAATAAAAATAGCAGAGCTTGAGATTGAAACAATTTATCAAATTAATGATGAATACAATAAAATATAGGCTAATATCAGTAACTAATAATTTTTGTTTTTATTCATATAGTCTAAGAATGTAGCCTAATGTAAAAATTTAGCACTTTGAATACAGAAGTTGAATTTTATGAAAGCGATATGGAATAAGATAAGGAACGCAAATTAATGAGCAAATCCCTACAAAAGACATCTTGAATAAATTAAGAATTCAAGTTGAAATTATTTATTGATTTACCGGTACGTGGGGGTTACTTTGGGGCAGGTTTCGTAGTTTTCAATATATGAGTTACGAATCCAATCTCAGATATAAGCAGCTCAAAAGATAGCTACACTTTTTGCCTTTCTAATGAAATGTCAATGAAGACCAAGTATGGAGGTGTTATCTAATTATAAAACATAATACATGTCAAAGTCACAAAAAGCGATGCAGGGTAACTTTGGGACATTTTTCTTCTTAAAATGTATCTAAATTGATGAGAACAATACTGTAGCATATAAAATTGATAATTTCAATCTCAATTGATCGTTATCCACTAGAAAAATCAGTGAAAGTTGAAATATATGAGGATTGATTATATGATAAAACAATTACAAAATTTGCTTTTTTTGCTTTTTCGGAGTTCTACTATCTTATGATTGCAGGTTTGACGTCTAGTGGGATCGGACTCCCCATTTAATAATCAACTGCACTTGTTTCAAGCATGTTACAAAGGATAATTGGTTCTTCACGCCACAGGGTACTTGCATACGTTCCTACAGGATTTAAAAGTGGTCAAGAATGCATAGTTTCATAGATCATGATAATAATAATACCCTGTGAGATTGCTGGTCAAGGTCTGGTGTCGCACCTGATCAGTTCTGATCACTCTGATCAGACCTAACGACGGCTTTTTAGGCAGCCGGGACCGACGGCTAAACTTTTTATGCATTGGAGATGCATTGTAGATGCAACTTTCAATACATTTCGATTGAATAAAACTATGACAGTGCACAAAACTTCTTATTTGGTCAATTAATTCATAAGGAAAGGTGGGTTTTATCGTCCATACAAGAATTCATGCACAAAAAACCTAAAAATGTTGATGAACCATTCTGTACTCAAGATGGAGTTCATATTTACGAGGGAAAACAGTTATGGATGTGGATGACCCTTAAAAATCATTTAGGGGTGGCTTTCTGCTGGTTGTCCCAAAGTTACCCCGCAACCTGCTGAAATTATGGTTATATCTCTATACAATGAGAACAAAAAATTTTTTCCAAGTTATTCTAACGCTAGATTGAAGTCAACAAATATAAGAAAAGACCATAATAACCTTAGAAGTATATCCTATAAAATGATCAATGGGCGATAGAAAGTTTCCAGATTTTCCACAACATTGAAAATATCAGTATTTCAAAGAATAGCTGAGACTCTGAGACCGCCATTTTGTTCCACCCATAACTTTGAGGAGTGATCAATAAATATCAGTACACCTAGAGCAACTGTTCTGACAGTTTTCAGGCTCGTAGAAAGCATAAAAATGGTGTAGTAATTGAAAATTATATAAGAAGCCCTTATCCCAAAGTTACCCCACGTGTCACAAAGTAACCCCCACGTACGGTATTTTCAATTTATTGTAGTACAAATCCGTTTTTTAATCATTTATAATATGCTTTTTCAATCGTTTATTGATGGAACTGGAAGAAGTGCTTTGAATCCTTTCAAACAAGACATTAGTTATCTCTCAGCATAAATTATCTATCATCCTGCAACGAAAGAGAAGGAACATTTCTTCCTCACTCCATGAACGTTTTGATAAAAATTTCGACAATTGCCAATGTAATGTTATTTTCAACAAATTAATTCGATTTATTGATTCCTATCAGTTCTTTATTTAGTAGGGGGAGCATGTCAAAGAACTTCAAAACTGATTCACAGCTTCAATATCGTGAACAGCATTGGAAGTGCCTATTAAATTGTTAATCACCCCGTGAGATCGTTATTTTCAATAATTATGAACATGATTAAAGAACATGATACATATAAGATCAAGTTACACCATGCATCATTCGAGAGCCGCAATAACTATAAACAAAAAATTTTATTCTATTTTTTTATGCATTATCACGCACTCTGGTAACCTGCCGTCAATGAAACATGCTAACATTCAAAATAAAAATGTTTTGCTTGATGTGATAGTGTTTTAATAATCTTGAAAGAAATTATATCTTTTCATAAATCAACGGTATTCTTTATATTTTTGAACGATGTGTCCACGGTCCAATTTAGAGTACTTTCGATTTATTATTTGATACAAGACCTTTCAATTAGATTGTTTCACTTGATACACGTATCATCTTATGTATTTTCTTGAAAGTAATTTGATCCGTGGAAACATAGGTTTATAGAATCAATCTTAATTGCGATATGTGTATTCTTGTGAATCATGTTGAATAGATTTATGATGTACTTAGCTGGTTTGCGTTCTTGTGAAAGCCTTTTGCGCTAATATGCACCAAGATGTGATAAATAATGTTTGCTGACACGACGCGTATGATGTACAAGCGGAAACTACTCATGTTCAACAAAAAATTAATGTAAATAAACTATAAATCTTGAATCAGGCAGTAGAGCTTGCAAGCGTGCCTTATCAACGCATTACATGTGAGTTACCAGCTCTCATTATGGATTCATTGTGAAAATTGAAGTAATAAAATCAAAAGTTATTAGGATAAATCAGACGATTCAATATCATGATCAATTTGAAAAACAATTTCAAGGTATAATGATACTTCAATTAAATTATACGGACAATGATTACTGTTTGCGCTGAAAAATATTCAATAAAATTGTTGTATTCTATGTTCTGTGATAGATTAGTGGAAGGAGTCACTAGAAAAATAAACCTACCTTTTTATACGTTACTTCCCCTCCAGTACCAACTCTCCGATGACCGAGTTTTTTCTCTCTTTCCGACTTCAGTCGTGAGATGCCTGTCATGGTGGATGATGGTCCAGCATTATTGGAATTGCTCTGAAACATGTAAATTGGATAGTTTAGAAACACACGTGAGAACACATTTACACATGTAAGTTGATAAAACACAAAAAATAACAAACCCAACCAGAACAATATTAAGATTTGTCTAAACAGATGGATCAGTCGAAAATTCGTTTCAATTCAACAAACATACACAATTTAAAACTTCAAATGCGCAATACTATTTGGATACCTCTTCAAAACTTCCAACAATTTCACGGAAACACATATTACACTTTGCATTGGGGGATGATTGAGTGAAAATCGCTAAAGAATTTAACGCTTCCAAATTATATTCACGATAAAAAATAGATAAAAATAGACAAGTCTGTGTAAAGAAAGGAGATAATGGACAATTTCTAAAAAAAGGCATTCCAACGTGTATTCATTTCATCTGATAAAATGTATTATTAAGATAAAAGTGAATGAGGAGGGATGGTGGAGGGTAAACATCATTAACCGCCGTTCAGACTTCAATCAATAGATGTTTTATGCAATTCCCTGAAAGCAATCTCGAATGTATCGAATCCAATTTAAATGCAAATTATTATCCTCTGCAAAGCCATATTTTATATTTCATCACGAAAGCATCATATTGACAAAATTGGCTACCTTTTACCCAAGTGTCATTCACTTTACAGCTACTGTTTCATTTTTTCATATTCATCAATGTTATAACAACAAGATTCACTACTTCATCATGTAAAGAATGAATACTTTCAACTATCACCACAACGATTATAACAAGCAGCTATTAGACCAACTTTGGTGATATGAATTAACACTTCATGGGTGGCTCGTTGAACAATTTTTGACCACAGCACAATCACATAGATACGGCCACCCCGTCTTTCGGAGGAGACGATAAGCCGTAGGTCCCGACTATCTAAAAAGTAGTCGTCATCTATCATTCATATCATTACCCACGCACAAGCCTATGAGCTCATGTGGGCTTCACCCTCATAACAAACAACTTCTCCTGATTTGTTTTAATGGCAGAAAAAATGTATAACAATCTTAGAATAAAATTAATACAAATGACATGGGAAATATTCAAACAACACAATAAAATTAAATACCAATTAAGTCTTTAGAATATATTCAACCAAAAATATCTATTAGCATAGTGAATGTTTATTGAGCAAGATAATCGAAATTAATAGACCTAGGCTATAATTAATCAAAAATCTAATCTATATATTACAAAAACTTGCTCTATTCGAGAAATGATTATTTAAACATGGATTTATTGAAGTCTAAATGGGCGTTTTCCTACACACGACACGACGGTTGGCAGTGAGAGCCAATCACAGCTCTTGTTAGTTAAGATCTAGGACAAGACAGCTTTTGTGATTGGCTCTTGCTGTCAACCATTGTGACGTGTAGCCTATAGGAAAACGTTCAAGTAAATCGTTTTCTGGGAATAGACTCCTTCAACCCAGTTTTCACAAAATCAGCAGGTCATTTCACACATATCAACATGACAGAAATCAGCTGATCAAAAACCTCTTTAGGCTACACTTTATTTGCATTTTTCATTTCATTGTAAAGAGTATCAGCTGTTCCATAGACCATGCCGGGTCACCAGGAAGGACACGACACAAACGGACAAAATTGCATTGAGCACATAAAAAATGTTTGGTTGGGTCTGGTGTGACATAGTCTCACCTATTCCAATGCTAAAGCCTTCCCAATAATTCGGAGCGGTCATTATGGACGTTTGTGTTTGGTCTGGTTTGACAAAATTCTCGATTCTCAAGCCGCAGCTCGAGCTGTCCGGCTCTAAAGTCGCTGCTTGAGCTGCCCAGCTCTAGATGCGCTGCTCTAGCCATCACAGAACTATAATATTATTATTACTATATATTATTAAACTATAATATTATTATTAACTATAATATTATTAAACTATATTGTTAATAACTATATTATAGATGTTTACTCTGTTATTAGGGCTACTAATGCATACTAAATCAATAAATAGTGAAATTCCACTAATGATAACTATATCTATAATTTATAGTTATATGAATGGAGTTGTGACGGTTAGAGCAGAGCAGCTAGGGCTCTAAACTGAGCTGGGCAGCTCTAGCAGCGAATTCATAGCCGGACAGCTGAAGCTGCTGCTTGAATCATACCTTTAGAGTGAAAACAAACAAACACGGTCGGTTTCCCGTATCAATTTCTGCTTGAGTCGACTTTAAGGCAATACAGACGGTGCAGAGGCGGCACAAACTGGAGAGCATATCCATGCTAAATAATAATTATATCATATTCACGCTGTACTTCGGGACTCGACGGTTTATAAGGGTTTGATTTGCAATGCATAGTTCAAGTTCAGATGACAAAACAAATATCAGCGAGGGCAAAATTTTATTTACAATATTATAAGACTTTCACTGATAAAGCGGCGAGAGAATGTCCACAATACAGGGAGCTAAATTTTCATTCAGGGAGTTCAAGAATGTTTTCTTTTGAGATCACATACAAACATAATGACTTTGGGATTGAGTCCAACAGACTCCATAGCATACAGCATCACTTTTGAGACAAGCACAAGCTTCAGTTATTTTGTTATTATTTGGGAATTCAGAAAATGTTTTCTTTTGCGATAACATACAGACATCATTACATTGAGCTGGTGTTCATCAGTATACAGCACCACTTATGAGACAAGCAAAGGTTAAGTTATTTCGAACATCCAACAGGACTTGACTGATGTCGATTTTCTTATAAATGAAATGCTTGTTTTTCTTCTTAGGATGACAACACGCTTCTAACATAGAAAATTAAGTGAGCATGGATAGCCGCATTCAGTTTCCTATCGTTTCAGCAGCTACGGGTTCGATTCCCGTTCCAACTGTATTCACAGCATCATTCTTCACGCCATTACTCCCGCACAAGTAAATTTACCTACAAGTACTTGCACCTGTATGTGGACATTATAGTACTAAAAATAAAGTACTAGCCTACTTTCTTTCTCACAAGGAATGTTACATCTCAAATCCTATTTACTTCACCTAATGAATTTCTTAAGCTTACCTCGAAACTCTGAATTTCCTTCAGAATCTTCCGAAATTCACTAAATGGGTTTGAGTTTTACCTTGGAACTCTGAATATATTTAAGAAAATTTTACCTTGAAATTCCAATTTCAACAAAATGGTAATTATATTATCAAGTATGACAATGATTTGCTGAGATACATCAAAGAGAACTCATCTGCGCCATCGAAAAAAATCTTCAAGCTCAAATTATCTTTATTCCTTCTTCACAACATTCTTTATCACAAAGCAAGAAATTAATCAAAGTACATACACGGAATTCCTCCACAAAGACCAATCGTCTACATGTGGAAGGGAGTTCCATGGATAACACATTTACAATCACAAAAAAACAATAAATTCTGAGAACAGCAAGTTAGTCGGGTAACTTATCTGAGGTTTTTCAATATTGATCTTTGTGAGACTGCCAGTGGTTCAACAACCGAGGAAGAAACACCAAGTCAAGCCAGGATGCTATATTGGATCAGCTAATCATTAAGCTGATGTATAGGTAAATATGGTTATGCATAGGTAAAGTTTGTTATTCTGCACTGGTTGCTCTGCATAACTTGGCTGAACTCAGAAAAATAAAATAACTTGACAATTTCCTGAGCCTACTTTTGACACACTCAATATGTTCGTTCCCTCAGCTCAGCTTCTCATAAATTATTATTGCATCCAATCCAAGTATCTGAAGCAATCTACACGTTCAATGGAACAGCAGTCACAATCCTGCGTCCTTGCTTTTTCATAAGAGTGAAATTTTAATATGATGGACAAGATTAGCCTGGTTTCTTGTTATTATTTGTATGAATTTAGTTTTGGAAACATTAGGTCAGGCTGATGTAGTCAAATAATTTCTTGGTTCTTGCAAGTTCTAAGTTCTAATGATGTAAGTTAATAGGCCTTAGTTAGGCACTGTAGTTAATGTTTGTAATTTTGAAATATTCTTGATCACAGTTATTTCTCTCATGAGGATGAGATTATATGAGATCCGAAATTGAAGCGGGAAAACCCCAGAAAAAGCAAAATGCTACACTATGATCCATGATGAATCAGCGCGAAGAACACATTCTACATTGAAAGCTCACTTTAAACCCCTTCAACATCAATGTAGTTATTCATATAGATGATCTAATGAATGGAAAATACTATAGATTCCGATAAATCATATGTATACAAATATCATCTAACCTACATGTACAATATAATAAATATCGATACTTACATCTCCTTTCTTGAAGTCTCCTTGCATTTCTGAAACAAAATTAATCATTAATAATTATTGAGTACACATAAAAAATTGGCATGATAATTATCAAAAAAGTGTATTCATTACAATACAACAAACATTTATTAGGCTACCTCATTATTATTCAGAGCTTTCAATATTATAGACAAATGTACCGGTACTTTTCACATTGTACCTTAGTCCCTTTAGACGAACATAGTTCTACTTTAATTTCCTAAATAGCTGGGGAAATCTCCAGTTATTGAATTATGTCACTAGAATCCCCATTTAATTACACTGCCATAGTAAGGTGTAACTTATCTATAAGCCTGCAAAACAATCTGGATCTGAGGCTCAACCTCTTAGAACCCCAGTCAAATAAAGCAGGACATTTCAAAAATGATTTACATAGTGCACAAACTGCTGTTGGCTTTCAGAAATCCATCAATCTGTTAACTTTAACAAAAAATTATAACGATTGAAGGTCTTCAACTAAACCTTCATATTTGTGACGTTATCAATCAGAAACACTGAAATAACTTTGATCTTGTTCATGAATGAGATATACTGAAGCAATTATCTGATGAAAAATTCCTGGAATCAAATTCTAGAGATAGATTCTAGGTTATGATTATCCAGCATCAAAATCTCGTTAATACGGTAGACAATGGCTCCATAGATAAGAGGGTGTGACCAAAACTTTCATAACATCGATAGGAATTGAAACATTAATGTTATTAAACCGATTATCCATTTGAAAGAACGACAGGTTTGGAATTGAAACAAATTGGCCATGATAAATTTAAAACACGAAATTTCATTTACCGTTATTGATGATGGTGCATATGTTCAATAATGATAAGACAGGAGAATGCGAAAATTGACAAACAATTTCTAATGAGAGTCTCACCTTCTTTTTCACTATCATCTTCTCTGGTGTCCAAGGAATTTCCTTCGATTTTAGTTTTATTGAAAGCATCAACAACTTCAATTTCATCTACATTGTCACCAGAAGAAGCCATTTTGGGGTACACTAATTTGGGCCTAATCTAAATGTAACATCCACTTTACATTTTCTTAGAATGATAACATACAATAACTACACTTATTCATTATGATCTAGAATATGATCTCTAAGAAATCTAAGTCCTTGTGAAGCACATTGACATGACAGTACAAAACTTGGAATCTACATGTACATTCGATCACAGCCATCTCAGACCCCACCATTACCAACCTAATAGACATCATTTAATTATTGATTCTTCTACTCATTACAGTAGGTCACCTGAAAACATTCTCCTAATAACTCATATAGACCTTTTAGAACTGAATAAATAATAAAAATGAACTGGTAGATATTAGAAAGCCATTTTTTAATACATCTATAAATTGAGTTCAATTTCTACTTTATAACAATCACTGTTGCCACCATACCAGTGCTGTAGTTTTTTATTTACCGCGAGTTCTTGAATGAAAGGTGAGTCAGTCACAGTAATATTATTAACTATAAAATTATTGTATAAGACTATAAGTTATTGTAAACGGTAATTAAATAGTACAATGAATTTTACTTTTTGTATTCTATAACAATAGAGAGTAGAAACGTACAAGTTCAGTATTTCCTAAATAGAAATGGAACTAAATGAAAATATTCTTCGGCCTTGGCCAGTTCGCTCTCCGCAGATTTGACAAATTAAATTTTCCTCAACATTTACCTAAAATTAACATATTTAAAAAAGGATCGTACAAGAACTATCTCAGTTCTAAAATAAAATATAATAATTGATTGGAGATGTGATTGAATAACAGCACTCCAAAATATTGAGGAAAACTTCCAACACAGAGAAAATATGAGAAGCACCTTCTCTGTGCTTCCAGCCTTGACTGCTAAGTGCACGATATATTCCAGTGGTTTACTTGAATATATAACTCCAGTTATAAGAGCTAATGCGGGTGTTTAAAAGGACGCACTGTACAGTTTTCCGGTATCCGACAATCCTAGATTACCCAACTTGGGTATGTACTGTTTTTTTAAATTTATGCTTGTATTGACAATATTAGGCTAATATTCTACAACATACGTCAAAAATGTTTTTATGTAACTTACATTCGATAGTTATTAGAAGTTGGTTATTCAAATTCCCAGTCAGGCATTAAAATTACACCCGATCCAATAACCCTACCCAAGAGAGAAAGTGGGAAGCCGCCCTGGGCCAACACCAGGTAAAAGAAAAGACCACTGCTTAGGAGTAACATCAGGTCCCGGAGCCGACGAAAGCGCAATGCGCTCCCGCACAACTTCCGAGGCCGTGATAGGCTTCCACACAGAAGCCAAGTCTGCCCGCCGGGGATATGCCGCTCTGGGAGGTAATGCCACAGACTGCCTCCCCACCAATTCAGTCCAATACCGAAACATGGCATCTTGAGGCGGCATGGTTGGTGGTTCGGTAAAGGAGTCTCCATCAAGAATCATACGCAAACACTTCGACATATCTTTGCGGAATAGCTTCTGCGTGTGCGCATACTCCATACGACGGAGCTTCCTTTTGGAGGCTTGGCGGGTCTGGCAGAACCCTGGGGACGTTCATCCACAGCAGAAGGCTGAGGAGCAGGGAAGATCGAGTGGTACCAAGCAGATAGGCCAGACGCCAGATAGAGTTTCTGTCTTGGTAGATCCTGGATGCGGAAGGCTTCCAGTGCAAGAGAGGTAAGTTTATGGCTTTGCCAACCATCAACGCGTTGGGAAAGAACAGTAAAGGCTCGAATTGCAGGCAAGAAGGTGTCGTGTTGGGGAAAGAAAGCGAAAGGCGCGACGTTATCCTGCAAAACGTTTAGATCACGAGGCTCGGGCAAAGGTAGATGGAATGGAGGACTGGCTTGAAAAGGGTAGGTGGGGTGGTAGGTGCCAACACTGGTGACGCAGGAAGACTCTACGAACACCAATTTCGGGGGAGTGGAGTCGTTGTGGTGTGGGGTCGGCCTCTCCTCCATCCGCGGGCTCGGCGTCCACATGCTCATAGCGTTGCATCAACGCTCTTATACCCGGGGTCCGACCGGTGTACGAGGAGTAGGGATCCTCGGCTCAGGGCGGACAGGTGTGGCTTGTGCAGCCCGAAGGTCTGCACTCGCCTGCTGGAAGAGCGTTCTATAGTCTGCCCTCCTAAGCACCCCCTTGACCCCTTCCAGAGTTCTGTCTGGTCGGGATCGCAAGAGTTCAAGGTTGACAAACCTTTCGCCAGCAGCCACAAACGTGGCCTCGTCCCTGGCCATCAACCTAAGCTCCTCATCGGTCCACTGAATCTTCGCCCGATCTGGCAGAGCGGCGAGCTGTTGGTAGCGCTCGACCGGATGCGCTGAGCGCATGTGGACGCCAAGCCCCCGTTTGGTATTGAAGGAACGACCACAAACCGTACACGTAGGAAGAACAGGTTGAGAGGGAGGGGGTGGGGCCAATCGGGCGGGGTGAGGCACCCCATCGGCGGGAGGCGATGTTGGTGGATCCTGACTGCGGCCAGGACCCTCTGCGGCCTCCTGCATCGGAGGATTGCTATCCGAGGCCTTGCTTTCAGTTCCGCTACCAACATCGAGCCCTTTGTATCGGCCTGGTAAGCCGATACAGGGCAAGCCTTACCGGTTTAGCTATAACTCTTACCATCACAGAGTTATACCCAGGGTGGACGCACGTGGAGCGACCGGAAACAGGCACATGTCGGCAAAGCTTAGTCCTAGTTGATACCCCTAAGGGACCCCGCTAGGAAACCTGGACTTGTGACGCAGAGGGACACGATGTTCGGTGCCAGTCTACGCCTCCAGGCAATGCACGATTTGTCCCCCCAAAATTTGGATTTGTCATATTCTAGTTACTTATTATTGGTGAATAGTAAAATTCAATAAACGGTGACAAAATGTTGGCAATTTCAGTGCATCGTACAACAGGTGATACATCACTTTTAGTGGATGGCTTGAAAGGCCTGTGCCTCCTGAATGCATGAGCCGGAACAACTATTCCAATACTCTCAGCAGAGTATCCTTGGACTCCATGATATGTAGAAAAATCTGGCATCATTCTTCCTTCTTCATTGAAAAAACGAAGGATTAAATTATTTAGAATTTCTAATTAGATTGAAATTGACTAAATCATCTGATAATGATGATTCTGTCCTTTTAGGTGAGGGAAACATCTGCCACATAATATTCTGGCAAACTTTCTTTATACAGCGTCAATGCTAAAGATTTTAACAGTATGAAAATAAAAAACAATCTTTTTGGTATAAAGTTATTATATATACGTTATTAAGTAATATAAGTTATTATAATATACGTACCGTAATTGTTTCATACAATTGTAGCTAATGGTAGAATAAACAATTATTATTATTTATGGTAGCTTAAAACAAATTAAAAATCTTTAAAATAAATCAACACAAAATCCACGTACATCTTGAGCTATATATTGAATTAGTTCTCAACCCGAAATGAAATAAACCAAGTTCAAATTACATAATTCGAAAAATTTTTGACAAAAATTATTTCCGAAGTTTCATTGGGTGACGAAATCAGTCTATCTATTAGTTCTATGCCTATGGGTATTGAAAAACCTCTAACATTATAAGAGCCCATGTGAAAGTGCCAATGAACAGAATTTGATGCGGTATGCACCAAAACAAAGCTAAGCAGTCTTAGGCTATACTTTCAGTTCAGGTTAATTTTTATTTTAGGCAAAGTTCGTTTAATGGGTAGAAAATGGAAAGTAAAGTTGAAGATGGCAATTGAATTTGAAAAAAGTTCCTTAGCGTTGTGCTACATATTGAGCAACTAGTTGAAATTTAAATAGAACAAGCTACGCTCTGTGCTTCAAACTAGTTGAAGAGTAAAACATGTTGGTCACATAATATCGATCGTGGAAGAAATAGCTCATTTGATATTTATTCCCAACCCTAGGTGAAAAAAATTAATTTTAGGTTTCTATAAATGTAGCCTATAAGGCAAGCATCCAAATCTGATCATATACAATCCATCAATACTTATTTTTTCTTGGGGCTACAGTATTTATCAAAACTTTCAATTAAAGAAGATCAAAGTACCCTTTTTTAAAATATTTTTATTTTGCATAACAAGTTTCAGTGTTCTAGCCATTTTCAAATACAAATAAACAACAGTAATCTATTCTATTTAAACTCTAATCTAATTGAATACATGTGTTTGATTTTAGCATAAATTTCATATGATTTCGTTTTCAATCTGTAAATTAAATCCATCAAATACATAGGTACTGCATTTATAGCTACTGCATTTTTTTGACCTTCAAATTAGTGAAATTCCTTTAAAAAATTAGGTTATTTGTATAAAACTGAATTATATTTATTATTTTCTCTTTTTTTGCAAAAAACTCAACATCACAATGAGAATGATCTCGGGTACAATAAGATCGACTCCTTTGCATTGGCTGCCAGTCCTCTGTAATATCCCCCCACCAAGACTCCGTAGATGCAAAGCTCTTTTAAGAGAATACATCGGATAACAAATCACACACAACTGCCCATACATGAGGATATACCAGCCCTCAGCATGAACAGATCATTAACAAGGGCAATACAACTTTAAAATGAGGGATTCTCCACCGTTGAGAGTTGGAGGGATGACTGGATTAAAATGCCACCCTAAGTATGTGTATGGGTTATCAGGTGGGTGAGGGCGTGGCTGGAATTAATCTCGGTAGGCAGGAGTGGTTCACGTTAAACAGGGATCCGAACAGGCGGAGTGCTGCTGCACTTCATGACTGGGGGTTCATAGAGCAGCCAAATCGTGACTGTGGAGAGGCCCGACAGACTATGAGACATATAGTTAGGCACTGTGAGAGACGATCATATCCAGGTGATGTTAAAGATTTTATTGAACTGAGTGAGGAAGCCAAGACATATATATCAGACTTGGACATCCGCCTCTAGATAATATGAGGACAAGACCCAACTGACAAGAGACTACTGTCTTGAAAAAATATATATATTTATAAAATTATAAGGTAGCTATTCTAGAAGACATACGCTAAATATATAAATAATTCTCTTTGTTTGCTTTTGCTGCTGTATAAATGTGAAATTCTTCTTTAACATCTAGCTTTCTACTTTAGTTTCCACAGGATAATTCAAAATTTTCATGCTAGAGTTCATATCTGTAACATTATGGCCTGAATCTATTTTATGTTCAGCAAACGCTGATTTTTGTGTTGTGATTTTTATTTGAATGCTTGAATATGTTCCCGAAATCTAGTGTGAAAATTTCTCCCCGTTTGACCAATAAAATCTCTAACAGTCATTGCACTCAAGTTAATAAATTCCATGATATGCAAAATATTTTTAAAAGGGTACTTCTTAAATTGAAAGTTTTGACAATCTATCAATTATTCATAGATAGAAATAAAACAATATATCCCATGGCATAATTTATTCAACTTAATTTTTCACCCCCTATTTTGATTTACCTGAGTAAACTAGGAATTAACTTCAATTTCACATAAAAAACTGTTTATTATTACACTATATACAAAGGAGCATCTTATGAACACATTATTTCACATAAACTGTATTACACATACAGTAAGTACAGAACATAAAAATCAAGAAAGAGGAAACTTTAGAAATGAATAGAATGGATTGGAAAAAACTAAAATCAAATAAATGAAAAATTCGATGGCTTCATAAAATAGAAAAATTAAAAAATGAGTTTATATCTTTTTTAAAAAATGCACATTTTGAAAATGATGAGGAATATCTGGAGTTAAACTAGTAATGGGAATAACCAATAAAAATAACATCATTATAAATGAGAGTAAAAACAATAATATCATCATATCAGAGTAAAAATAAAAATATGAAACATCATCTCTGTTCTATACGAGAGTAAAAAAAATAATAATAATAATGAATTTTATTGATGGTTAAAAAAATGGTATAAGTTAATGATTATCTTTGATCGAATAAATAAAATATAATTGTGATCATGATTCTATTCATTTGACTGTTTAGTTGCTGTAATGGGAATACATACTTAAACAACGTGGACACTAAGCACACGTAAATTGATTATGAACGATGATCAAGAATAAATATCATAAAACTTCATTCCTCCTAAACTTTCTATGTTCAGCACTTCTAAAAAAATAAATTTCAATCTCACATCAGTCACATACAGGCCAAAGAGATCATGTGGGTATCACGGCCAGAAAATAAAAATCCATCTAGTTGAATAGAAACAGTTTTGAACTGCATTTTTTAAAAATGTTAAACAAAGAATGTTTATGAAGAATTAAATCTACATGCCAATGTTACATCATTTCTGGTTTTCAACTCATAGTGTAGTAGGTATCTAATCAATATTTTTAGATTAATTCCATCATCTCTGTAAGCAAATTGGATAAGAGATGCTCAGTAAGCACGGATAAAAGTCAAGTTTTTACCAATTGACTAAAACACTATAAAATGGAAGATTGTTAAAGTTGAAACAGTGATATTGCTTATTTCAAGAGTTGCCTGCATAATTACTTCAATTGCTTGTTTGTAATAGACTAGGTATTGAGGCTAAGAAAACTTCTTAATTGCAATATTGCTAGTTTGTAGTAAATTGAGTCTAAGAAAACTTCCAATCAATTGCTTGTAAGTAACTATAGGAAATTATTTTTTTACAATAAACTATAGGAAATTTTTTTTTATAATAAACTATAGGAAATTTCTTTTTATAATAAACTAAATGCTAATGATATCCAACAATTTAGCTCAATGTAAGAGGCCATCAAAGTAATTGAGCTTCTGTAACTAAGTAAACCTAAACGAATTTACTGAAGCATAACAGCCGATAAGCAAAGCTAAAAAACTGAACCTTAAGAATAACAAAATTCCTAAATAATCACTAAATTTCTCAAAATAATCTCTTATTTACATTATAAGAACGCTTGCCTTAATAATCACTAGCGTCTAATATCAGGCTTGGATGGGGTTAATACACAACCTCTCAATTGTAGAACTTGATTGGACTTGTTTCGACCTCCTTTTTGGAGTCTTTAAGACGTAATTGAAAAAAAAACGAAAAAGAGTTACTAAACGATGATAACAAATCCACGTTGATTTAGTATTCCGATCAAACGACTCCTTTAGCGTTGAAACTTCTTTTTTCCAAAGATTAAGTCTGCATCTGGAGCTCCTTTGGGATGCTGGTATTTATGTTTACGTTCTCGATTCAAATTTACAGTAACTGGTTTCTGTAGCTGAAAAATAAACATTAATTATCAATTATTCATTCATTGTATACATTGATTTATTTCAATCATTTCACAGGTCTGCAAAAAAATATTTTTTGATAATTGTTTTGATTTTGATAGTTGATCTTAATGTACTTTTCCGCGCTGATTCCAAAAATGACATCAGTTTTTCTCCATCACGTAAGGTTCTCTCACAAAATATAATTGAAGATTTAGGTAAAAGTTGAAAATCTTGAACTTCTTTATTATTAATCAAACATGGATTAAAACCAGAAAATCTATCAAAACAAGCATGATAGTTATCCAAATGTGTTCCAAAGTTGTTATTAGTCTTTCTAAAAATGATTTATTCTTCTCCAAACATTTTTTTATGCTTTTATGGATATTGTGAATGATCTTTTTTCAAAATTTAACAGTAGTCTACCATCACCACATTTCAATGGCCCTGATATCAATAATCATTTCTAATCTTGTTGGAAACCTTCTCCTTGTGTTCCTTATTTACAACTCCCAGATTTTAAGGATAGTAAGTTAGTCGAGGTGTGATTGATGAAGAAAATTGCATCACAACTCATGCTGAATCCTAACTTACATAGTTTCCCAACAATTCAGCAACCAAAGTGTTGTAATGCGAGGTTTTTTTAGAGCCTTTTTACTACAAACTTGAATTATTTGCATGTATTTTATTTGAACTTCATTTTAGTGACAAATAAGTCTCATCTTTCAACAGTTTTCTAATTCCTGTCTCAAACAAGTCTAACTCTTTCAGTTTGCAATGGATAGTCCTGGGAACTAAAGTTATTGAATTTATTTGATGTTTTTTCTCGTAAATCTGATTTAATCTATTTTCTAATTTGAAATTCTTGTTTTTTCTTTCGGTACTGAAAATTAGTTTGAAGTACTATGTGACATAACCTTGATTTGTAATTTTAGTATAAATTGGTTGAAGAACAGTTTTGGGCATTATGCCTGTTGTCTCACCTTCTGTATTCAATTGATTGAGTAAATGAATAAATCAATTGTTCTTAATTGTAAGCTACTTGAAGCAATCTTCTTCATAAAGTAATGCTTCCATCAGCTGGTGAATTAGTCCCAATCCTATGTGAAGTGGTGGAATATATGTGGGGTCCAATAAACGTTTTGCGCAATGTTTTCAAGTTCTAGCCTTTCTAATTTGCCAAGTCAATTTCAAACTTGTTTGGCCAAGTGCTGTTTTTTATCACAGTTATCCAATTCACATAAGTAATATATATGCTTTTCCGAATTATTTTGAAAATTTTCATAAGTTTTATACAGGTAGCAACTTGAGCTTCTCATCTACGATTATTGCCTTAATAAAATTACTAACAAAGAGCTTTTATTTTCGATAAATACCTAGTATAGGCTACTGATATTGTTCAGTAACCTGAGCCCATTGAAATCTACATAATTTATACTGAATTAACCAATTATTAATGTTCAACTATTTAATTAGAGCCCAATACTGAGCCTGAAATCTCCTTAAAATGGGAAAATTTAAAGTGCAATTCATGACCTATCTGAGGGTGATGGAATTTTTCCCGTGATCAGTGCAGAAAATACTGTTAGAAAACCTAGATAAATATGGAACAATTCTTTCATCGCAGACCTGTGTTTCAGTCGATACAGTTGCAGTCTTTCATGGCTTGGGCTGATTTGATTTAGGAGACGCCAATGAAAGTAGCGGTTGGTTAATGTCTGTCATAGATGCTCAGCTCTGTCAGGACAGTCTACGACTGTCCTGAGAGACCTGATTTTCTTTGTTAGTGATGTCCACATGGGCTTTTGGGCCTTTGTGTGGATAATCGGAAGGATAATGATGAGATATGAATGGATATGATGGATGAGATACTGCTTTAGGTGGGTTTTGAACCACCGGGAAGCGATTTTTGAGGCTCATAAATTGAATTCAGAGGAACCGTTCACCAGTACAACAGTGGTGACAGAGGCAAGTCTCTTATCTAATCTCGCCGATTAGACACGCTCTCTACCACTGGGACAACTGATTCCCTTTATATTCCCTATTTATAACCGTCATTCGCGAATCGCCAGATACGTTAACGTTAGCTGAACTACTGAGTTAAACTAACATTGGTCTATCCTTATCCTTACTACAGTAGAACTTCGATAATTCGTAGTTTATGGGATAAATGCTTCATTAGGAAATAGGAAGGAATACGAATTATCAACGCTATAAATTAAGGAATATTATTTCAAGGGAATAGGCTTTTACTACGAATTATGAAAGTTCTACTGTATTAATAAATCGAGTCCTATTTCCTGGCAAAGGTACGATTCCCAAGCGACAGTTCAAGCCGCTCCATCACAACTCCATTCACAAAACTATATTATAAATGTTCACTTTGTTGTTAGGGCTACTAATGTATAATTAATCAATAAATAGTGAAATTCACTTAAAAAAGGTGAGTATCACTATTATCGATTTATTATGCATTAGTAGCCCTAACAACAGAGTGACAATTTATAATATTGTTATGTGAATAGAGTTGTGATGGCTAGAGCAGCGCAGCTACAGCCGCACGGCTCGAGCTGCTATTTGGGAATCGTACCTCAACGGTATCAACGAATTACTACATACGAGTATGAAATTTTGTAATATATTTTGATTAGTCTAAGGATGGTTATTTTCATACTTTCGTTAAGAAATTCAATTTAAATCAAATGAATAAGTTTAAATTCAACATGTCATTTCATACGAGAATCATTTCTTAAGAGATTCACCTTTAATTGAATAAATAAATTTTAATTCAACATAGCGTCATACTCGTTTCATTTCATACTCATATTCATACTTTCGTTTAGGAAATTCACCCTTGATTGAAGATCAAACTCTAATTCAGCATAAAGAACTATAACTTACATATTACACTTACATTCCTCAACGGTAAAAAACGGTTTTAATAGAGAGGAGCATTGATAAATGATATGGAACCTAACCCATGCAACTCGAGGCTCAAGTGAGTATTTAATGACACACATTCTCCCAGTCGCTTGTACAAAATTATATTAAATAGTTTCTATATATTTTTTTACCTGGCACATCTGGTCCTGATAATCTTCTTCCTCTAGTCTGTCGTTAATGTCCAATGTCAAGCGTTTCACTTTCTCCATTTCTACTTTCTTTGCCTGAAACAAAATAAATACCAATAAAACGATTCAATGTCAATCTTAGATACTGGAAAAGTTTAGTGAACAGGTGCAGTGATAACATAGCTAACAGGTCAAGTGATAATTAATATAACAACCAAATCAGGCTAAGGAGTATTATAATAATTGAAAGATTCACAAATCAAAAGTAAATTATCTAGAATCTAAGTTAGTATTCATGAACAGAATAATATCTTATTGATTAAATCGAATTCAATTTATCAATTTATATTCACAATTAAAAATCTCTCAAAGTAGATATCCAATGTGCAAGTGATATCGATGTTGATTACAGATTGTTGAGAACACAAATTCTATTTTTATTTTTTTTAATTTTATTTTTAATTTATTTTATTTATTTTCTATTTCAAATTTAATTTTTCATTCAAATAAATTGACATATGCAATACAAATACGCACAGTTTTAAAGTGTCACTTTTGAAGGTCATTGGCATTGAAAGACAGGTTGGTAGTCGTGATTCTTAATGCAATTTTATCGAATGAAAAAAAACATCACAATTGAATACTAGATTTGATGTTCAGGGCTACCACTGATGCACGTATAATGATCGAAAATTCACAGTAGGCCCTACCCTTTCCGCAGTCTCAATTCTATCAAAGTACTGTTTATAAATATATACTTTTGCCTGATGACCCTAGATAGAGAAATAAGAAAGAAAGTCAAAGTGTGAAGGCTACAGGCAAACTGTTGTTTGACAAATCACACTTCCAGATCATTATAGATTTTAATGCCACGTTTGCTTTACGTTTGCCTGCCACTTGCCTTTATCGCCGTCTTGTCTTACGCGGATTGGGAAATCTGTGAACACTCACTGGATACACAGTATGACTGAAGGAAAATTTTGAAGTGTAACTAGAGCGCATAGTATGGCTACTGCACTCAAAACTTTTTTCACTCGTATAGACCTCCAGAAGTTGGCTTGCGATTCAACCTACCCGGTCTCTGATGGTCCAAATTTGTACTTAGTGTCTATATCTAGCGCATGCGCAGTACAGAGGCGCATTCCTTTGGCGAGACTCTCGTATGTCAATTGACTAGAATTTTTTGGGTTATTATTCAATTTTATCATTAATTTATCAATAATATCGTAAAGCTATAAAGTATTTAACAGTTTGGAATAGTTTAAAAAATGTATCAGTCAATTTGAAAGCATTTCCATCAAATAGTCTGATATCACTAGGCTTATAGGTTAGGTTTAAGCTATCGGTCCGTATCCGCCATCTTGAATTAGCTCCTCTCGAGTCGATTGCGAGTCGCGAGTTTCTAGGAGAAGAATAAATAGGAAACATTTTCCTTCAGAATTGGAATAATTGTTATTGAAATCTATCGCACAACATTTCCTCTTGCACTTCGACATCTTTTCTTTGAAAGTAAGTAGTTTTTCTATTCGCAGGTATTCAAAATCAAGCGAATATAGCTACATGCATTTGAATTTAACCGCGCTTAGGCTATAGACGTTAAGTGCATTTATTGTACACCGGTCGCGCTGGCCACCTTGCCGCAGCTGGTCTATTAAATTTTATCTGTGCAATGACTGTTTATAGAAATGCTATAAGCTTTCTCGCCTAAACAGTCATTGTGAGGACCCCATTGTGGATGATACTATCAGCTCAAAATCCAACTTTAAAATAATAACCTATATCAAACACAATCATACTTAATACTTATTTTTCCTTAGGGCTAATGTATTTATCAAACTTTCAATGAATGAAGATCAAAATATTTGATAAAGATATTTGATATCTTCATAAATTGAAAGTTTTACGATGCTAAGCATACCAGATACAAAAAATAAAATGGCATACCTTTTCTTGAGATCTCAAATTCACTGCCAATTCGGAATCAACAGGCACAGCTAATGTTTTGTATTGTTGCTTATTACCTTTCTTCAACATGAGAACGAAATTAATTGACGAGTCCTTTACTTCTGGTTCTTGTAATTGCTCTGGAAATAAGATAATTGAATAGAATAATCAAGTGACATTTTCGTTCAATAAATATCAACTATCAACCGACATTGATAGAATCACATTAGGCTACAGCTGCTGTAATAACTGATATCCGTTTATTGTCAATGCATTTAATTTTGGGTTTAGCCATAGCGAAAAGCCATGCTTTCAAGTGATAACTTTAAGAAACTTCTATTTGGAATTTCTTGTGGGTTGAGGGCTTAGCTTTGAATTCAGTGAGAAACGTAATTTTGGAAGTAAATTTCCAAGTGAAAGATGGTGTACCTGACCCCAAAAAGTTAGGCGACTTTGTTTGACTCTTGTACATGATATAACCTACTAACAGCTCAAGTAGAAGATTTATTGTCTCTTCTGATTTCAACATCACCATCTATGTATAGCTAAATTACTATTACAAATAGCTTGAAATCATTACTAAATAGCTAATTACAAAATCAGCTATTGAAGCGCACAAGGAGCAGACAAAACTGTCTTTTTGCCGTCAGCTATACTTTAAGATTGATAGGTTATTTCTTTTTGTTATTGCTGGATTACAAACCGAGCTGATAAAGTTGATGCATAAGAAAAACTTGTCCTATTATGCAGATGAAGAGTAAACGTTCAGCTTCAACATGACTAGCTGTAACCAGCAAAATTCTAAAACGTAGTTCATTGTTTGAAGAGTAATCGACAGAACGAGGCGCATTGAACACAGGAAACGCGTTGCATGAACTGGATTTCATAGTATGATTTCATGAAATTTGTTTCATATTCACATTAATACCATCGATGCTAAAGAAGCGTCTTTTAATTCGGTTTTACAATGGGTTCCGAAGGAGGAACTCAGTGTGTCCAGACTGGGGAAAAACTTAATTTATTTGAAATGTGATTAGTTGAAAATAATCGGATTTGGTGGTGTAAACTCATCATTTATTCAAATTGCAATAAATTATCAAACCTTACCAAAAACCCTAGATTTTTTCAAGGCAAACATTCAGCTTTCAATAATCAAGTCACAAATTCCCAACAAAATTTTCATATGTAGGCTAATGCCAAATTACTAGTTTATTAGTTAAGCCCAGGTCACACAAACGTGCGACATAATTGAATCATGTAAAGTAGGTTTCTCCTTATCCTTTCTTAATATCTCCCACGACAATTCATCCCCACTCAATGACTTTTACAAACTCCTTCTCCTCTATTTCGGACTATAAAGGATGGTCAAGCTCTTTTCTAATAAGATAGTATAAAAAAAACTAATAAATAGAGTTATGTAAATGCACAAACTACAGTAGAATTTTCTTGCATGGACAGTACAGCTGTTGCCAAAAAGTTGAGCGGCTTCCTAGCTGATGTAACCTACTGACAACTGATGTAAAACATCTACTGCCTCTTCTGATTTCAAAAATATCTAGGAAACTAAATTACAATAACACTCTAATTGACATCATCAGCTGTTGGATCACAGAAGGCCGAAACCACCTAACTTATTGGCGTAAGCTATAATTGCCTTTGAAGTTGAATTTACTCAATAACTCGACAACCTAAATACTTATTTCAAAATGTAAGACCTTCTATGACATCTACTCGATGAGATCTTTCAAATGAAACCTGAACGAACTTGATCGGTTAAGAAACCACGAAGGAGTTCAGTTAATAGAAAAACATGATTGCGTATTGTGGGTGACTCTTTGCAGTAAGTGACGCACCGGTCTGATAATCAAGAGGACCCGAGTTCGATTCTTGATCGGGGAACGATTTTTTGAAAACCCCAGAATCACATTCAGTCTTTTTGAGGAGACGATAAGCCGTCGGTCCCGACTCCACCAAAGTGGTCGCCATCTCTCATCGCACATTGCCCACGCACAACCCAGGGACAGCGCACAGCCCACGCACAACAGGATTCATATTCGAAGTTAGGCTAATTATTCTAAAAATAAAAATTTTGATTGTAACTAACGTTACAGTAGGACAGTGAAACCGAGTTTCAATTGAATGCTTTCCAATGAAACCTAGTCTGCACTGCTTAATCTTAGAGTTTAATCTTATCTAACGGTTACATTGAAAATGGAATTTAAATTTTATGGTGGAAATCCAAAAGTTATTAATATTGTGGAGCCGTTCTTATTCAGCTTGATGATGTAAGCTGTGTGGCTAAGAAACCATGTTCCTGTATTATAAATAAAGAATTAACAAAGAATTATAATATAAAGGGTTCGCCAATGAAGTGGGACGATTTGAATAAGTAACAAATTGTCTAAGAAATTGTATTTTTGTAATTTTTTCATCATAAATAGAAAGTACAAATGCAGCCATTTAGTGTACAATAAGTGCAAAATCATTTTTTGAATATATCATCTTCCAAATGTCCTCCATTGGAATCCATGCACTATCCCAGCTCAAAAACAACGAATTCGAGATGAGATTGGAGGAATACCACTCAATATGCTGCGAAATGTCGTGGGAAACTTCCAGGCCCGGCTGCAAAAGTGCATAGATTCCAATGGAGGACATTTAGAAGATTTTATATTTAAAAAAATGATTTTTGACTTATTGCACACTAAATGGTCTACTATTTCTGAAATGGTCATTCTACTTTCTATTTATGATAAAAAAAAACAATTTCTCAAACAACCTGTTGCTTATTCAAATCGTCCCACTTCATTGGCGAACCCTGTATTAGAATTAACAAAGTCTGTGTGTTTTCATTTAATTTTTTTATAGTAGAGTTCCCAACAACATAACTGGTGACTGAGGTTTTTACAATAAATATCTTATGTTTGTCAATGGCGCAACAGCCCTATGAAGGGCCTTGGCCTACCAGCTGGTTGCCAGTTTCATATTCACCAAACTATACAGTCCATCCAAGTAAAGAAGACACCCCGCCAAGACGGGAAAACGACTCCAGCCCGGCCAATACCGGCCCAAAAGTCATAAATTCTCAAAAGAACCCACAGCCCCCGAACCACTAAATATCTTATGCTTCGCTTAAAAAGTAGATGTTAGTGTTTGAGGAAGAGTAAGACAGAGAACAACAAAGTATTCGCCTAGTCAGCTGATTGACTCGCCATTTGTTGCTTTTTTGTTGGGAACTCGACTGATCGGGACCGCGTACTTGGGTGCATTTTCAACTCAGTTTCATTTCTAACTACCACAATATACACATGGAGTTCCGAAGATCGAACCTACAGGGAGTGCGAAATGTATCCAATTCACTCGTCTCGATTGATCTCATGAAATAAGTTCCCTCGCTATGCATCAAGCGTTGGTTTTATCAAAGAAGACATATTAACAAAGACATACTTAGCAAGTGAAGTCATACTCACCATATGTTTTCTTCGCGTTACTTTTAACATTGAAAGGAACAGGAATATCAACTTGTTGTGCTTTGACTTGCTCTCTCATTCGCTCAGTGATGTTGTCAGATACCATTCTATCGAAGGCATTTACAAAATCACCATCTTCCTCATCCTTCTCCTGTAAAAATTTTTGATCTTGAACAAATATAGAGAAACAACACGAATTAAACTTTTCACTTACTCCCCTAGGAAATGTCTCAGTAAATGATGCCATGAGCATAAAAATCAATTTTTCTGAAAAAAGAATTGAGGAACTCAAATCGTCAAGAAACATTCCAGTTTTAAAAATTTATTTCAACTCTTAAATTTTTTTCAAAGTTTTCAAATGTATTTTCATTTATACAAATCTATAATGTGGATAGTAAAGTCTAAGAAGGACTACTCTTATATGAAGGGATTAGTAGTGCTTAGGTACGATTCCCAAGCGACCACTCGAGCTGTCGCGGCTTTAGCTGCGCTGCTTTACTCTAGTTGCGCTATCAAGCCATTACAACCCTAATTATAATAAATAAATGTTCACTTGGTTATTAAGGCTACTAATGTAAAATAAATCGGCGAATTTCACTATTTCTTGATTTATTAGACATTAGTAGCCTTGACAAGCAAGTGAATATTTATAATATAGTTATGTGAATAGAGTTGTAATGGCTAGACAGCACAGCTAGAGCAAACCAGCTCAAACAGCGCAGCTAAAGCCACGATAGCTCGAGCTGCCGCTTGGGAATCGTACCTTTAGAATAGGTTTTATCATAGGCATTTAGTATAATATTGATAAAGGTCATTAGTCCCAAGACTAGATAGTAATCTATCGTTGAAAACATTTTGAATTATATAATTGAAACCTCAGTTGCAGAGATCCCAGTTTTTTGCAGAGATCCCAGTTTGAACATATTTAAAATTAAACTGAGTCTCATCATCTGAATTATACTCACAGTTTATCTTCATTCCAAATAAAAGACTAGTTAAAAAGTAAGATAATCAAATTAACTCACCCCTTGTGATTTCTCATGGTCCGAAGTATCATTACCATCTGATATGGAGAAATCACCTGGACCACTGTCATCGAGATCATCTAAAAAAGGAGGCATTTACCGTATTATAAAGAGTGCGTACTAGTGATAGCATAATATTTTTAAAAAGCCATATTTTTATTACTGAGCAAAATTATTGTGATGAATGGTTTTATTCATCACATAGAATATTATCTACAAAATTGAAATTTTGAAAATATTACCAAAAATTGAGTGGCAAAAATAAATAAAAATTACAATACAAAAATTAAAACAATCATTTTTACATTAACTTAGCTTCCATTTACCTAGATTTTCATTAATTTATCGAATATATTTTTTATAAAACAAATAGTTCAAAATAAAGTATATATTTCACAAGAAATATTGTACTAGAACATTGTAAGTTGTACTAGTAGCTTTCTAGAAGCGGGTGCTCTAGAAAAACCGGCATCTCATTATTTCAAGTGATTTGTCATGGTTCAATCAACTTACAAGATGATACACTCAAAAATATAAACAAGATTATTCGTGTCAATTAAATGGATAAATCGAATTGGAAGTTCTTGTATCATTATTGATACAAAATATTTATATGATGATACAAGACTTTCAAATTCGATTGTTTCATTTGATAAATGAAACAATTTGAAAGTAAACTGGATTGTGGACATTGCGATTTACCCAAACAAATTTTATATCATGAGAATCTCAACTTGAGGTGATTGTTTCTCCGAAGTAGTTTTGTTTAGAGAAATTCTTTGTATGACGAAAAATTAATTTGATTTGTTGGGTAGGTTGTTTCTAAGTTTCTAAGACAAGATGGCAACTAATTTCTAATAATAGTGTTTATTATGATCTTTCCATCTTTCATGCTTACTTAAATTAACTGGTACCTATACCCAATTCACGATAACTTGATACAAAGTAAACAAACTTTTTGCGTATGTTTGTTTGAAAATATGGGGTGGCCACCTTAATCACGACAAACCATAACCAAAACACGACTTAGCAAAGCATTAGCAATGCTCATGTGTCCGCAAGTTGGGAATTTATCGTATCGTACTTTATTAATGAGATATTTCAAACAAGCTAATACAGTGTTATTAATGAATACAGTATTATTTTTCTTTTCAAGAAACGTGACTGAAATTCAAATATTATTTTCCTTATCACTATTTGCATTTGAAGTGTCTTACCTGCTCCAATACGGCGATTCCTCCGGCCACGGTTTTCACCTTCGATATCATCATCGTCATCGTAATCGAAATTTTCAAAGTCATCCTCATCACCATACAGTGCATCCAGGTCAGTCTCTCCTAGAAAATAAAAAACAACAGTTGATGGTGATGGAATTCTCCACTGCAGCTCTGTTAGAAACTTGGATAGAGTACCCAACGAAAAAAGTTTGGTGAACAGCTGATTCACTCGCCAGTTCGTGGTATCGCCAACGTGGTATCAGTTGTTTATTAAAAAATATCATTCACCGGTCGCCATATTCTTTGTTGGGAACTATATAATCATTAAAAATACATTAGACTGGACAGAAAAATTCATCAAACATGTAAAAAGGGGTTTTACCCACGCAACCATTAAATAAATTGCAAAATATCTTAACAAGAAACATTAGATAGTTGCTGGTTCAATCCCTAATTTTCCTCACACTTGATCTCTTGCAACTCTGTACTAAACGATAAAAGTTACACTAAGTGATGAACTGAATTATTTTAAAATTATTGCTTGAGGTTCATTCACTCTCTCCGGCGTCAACGCTGAACGAATCACCCAGCCCTTACCGTATTGTAGGTAAACCTTAAAGGCTACCCGATCAGAAACTCTATTTATAATTAGAGAAAGAACGACTTCTTTGAATACTTAAGCTTGTGAAGGTAGCATTCCCAAGCGGCAGCTTGAGACGCCCGGCTCTAAATGCCCTGCTCGAGTTGTCCGGCCCTAGCTGCGCTGCTATAGCCATCACAACTCTATTCACATAACTACGAGTATATTATAAATTTTCATCTTGTTATCAGAGCTACTAAAGCAGTGGCCACACCAACGTCTGCTAGAGGTAGCGAGCTCGCTACCGCGGTGGTAGTTCAGGCCACACCAAAAAACGTCCGATAGCGGTAGTCTTCTAGTAGTGAGGGAATGCGTAAGCGCATGCGCCAGCATGCGCTACCGTTAGTGAAGTTTTAAAACTCGCCTTCCATGTTATTCAATAGTGCAGGCCAGACCGAGCTCGCTACCTCGGCGGTAGTACCACCAGCAGACGTTTTGAAAGTTCACCTGGCACAGCGAAGTGAAACTACCGCCGAGGTACTACCTCCGCGGTAGCGAGCTCGGTGTGGCCTGCTCAATTTAATAACATGGAAAGCGAGTTTTTTTACTTCGCTACCGCCGCGGTAGCGAGCTTGGTGTGGCCTGCCCTTAATGTATGATAAATCATTAGGTAGTGAATTTTTAAAACTTTTTCAAGTAAATTTCACTATTATTGATTTATTATACTTTAGTATCCCTAATAACACAGTGATAATTTATGATATAATTATGCGAAAAGAGTTGCGGCTAGAGAAGCGCAGCTTGAGCCGGGCGTCTCGAGCTGCCGCTTGCGAATGCTACGGTACCTTTAGAGGAGTATTAGAGAAGAAAAATGGAATGTTTGGAAATTAAAATGATTACGAGAATGGCAAATAAAATTATTTCAAGAATGATTTCAATTTTTTTCTGAGTATTGATTTGTTTTAACCACTAATTTCCGAGTTTTAGCCTATATTTTCACTTGATAAATTTTGTTCATTGATTCATAATTAAGAATGATGATTTAATTATTTAATAATAGCGCTTCAGAAATTTTCCACCCTGATTTAGTAAAGTGAATCTAATTCTCTGGTTGAGTACTAAACCAGGAATCTTCATTACATGAAGAGTCACAAAACTTAGTTTAAACTACTAAAAAAAGATAAGCGTAGGATTTATGAAAAACCTAGACTGGACACCTCTCACTTGTCTTAATGTTTGGCATGTATACAGTATTGTATGAAACAGTTCATAATGCTGTTTACAATCTGATAAAACAATCCAATTTGATGAGAACACAAAAAATGCACATGATTACCTTTCTCTATATTATCCACGTCCTGCTCATCAGTTCCTTCCAGAATAACATTGAGACCTGCGCCTTCCTCCTGTTGATAAAATAAGTTGGGTTGATAGATAATCGAGTTGAGTTGATACAATAGTTGGAAATAAAAAAGGTGAATAATTAAGTTAGGCTCGATTAAATCATCAAAAATAAATTTGTAACTTTGAAGCAGGATGTTAGCCTCGGGAAATCATTCTCTGTTGGACATAGATCTCTTAAGGTTTTGGTTTGTGCGGAACGGTTCGGCTGTCGCCCGCAGTCGATAAACTGTAGTCACCACAGCTATTATCTTGTCGTTTAGCCTTAATAACAAGAGCTATGATTGGCTACAGCTGATCGACTGCGGACGACAGCCGCAGAGTTCCGTACAAACCAAAAGTACATTTAGTTTGTAACCAACAGTTTTTGTGAATTGTATTCTTTAATTTTTTACTAATAAAAATTATTAATTACTTGAAAAATGTTTTAAAACAGTATGAGTGACGAATAAGCAAATAAGAATAGTAAAAATATACTGATGATTTTAAAATGAATTATGCTGTAAATTATTGTACAGATGTCTAAAAAGTTCAGTAAATGGAATCGGTTGGTATTTCAAGTGTGGTAGATGTTTCAGGTACCATGTAGACATTCCTTAATTTAATCTCTGTCAATGCTAACGCGAATATTCTTGTGGTGCTTGCAATGTCAAATTACGTAACCAGAGCAAATAAGATCTAGCCGGCATTCCATAAGAAGTTCACCAGAAAACATTGAAAGTGTGAGTGATGCTAAGGGTTATGTCACATCAGGCCAGACACATTGAAAACAACTAAAGCAGTCCATGACAGCAATAGAATTGTTTACCATATACAAAAACGAACGAGGAATGTTGAGTCCTAAAAATTGAACTGCAGTTCTTTAAAGCGCCTTAATGTAGCATTTTGTCCGTGTCCGGCCTTTGAGTAAAAAGAGTGGCGGTGTTGATGTTTTAGTTTGCCGACGGTAAGGTCACCTTAATGTTAGTATTTCATCCTTGTTGGGCCTTGTGTGACACCAATTGAAAGGTGAAACAATTAAGTGAGCCGGAATTAACAACTTAGATATCAATTATTAAATTCTCAATGGATGGTGGTCCCTACTTTGTTATTTATTTCCAATTCTTGAGCTGGGAATTTTAGAGTCAATTGCCGATATTTTATTTGCATCAATCACTCATTGTTTTCTGGTAGCTTGACGCGCAATACTAAGGTCAATAAATTATACTGGATGCAATAACCACTGCTCTAGAGTCTAGAATATTCGCAATATTATTGATAGAGATCAAGTCTTTGTCATGCCCACATGCACTGGTGAATCTATCACACTATGTTGAGGTTGAGTATCATGTAGACACATTTTTGTCTTGTAGATCATATGTTGACTCAACGACATATGCTTCTGATATTCTTTTTCTTATTTTCGTCAGCCCAAAAACAAGTATACAAATGACTTTGCACACACCATTCAAGTTGAACGATGCTCGATGAGACCGCGCACCGCGTGATGAAGATTTTAGTGGATAAAAGCCTTGGTAATTATGTAAGTCTTTGCTTTTGCGCGAAACATGGCGAAGGACCTCAAAAAACCAAAAACAGGACTGAGTTGATCTCGCTCGCTGCCACACGCCAGCGCTTGTGGTGGGAGGTGTTTGTATGAAGTGGGATATGATCACAAAGGTCAAAACTCTTGAAAAACTAAAAATGCAAAGAAATTGTCATGAATATCCAACCAAGCTGCAAAACAATTTAAGGTTCTCACTTATCTGAATCTTATCTTATCGGCCTGGTTGGCGCAGTGGGCTAGGGCGTCACAACCTTCAGTCCGCTAGCACTGCCGCAGGTCTGGGTTCGAATCCCAGTGGCATGGCTGTTTTTCACCTCATCAATCACCTCCGCATTCAATATCCATTACCCACGCACAAGCTAAAATGCTTATGTGGGCATCACCGAAATAAAAAAAATCACCTTGGAGTAGCTGAGTAATCCCATTAAGAATTGTGTTCAGGCACCGCTCATGAGCAATCTATGGTTCAATACTATTCAACTATAAATCAAGTCAACATCTCAACTCAATCTCAAATGCACAATGAAGATGAATCAAGAGAAGTGATATATATTGTAAGACTGAGTTAATATCATCGAATAACATCGAATCGCAATAAAATGACTTCAACAACAAAAGTAACACCATGGAGTAGACTAAAATAATTCAAACCTGTTTTTTAATGAACGGATTCTTCTCGAAAAGTTTCTGTTGTAGCTGGATCACTGCTTCTTTGGATTCGTCATAGGATTTGATGAGCTTAAGGTGTGGTCTAAGGGACAACAAGGTATCCCTAAACATGTAGCCAACATTCACAGGAAATGGGTTCTCTGTGGTCCAGACAGGATCACTGAATTTGAACCAATAGTAGTTCTGGAAAGCAATAATATAATATTACAAAAAATGAAAAACTTCCAATTCAGTATTAAAAAACTGCCAAAATTGAATTGACATTCGACAGTACGAAAGAATTACAGGTTGGGTATCTCAAGAAAAACAGTAAAACGTTTTCAATTTTTAAATTTATACTCCTTTCAGATATGTTGTGGAACTTTCCTTAAGGTGGTTAAGTAAAAATAATATTCGTGTAACCTGGCTGGCTCAAGCTGGTGTCAGAGTTTTCAGGTCGCTCCTGATCAATTTCGGGGCCTCTGACATGACTTAACGACTGTTTTTAGGCAGCCGGGACCGACGGCTTAACGTGTCCATCCGAAACACAGGAAAGTGGCCTGAAAAAAATTCCTTCAAAGGACCTTTGGGTTGCAACGCCAGCGCTTAACCCACTCAGCTACGCCACCCCCAGGTGGATAAGTAAGAGTACAAGTGTTGTCAATTCCACAAAAATTAGTTTGTGATCTTAGTTAAATCTTATTCAAATCTTAGATAAATCTTAGTTAGCTCTTATTCAATTTTTTTGATTATCTATCGATTACAATCCAAACGTGAATAGACAACAAACAGGTTTTAAACATTTCATTAACAAGGATTTGATATTAAGATTATTACGAATATTATTCAATAAATTTATAATATTTAAAGCAATTACAACAATCCAACAGCAATATATTCGGTTTCCCCATCCAATCCTGAAATAATGAAATACTATGTACTATGTAATGTACATAGTGTAATGTACTATGTAGTTTAAAATGGCTAGAACCAACCTATCTAGATTATCAAAAATATCTAGATTACTGATTATTATTTGAGTTTAAAAACTATCAAACATAATTTGAATAAAACAGAATCAAGTGGGTGCAGAATTAAAATTTTGAAGGGATGCAAAATTGAACACAATGATAAGTTGACAACATCTTTTAGTATGTTATTCCATCATGGAGTTTCTCAACAAAAAACAAATCCTATAAAGAGTTGGGATAGAAAATAGTTAACATTATAGAGAATTGACAATGTCATGGAGAAACTATTCATACATTTCAATAGTTTTGTTTAAGGTGAAGATACGAATAAATGGAAATGAATTTAAACATACCTGGAAGAAAATGAAGAAGTAGTCCAACTTCACTTTGCTAGGACCATGACAAAAGAAGTGTCCGCAGGTTTCGAGTAGTACACAAACAAGACGAATTCTGAATAAATTGTCTGGTGGATCAATAGGTGAGATTTGGTCATAGCTCATAGTCACCCCGAATGATATCAGAGAGTACAAAACCTATAACGAAACCTCAATTATCAAACAATCAAATATAGAAGCGGTAAATGAAATTTGCAACAATATTTTATACCCAATGATACAAAAATTATGAAATATGGTTCGCGCAAGCTGAGATGACACGTCGTTACAATTTAAAATGTTTACAACAGCGAAGTTAAGATCATTTCAATCGATTTCATTATCTCAAATAATTTTACAAAATAATTAATATTATTCAAGTATCGTTATGAAGCTGCCACAAAATTACAGAATCGAAAACGCTATGAGAAACATGAAATCTATTTCCATAATTATCTCGGTAATAAAGCTTCAAAATCCATGTTTACTTCTCTATTTAATTAATTGTCAGAATAACACTTACGAAGTTTATTGGTCTATTTTCGAAACACTCTTCTTCTTTTTCTTCTCCCTTTCTGCCATTACAGCATAGAGGTTTATTTTCGAAACACCCTGCTTATAAAAAAGGGGTAAATAAAAGCGGTATCTCCCGCTATTCTGTTGACAATTAATATAAGAGGAGACAAATGCTCTGTATGCTCAGCTTTATCGTGGCAGTAGGCGAGCGGTCTGCGAAAGTGTATTGAGACAAGATCGATCTTAGCTTGATTGTTTCCAATTGGACTGCTTTAAGACTATCCTGATAAAGCTGAGCTATATATCAGACATTTAACAAACATTCGCCAACCGCCAATGGAAAGCATTTGATGGAGAGCATAGTGGCAGTTCAGCGGCTCGAGAGACGCAGCTCAACTGCTCATGCCAACAGTCGAGTCGTCGCAACTCGAGCCGCGCGGCTCGAGAAGTCGCATAGCAATGAGGCCTCATTTAATTACATGCAAAGTAGTTTGAATAATAGTCGCTTAGGAATGATACCTTCAATGTTCTCAATCAGTAGGTAGTAATGTGGGGTTTCTACTCCACAGTAATCTATGTAGGTATGTAGATAGGTACGAACTATGTTGGTATGTAGGTAGCCCCATATTACCCCCTACTTAAATAAATAGGTATTATAATTAAATTTCAAAAGTTTACAATTTTCCGATCTTTAGTTATCTTGCACACGGTTTAAATCAAGGAGATTTCGCAATTATATCAACAAGAAACTAACATAGTTAGTGCTTTAGAAAAATTAATGCTGAACCTACCTTGAAAATATCACTGCTCTCAACCATCCGATAGTTGTACAATTCTCCCAAATACTTTATCATGGCAACTCTCCTTTGGTTGAGCTTCAGGTGGTTCACTTCCATTCCCCAGCGGATATCTTCCAACACTCCATCGACAACATGGGCGCCAATAAATTCCTTTGAAAATATTAAAATATTTCATTGTGACTAATTTCAAAAAGCAAAGCCGTAATCATATTTTAAATAAACTGACAGATCCCATTTAGACCGTCTGGTCTCGAATGTAAATAATTTTCTAACCATCAATAGAATAAGGAGAAAGGAAGACATACGTTGATTTGTGGTTTAGACCTTTTGTTTGGTCAATCTGAGAGCTTAGCAGGCATTTTTCACAACAAAAATCAGCTGTGAGGAATACAAATTTCATTTTTTAGAGGCACATTTCATTTTTCTATGAATTTACAAGAAAAGTGAGTATTATTTACTATAAATCTATGAATACGGCCCTCAAACTTAAATTTATTGGCTATCTTATCGCTAAAACTTATTCAAATGTCTCAAGGTATTTGAGAAAATATGCCCAAAATAATTAATATTTTGGAAGAAAACTTGATAATCACCTGATAATCAACTAGACCAGCCAAAAGATTGGCTAAACATTGAATATTGTAGTACTTGACGTTTGAGGCATTCGTCAAACATTTGATAGCATAGGCCGCAACATCTTTCTTCTCCCAATCCAATTTTCTCATAAGATTTAAAACCATAGTTTCGGATTCTGGGCCTGGTTTCATCAGCTGTTGATACAGTATGTGACGTATGAAGCGGTGCAGAGGTGGACGTTCTTTCACAACAGAAGCTTGGGATTCAGGAGGACTCACGTGGTAGAAAGCATTCTCCACCATTGTAATGTAGCGCCAATCAAGGGCTATTACACACTTCTTTCTCATCATTTGTTCCTGAAATTTTAATAAAACGATAATTATTATTAGCAAATGGCTTATTAGTGAGGGAGTTTTGAAGAAGTTCTACAGCCGACATAATCATAATTTCTCATCATATCCCATCTTGATTTTATACTCAGTGATTAAGATTTTGGTGAAGTTATTCTGATTTTATTAAGCCAATACATAAAAAAGAACACTGATAGCACTAATCCACGATCTGTAAATATCGAATTTTCAAAGAATTTAGAGCACAAAATTAATAAAACCATAAGAAAATTCAGCTGTGTTGATTCACAGCACAATCAACTATTTATAGAGACACATAAGTGAGCTAACGCCTGTTTTTTCGTTCCTTCAATTGTATTTTTCCAATGAAATAAATAAATAAGGGGAAACCTTACTACATTTACTTGTAGTAAATAATTTTTCATGGTAATAATAGCATGAAGTGATGAGCAGTTGTGTAAACTTGAAAAAGTATCACATCTTTCGGAGAAGACGTTAAGCCGTCGGTCCCGACTGCCCAAAAAAGTCGTCATCTGTCATCATTACCCACGCACAATCCTAGAGATAACGTGGGCATCATAGAAAAAAACTTTATCTATGACCATTGTATAGAATACAAATTTACTGACTTGTCATTTGGTTAACTTGTTCATGGTCTGTTGTACTTGCTGTTAGTGTTCAAAAAAATAATTCATGTGAAGATTAAGGCTAATGAGAAAAAGTATTCGGGTTACTGCAATGGAAAATTTAGGTAAATTTACTGTTTAAAAAAAAATGAATGAATGAACGCACTACGAATCAACGTTTCCATAAAGATGAGATCGGTCAGTGTTGGTTCTGGGATTGTGGTTTCTGTCTCGGGTTGTGGGAAACATTCTGATCTACAGTTTTAGACTGAATATATAGCTTTTGGGTCGCTATTGGCCGAGCTGGGGTCGTTTTCCTGTCTTGCCGGAGTGTCTGCTTTACTTGGACGGACTGTATAGTGGAGTGAATATGAAACTGGCAACCAGCTGGTAGGCCCTTCATAGGCTGCTGAGCCATTGACAGATTCAAAACTGTTTAGTGAACCCTGTGGCACTTCAAAAGAAACAGATCAGAAAATTATTAATTGATAGTTTTAGGGCCGGTTGCACGTACGTCCTGCTAGTTTAATCAGCGTTATTGGGCGGTGCGATCCGCTGTGACAGGTTGTGCTTGAAACGCTCCGTGAATTTATCAAGTTTTTGTGAGGATTTTGAAGTGGATTTTAATTTTTGAACAGTACGTTGTGAAGAGTTTGGTTTCGTCTTCAACGTGAACTATTCTAAAGTTTATAGTAACGCATATCCGTTGACCAATATAGTGTTTTCAGTAGCTTCAGACTTGAAACCTAATGAATGATTCGTAAGACTTAATTGTTCGTTTCCGATCGCCGTTTCTTATCTTATCTTCGACGACTGCGAGTCTGCTTATGGTACTTTTCTTTCGTTGAAATTGTCGGCATTCTTTCTACTCTCGTCCACTGCGATATAATTGCTAGTGCTGTTCACCTTCCAATCCATTTCTTATCACTTTCCTTGTCTATTATCAGGAGCTTCCCAATGTCCGGCCTTGTTTGCTCTCTTCGCAGTATCATCTTCCTATCACCTTCCTTACCCATTGTACATAGCTTCATCTAGTCAACTTGTTTTGGAAATCCAGCTGTTAATCTATTCACTGTTGTTTTTCTGTAATGTTTGAACTGTAGACGGTTTTTCTACTACGAATATAGATATATATATATATTTTTTCTTAATCTTTGACGGCGTGCTATAAAACAACAGCACTCGAATTGTTTTGTGTAAGATGTTGCTCTCAATCCTAATGGGAACCAGTATATCTTCTTAGAACTGAGTTAAGAGCGAAAAGCATAGAATAATAATTGTAATAATAATTTAATTATAAATTATACAATACAATATAAATTAATTGTAATAATAATAATAGAAAATAATAATAATAATATGGCGCCAAGTAAAGAAAAATGCAATAAATGCTATAAAATAATTTATGGTCGACAAGAGACTCTCCAATGTGAGACTTGCTTTGCTAGACAACACGTTGTTTGTTTAGAGATTAGTGAGGAGGAACTGAACTTATTTAAAGACTCAGGCTTCAATTGTGAAACCTGTATGACTAAAACGTCGTTAGTAGTGAACGACAACTCACCAATTCGACCATCAGCAGTTGGTCAATCATTGACAAATCAGAGTTTCAACTCTGACTAAGCTAGAAGACAACGTCTCAAAAGACAATCAAAAACCTGATAAAATTATAAGTATGCTTAGGAATTTGGAGGCTTCATTCAGTCAAAAAATCCTTTGTTTGGAAGAATCAAATGCTTCTCTTATTTCCAACCTTTCATCTGAAATAGCAGCCTTGAGGTTGGAAATTTCATCATTGAGTGAAGAGAATTTAAAATTGAAGGATGCTTTGTTCAATAATAAGATAACAGATGCTAATTTTCTTCAAAAAGGCCCAATAAGTGTAAGTAAGAGCTCTGTGAAATCTAAACAAGAGAATACTGTTGCGCCTGTTATCATTCAATCAGGATCATCATCGAATCAAGAGAATCAAAATGATGTTACTCCAAATTGCACAAAACCTGCTGATTCCTGGTCTCTTGTGACTGAAAAGCCAAGGAGGATGAAACACATGGTAGAAAATAACAGCAATGAAGTCATTAAAAGCAGTGGTGAAGAGCTTCAAGAGCTAAAGAGAAATCTCACACTGTTGGAAGGAAAATCAACAGGCCTATTCAAGTTGGTTTGAGAAAAAGGACAAATATCATGACAAAAACAAGATCTAAGGCACTGTTTGCTAGTAGTTTTTCCCCTGAGACCTCAGCAAATGACATTGAAGATCTGGTTAAGACCACTATATCTTCGGGCTTTGTATCATGTACTAAACTAAGATCAAAATTTCCAGACTCTTACAGTTCTTTTCATGTACTTGTTTCTGAAAATGTATTTGAGGAAATTTCTAAGCCTGATGCCTGGCCTGAAGGAGCAATAATCTCTCCCTTCTATGGAGCACTCTCTCGTTTGAACACTGGAGCTAAGCCTGGTGTCATGAAAACGTGTGTGAACAGTGTAACTGTAGAGGGCTGTGATAAAAAAGACTCGTCATGAAAGATCTAAAGATTTTTTATCAAAATGTCAGAGGATTAAGAACAAAATCAGTGGAATTTCTTGATTCAGTTGTTAGTAATGATTTTGATATTGTAGCCCTAACTGAAACCTGGCTTGGTAATCAACATAACAGCTCAATCTTCTTTCCACCCAGCTACAACGTTTTTAGAGCTGACAGGCAGTGTGATATAACAGGGCAGACTAGATGTGGAGGCTCACTCCTTGCAGTTAAGAAGTCTCTTCCAGAAGAGAAGAATGGATCTTGAACTTCTACCTGAAATTGTGTGGATTGAAATAAAGCTTCCTGGGCATCACCTTCTGATTGCCAGTCACTACATTTCACCCACATCAGATTTGCAATATCTTAGCACATATTTCGAGCAGATAAGTGAAAAATTGGTCAATGATTCGCTGGACCTGGTTATCTTGGGAGACTTCAATGCTGACGCCGTACATTGGATAGATTACTCTCTGATACCCATTGCTCATTATCAAGCATTGCGAAGAGCTGAGATCGTACTTCAATTTCTAGAAGAGAACTGCCTAGACCAGTTTAATAGACGCTTGAATGATGACCGTGTGCTGGATTTGTTGCTTAGCAACCTGAAGGAAATTTCTATATCTCACTCAGTTTTGCCGTTTGTCACGCCAGACGTCTATCATCCTCCTTTTTCTGTTAATATAAAAGGTTTGAATACTTCGGTCACACAATCTACTACCTGTGCAGAAGCTTACAGATTCAGGGAAGGAGATTATCTGAGATTATCTAAGATTTTATGAGAAGATTCGAGATACTAATTGGCAAGCTATGATGAACTATAATGATCCAAATGAAGCTGCAGAGATACTCACTGATGTGATAAAAAATGTTATGGATGGTTGCATTCCAAAAAGGCCACCTGAACAACGAACTTATCCTCATTGGTTCTCTAGCAAATTGATTAGATTAATTAAAGCCAAGAAGAAAGCACACAAAATATACAAAAGGAGTTTGCTGGACAGAGACTATTTGAGATTTTCAACTCTTCGGGCTCAAGTAAAACGTCAGTTGAAGCAAGACAAGATGATTACAACTCAAAAAACAGAGGAATATCTGCAGACAAATCCAGAATCGTTTTGGAAATATGTGAGGGAGAATAGGACTGAGGCCAAGAGTTGCCCAACCTAAATATTAGTTGATGAAACTACCGTTACTGATCCTCTTGAAATTTGTGAGCAATTTGGCAACTTCTTTTCTTCTTTATGTCAGAATAAGATCTCCACAGCTGGCTGTAGTGATCCATTTGATTTAGTTGACATTGTAAACACCAGTTCATCTTCATTTGGAGTACCAATTGTGAATGAAGGGGAAGTACTAAGAGAAATAGAGAGCCTAAATAATACATCTACAGGATCTGATGGAATTCCTGTATTTATTATTAAAGGTGTAAGTCGTCTTATTGTTCCAGTGCTGACATCAATAATCAGAAGCAGTCTCTCATTAGGAATATTCCCAAATGTCTGGAAACATTCCATTGTTGTTCCTATTCCTAAAAAGGTCAGATCTAACAATCTCCAAGATTTCAGACCGATTTCCATCCTGAATGCATTCGCTAAGATTACTGAAAGAGTAGTGTACAGGCATATCTTTAAAAATGTTGAGTCTGCCATCACTGACTGTCAACATGGATTTATGCCCAGAAAATCCACTACAACCAACTTGGCAAATTTTCTATCATATGTGGGACCCTGTGTAGAGAAACAAGAGCAAGTTGATGTAATCTACTTAGACCTGGAGAAAGCTTTTGACAAAATGCCACATTCTATTTTACAGAGAAAGCTCTCTAATATTGGTTTCAATCACAAGTTGTTATGCTGGATTAATTCGTATCTTGAACATAGAACATTTCAAGTACGTTTCAAAGGAGCTACTTCCAAGATCTTCACTACAATGTCTGGGGTTCCACAAGGGTCCAATCTTGGTCCATTACTATTCAGCTTATTTATGAATGATATTGTGAGAAAGTTTGATTGTGAGGTCCTGATGTATGCTGATGACCTTAAAATATTCAAAAAGACTGACTCAAGACAGGATTTGTTGGCATTGCAGTTCAATATTGACCAAGCTCTGGACTGGTCTAAGAAAAATTACATGCCTATCCATGTGAGCAAGACATTTGTAATGAGTTTCTCGAGAAAAACAAATACACTGGGATTTCAGTACAGGATTGCTAACACACATATTCAGCGAGTTTCCATCATGAAAGATCTTGGTGTAACATTTGACAGCAAGCTTCTGTTCACTGTACACATTGATGATATTGTAGTAAGAGCAAGAAGACAACTTGGCGTAATGAGATGGGTTGGAAGAGATTTTAGAAGTCCTCTCACAATGAAGACACTTTATTGCTCCCTTGTTCGTTGTCACTTGGAGTATGCTTCAACCATTTGGAATAAAGAAAGATTGTGTACAACAAAGAAAATCGAATCCATTCAAAGAAGATTTGTACGCCTTGTATTGAAACGGCTTATGCCAGATTCGGAGCAACTATCTTATAAACGGTTTTGTGAAACGACAAGATTTGAACTCTTGGAGTGGCGAAGAACAAAATGTGATGCCATTTTCTTGTACAACTGTCTACATGGGCAACAGAGAGTTGGTGATCGAGGAGTTGGAGTTGCTGTACCCGCTCGAAATTTGAGACATCACCATCAATTTCACGCATTTCTTAGAAGTTCTATTTCTCCTGTAGAAAGATGCATTGAAGTTGCTAATAAATTGTCAAATGAAATAGATTTTTTTGAAGCCTCCAACATATTTAAAAGAAAGATAAAATATTTACAATACACATAATCGAAAGACATGAAAGTGATTTTTTCCCCCATTATATTGACAGATGCATTATACAAAGGCAGATAAGCCGTTCTATTGCACGAAAAAGCCTAAGCATTACTTCACAAATAGTCACTTGGCGCCATGTGGTGGATCGGGTTGGCTGTAAGGGGTGATGTGGAGACCAACTATTATTATTATTATTATGTATTATTTTTATTATTATTATTAGTATTGAAATGTGATAGTAGTAGGAGAATATTCAAATGTACTTATTCAGAATAGATATCTGAATCAATAATTATCTCATTATTGTATAAATTATTTATCTATTGAAACAAAAACATGATCTGGAAATTGCATGCTAATACAACTCAATTGTTGTCAGGTTGGTAGTACCACAAAAATCGAAAACCTTCAGCTGCTATTGTTTTCAGATATTGAAAATTTAATCATCAGCTGATGGTTAAGTTAAAATTTTTAACGCCTTTAATTCTGGCCGATTAGTTTAGTACTGTGAAATTAGTATTCAATTCTATTTAAACAGCTGCTGACTGTAAATAAACAACTGCTGCTGTATTGAAATTTCAATACAACTGCTGCTGTATTGAAATTTCCAATACCTCATTGATATCATAGCCTCAATGATAATAAATCTGAACTTGATTCATGAATTTAAAGGTTAGTAATATTTTTAGGCAATAAAATTTAATGTAAATGATGTGTCATCGAGTTTTGTGAATGAAATTATTGAAACTCAAGGCTTTTTAATAATTTATTTGTTTCTATTCTCTATTTGAATTGAGTTAGTTTGCCGTTGCTACAAGATGTCGTTATCCAGGATAACCACGGCGTTAAAACTTAACGAAGTTACGAACAACCGGCCCTTAGTCATCTCAACAAGTTATCCTAACAAACTTTCAATGTTGTTGAATATGTAATACACAATTATAATTTAAAAAAATTAATCATGATAAATGCAAGCAGGGACTCACCAGATAAACTTTGGTTCTCTGATGTGTTTCAATATTTCGGAATAAGTATCTACCACAGGTTTCGAGGAAATTACACGCCATCTCAATATGGTGGGGGGAAAAATCATGCAGGAGTATTTTTAGACAATACAGCCCTTCTATTTTCGAATAGAGTTCGAATTTAACCATCTCTCCAATGAATCGAATCACCTTTATCTTTGATTCAATATTTATTTGATCCTGCAACAAATAAATTAAGAATAAAACATTGGTGAAATAATAAAAATGATTATCCTCTTGAAGATAAATACTTATTTCTACAAAAATATGAGGCAAACAAGCACCTCTGATTCGATGGTGAGAGGTACAATAACCTCAATTAGGTGGCAAATTAGAATCCAGCATCGTGGATCAAACTATAAATTTGATGAAATGTTATCAGCAGAATGTTCAATTAAGGTTTTATTATAGCCAACCATCCATAGTTTTTTTATTCAGTTGAGTAGAAATAACTTATTAAATAAACACAAAAACTGTTCAAAACTTCTCATATCCTGAATTTTGATAGATATTTTATAATAATAATAATAATAATTATTATTATTATTAATTGGGGTCTTGTTTCATGATCACTATTGGAAATACACTACAAATAGCTAAGATAGAAAATAATTGATGAAATTTTTCAATTGGATACATTATACATCTGGAAATTGCATGTTTTAACGGTCATGTACCAACGGATAGTGCTTCAACTCGAATACTCAAAGCTGGACGACCGTATATTGAGCAGAGCACATGAAATTGAAACAGAAAGGCTACACTTTACCAAGATTCTTAGAAAGATGTCTATGTCTAAGAATTTGTACTGATAAAAAGCATTTTCGGTCTCAAAAACACAGTAGAGTGAGAACCAGAAGAAAACCAGAATCTGAAAGTTGACAACGGTTAGTGTAGACAAGCGATTGGTTCTAGAATGATGTTTTTCGCATTTTTTATTTTTCGTGCTAACAAGAAATTGGTTTTCACCAAACTCAGGGTTTCTTGAAGAGTTAGTAATTTAAGCAAGGCTTATTTGAACGCTTTCTCTTTCTCTTTGCCAATTCAGACCGGCTATATTAGCTACGTCTAATATAGTATATATGCGGCTTATGAATAGGTTAACAGCTGACAAATGTTTAATTGGATGTTTACTTGAAATTTTGTCAGCTGATTGCCTACTGATAAACATTGACAAATGTCGAAATTAAATAGCAGACAAAAATTGAATTGGATCTTTACTTGAAGTTTTGTCAGCTGTTTGCCTACTCTCAAGACGCATATAATACAATATTAGAAGTCGCTCATGCTACGCTACGCTGGTCTGAAATGGTCTCAAGTTATGAATGGAATATCAAAATAGTAAAATGGAAAGTGTCCAATTACCTTTTTCCGAACATGGTATCTGAAATCATGTTTCAATAATTGTCCAAGATCGATAGCCACTTCAGGCATGACTGGATTCAAAATAGCCACCAATCGAGCATAAAATGGTAACAAGTCGAGACGAGTTCTTGCTACACCAAAAAGGGCCCTGAAATACAATAAAAAGCAAAGATGAAACTGTTCATTTCACAAAATAAATAGAAGTTCAATAAAAATTGATAAGCCAATAAATTGAAATTTATCCCATATACATATGTTGATATGATATTTAACAATATGATACATAATACAATACACCAATGTGAAAGCAGGCTAATGGTTTTTGAAGATGAACCATCTTACACTCTATAAACGCATTAAACCCAGTTCCAGTACATAATAAGACAAGATAAAATTTTAACAAAGTTGAATTAAAATTGAAAAATATGAAACAGTACTCACTTCACCAATTTTTTGCGGTTGTTTTTTGTATTGTGGTTCATGAGGAATTCGATAGCAGCGTTATCAATCAACTCACAATTGACGCAATTGGGTAAATGATGAAAGAAAGCATCCAACATTACTTTGGCTCCAGAATTCACTCCAGAAGTGTCGGGCTCTTCTGGTTCTGAAATCAAACATAGATGTAATTATAACATTGATTCGCAAAATATTAATATAATTTCATCACTGTTGAAATGTGTTAATACTGTACATATAACATACAGTAAGAATAAAATGTTTGGAAACGGCTTAATATTTATTGTACGAAAGTAATTTGACTGTTGGTGACATAGGGGATCGTACATACTAAAATCGAACAGTCTGGTCTAATCAATTTTGGCACTGATTATATGGTCCGCCATATTGAATTCAACCTTTTTTATGAGAGGGTTGATCAATTTATCATTGATTCCGATCAAAATTTTCAAGAGGCATCAAATGCCGGGAACCGCACATCGATATGTCACTTCGAATGAAAGTTATTTCAATTTTAAATCAGAGATATTCACTACAAAACAGTTATAGTTGGTTACTAATCGTTACAAAACAGGTAAGCACATCGATGTGTGGTTTACGCCGCACATTTTGTCTCGGTTTTATTTGTCTCTTGTTCTTGATGTAACTTACTAACAGCGGATGTCAGCTCAGGGACGGATTTGAGAGTATGCCGCCTATAGGCTAAATGTAAATTTGCCGCCTCCTTGAGACTTATAAGTTATACTTTGCTTATTCCGACTCGTTATGGGTTAAGAGGGATACGTGGGTAAGCGGCAGTCAGAGCCAAATCAGTAGTAAGATAGTAAGATATGTTTATATAGATGGGCATGTAGCAAAAAATATCCCGTGGACTTTATAGTAAGGTGCAATTAGTTAAAAAAAAGACCGAACCTCAACATCCAAAGAGGAAGGACGATTCCTGTACCAACTTGTTCTATACAACCATAGCCTCCTTCAACATCTATTAAAGGAAGCTTTGATACAACCTTTCATTGTTCGGTAAAACCTTACACCCTTTTGAGCATCGGGTTTTTGGAGGAGGGGGTTGAAAGGTGCAAAATTTCAGTTTTTCGTGAATTGTAGCCGGCAGGGTGTCTAGAAATTTGCATGAATGAAATTCAATACTTTTTTCAAGACAAAGTTTGGGTTTATCTGTGCATTTTTAAGCGTTACAACTCGTGATATGATTTTATGTCTAAAAACCACTATAAGTCTCAAATAAGGTATATTTTAATATATACATAAAAACGTACCATTAACATATTTTATGTTTACGGTGCAATTAGACTCAAACCTCAACATCCAAAGAGAAAGGACGATTCCTACGCCAACTTGTACTATACAATACACAACCCTTTCAATGTTTGGTAGAAAGTTACACCCTTTTGAGCGTCGGGTTTTGAGGGTAGGTGAGTTGAAAGGTGCAAAATTTTAGTTTTTCGTGAACAGGTGCCGCACCAAGCGTCGGAAGGAAAAATTCAATGTATGCTATTTCAAGAGAACAAAATTTGGAAGAGATTGAGACCAATTACTACTCTGTATCATCAACTGTTTCCAAGATACATTTTTTTTAAAACTCCATATTTTTTCTCAGGAATTATTCCGTTACTTTGAAAGTTAGTAACTTTGAATTGGAAACACTTGCATCCGTATTTCAAAATCCCTCTCGGCGAAATTCATTTCTCTTTAATTTGAGACCAGATTCACACTTCTATGTTCAATGGTTCATGTGCTAAACCGATTTAAAAAAAACCTTACAACCCCAAAACCCCCAAAATTACATTTTATCATACAAAAGGGCTGTATAGAACAAGTTGGCATAGGAATCGTTCTTTCTCTTTGGATGTTGAGGTTCGAGTCTAATTGCACCGTACTATTAGTGTATTCAGAGACCAAATCGATTATATGCACTAAAATAATAGGCTACTACGTTCCAAGAATTACTACTAGGTCATGTTTTTCAAAGTGAATTCATAAATCGTAGAGAAAATTTAATTTATTTTTTGAAATTATTTTATAAATTTTGATTTTTTTCCAATTTGCCGCCTCGAAAATTTGCCGCTCTAGGCTGCAGCCTACTTAGCCTATTTAGAAATACGGCCCTGTGTCAGCTGCTGTCTCTTTTGGTTTAAAAAACATCACCTAGGTCCTAAATGACAGCTCTAATTGAAAAATCAGCTGTTGGAGCTCACAAGGAGCAGACGAAAAACCTTTGGCGGTAGCTAAATCTGTTTCACATCCTGTAAGACATATAATTGTGTAGTCGTTGTATGATTTACAATATGTTTATTTGCCAATGGCTCAACAGCCCAAGAAGGGCCTAGGCCTACCAGCTTGTTGCCAGTTTCATATTCACTCCACTATACAGTCCGTCCAAGCAAAGAAGATACCCCGGAAAGACGAGAAAACGACCCCAGCCCGGCCAAAACCGGCCCAAGAGCCATTAATTCTCAAACAGAACCCACACTCCCCGAACCAACGCGGACCGAGCATAAAGCCTCCCCACCTGGACAGACCACACAGCAAGCGAATAATAATCATCAACTAGGATGAAAGTAACGTGGGGTTAGCACGTTGATCCTCTCAACCATAGGCCAGTCTTCACAACCAAGCGAAGGCGCAGAACACCTGTTATTCACACCTCTGAATAACACGCAGTTAATCACTTAGAGTTAAATGCAACACTTAATATTCCTCCAGAGACGGGAAACTACTGACTGTCTTTACTAACGACAGCCAATCTCTCAAAAGAAGAAGTATGATTCACAATAAAAATTTAAAATCACAGCACCATTATTAGCATTTGAGCACCAATACAGCACTCTATTATTGATATTTCTTATAACACTAAAAGACATAATCAATTTCTAAAAAGGACATAAAAAATACTAAAAAGGGTACTGTGATTTTCAAATTGTCAATAAATATATTAAAAGCTTTGGAAAACATAGTGATCTTTGTATGATGTGTACTTATTCATCAAAAACTATTCAAAAAACTAACCTTCAACTTCAATGGCGACAGGCTCATCAACTTTCTTCGCGTCCTCTTCGAGATCATCTTCAATTTCCTCATCTAGTTTCTCCTCAGTTACAACGGGAACAAGCGGCTCGACGGGAGATTGGTCTTTTGGAATTTTCAAGTTTGGTAAAAAGTCTTTCAGATTTGGGAAAACTCTGTAGAAATGATGTGTTTCTTCGTCCTCCCACACGTTGAAGCCGTTGCTTCCATCTTCCAGTTCACTCATACAAACACTTAAATCTGTACTTTGAGGGGTAGCTGGAAAATTTTTCAATGGTTGAGTTAAAAAATGATCAACTACATCACACTTTTTTAAGAATATAGAATATAAGATAGTGTAGACCACTATACTAGAAGAATATTAGAAGCCAAGCTTTATAACAAGCTACCAACAAGAATCCGAGAAGAGGCAAATCCCAATAAGTTCAAATTAGAATTAAAAAGATACCTCACAAAAAAGCACTCTATAGTATCAATGAATAAATGAGGCCAACTTCCATTAGTTGAATTATATTTTATTAGTTGCACTTGTAGTTAGTTTAGTATGTATAGTTGTTATGGTTAAGTTATGATTAAAAGTGACACTATTCATTGTATACATAGTACAATCTTATGAATAAAGAAATATGAAATGAAAATGAAATCATAGGGAGGTTATCAATTTAAAATATAAATAAAATAAAATAATTACTATCTTCCGGAAGATCAGGTACGTCTTCATCAAGAATTTCAGCGAAACTCTGCGTTCCAGACAAAAGTCTTTGGAAGGATGCAGCCAATGCTTCACTTCTCTCCTTTCTGTCTGAGCTTAGTTCACCTTTGGTTTGCAAGATGCGTTTGCTCTGTCTCTCAAACATCTGAATCTCAGAATGTTCCTTGAAAAGAGAAAAAAACACTAATTAAATGCGCCATTGATGATTTTCAATTTTGAATTATTTGGAAAATTATTATAACCTTTGTACAAATTCAAATTTATCCATTTCAAACAAACATCAATAAGAGTGGTCTATCTACACAATGAAATTAGAATAAATTATAGGACCCGTATGAACAAGAAAGATGTTTGGAAATTTTTTCAAGAAAAACCTGATCAAAGTATACTATTCAACCATTGGCGGCTCGTGCCCACGAAACAGGTGAAGTGCTGTACAGTAAAAGATACTGGCACTTCACCTGTTTCGTGGGTACGAGCCGCCAGTGTATTCAACTTGTTGAATATTTATGAAGGTGATGTAGTTATCCATAATAAATAGAAAGACAATATGTTGGCAAAACTCTGATTTATTTTAAAATGGACACATCAGTTTCGGTTGTTACACCTTATACCATTATCAATCTCTGGTAAACTATAGTCCATTCACGATGGCTTGAGACGAGACCGCTATTGGTAGACGCTTGAACCAATGACAGTGAACCCAATGTAATGGCCACTGTTACAGTGTTGCAATACAGTGTTACTGTTACAATACAATTGCCACTGGATCAGAGAAGCTTATCCCCGTTAATACAAACGTTACAGAATAGCGATTCGAATCGTTAAACGTGGAGGAGCTTGTCTAAGCCAGTGGCAGACGTTCACTGACATTGGACCAATAGCAATAACGGTGATCGACCGTTAGTATAAATACTGCTGCTCTATACTTTTAGTTTACCAGAGAGTAATAACGGTGTAGCAACCTAAACCGGTATCTCTTTTTTTAAATCAGTGGTGTGATCACATCTACTTTCAATTTTCATCTACTATATTTATTCAAAGGCATACTTGAATATTAGAATAGACTAGATAACTAGAATATTGCAGCCCAAATCGCAAAATCACATGTTTGGTTTTAGAGAGTACACAATACGGCTTTCTGCCAAGATAACGACGCATACGCAGAATTCAAAATTTAAGAGTAAAAGCATTGCTGCCACCACGTACTTAATCGCTATTCAAGAGAAGTATTTTGAAGCAGCAGTATCAAAAGAATATGATTATGAGCATGTGATTAATCATTGAGCTATGATTCTATGATATTCACAGTATAGTATAGATAGGTCTTTCTAGCTTAGTATAGAATTCTAGAGAAGCCTTCAATTGTTGCTGTTTTTCAACATATAAAAAATATTTCTTTATAAATGTAATATGGCTTCTGTCTACTCAATTTTTAGAAAATTAGAAGATATTGAGCCAATGTTGAAGGAAATGATTTAGATTGAGATATAGAAATGAAAGATTCGATTAATTACCTTTATGAGATGTTTTGTGAGAGACGCATAATAATCTTTCAATAACATCTTGACATTGCGTTGTTTTTCCACTGGTAGAGTTGTGTTTTTGGAAACAGGAATATCGAGCTTTTCCGACAGAATTCTGATAGGTCTGGGAACAAGGCCTGTAATAACATAGAAACAGTCTATTTAAGGATACATAAGTATATTAAACTAATTACGGTATGATAGATATTAACTTAAAATAAAAATTGTAGAATAATAAATAAGTTGAGTCATTACCTGCGTAATCCTCTCCACAATGTTTGCAGAAGCTGAGAATTATATTTATATTTTTATGCTCTTCCTTGTCAGAAACCATCAAAACAGTTAATACATTGCCCAAGAGTGGTAACGCTTCTTTTTGAGGAAAAATCCCAGAAGTTACCAAGTCACCATAAAATCTGAGGTCAACCCTGAGCTTACTGGGATTAGCAATCTGTAAAAGAAAGACAAATAATGAGATTTTGATTTTAAAATGGAAATATAGATGGATTTAATTATTGTATACAAGTATATGTAGTACTCATAACATACACAATTAATCAAGTAGCTAACTCTCTTTTACTTAGAAGAATCCAAGTTGATGTTACAACAGTGGGGTGTTATTAGAGCACAATCTAGTTGAAAGAGTTCTAAGCTTTGAGAACTTTGAGTAAGTAAGAGTTAATTATTTTCAACCAGTTGAAAAGAATAAAATTGCTAGAATTATACAAATTGAATAGATAGATAGATCGATAAATGACTATTTTTTCACTTCGTCCCTTTGGACTAAGTTTCAGAACATAACAAAATTCCTGTGTGCGAAATTTAGAAAAAGATCCCATAAAGAAGTGACTGTAGAGTAGTACTAAACATCACTTTGACAATAGGGGTAATAAATTAAATAGCCTAATAAATCACAGTACCCTAGAAAATACTTCAAGATGAAAAATATTATTAGATATTGCAGTTTGCAGTACACCAACTGCTGGATCATTATAATAACAACGAATCTGGCCTCCGAATAATATTTGCAGTTGCAGAAGTCCTTTGTCTATTTATAGAGCGATATTAGAAGATTCGAATTAATTATTAAAATATTTTTATTTCATCACGACTGATTTCCTACCCATCATTACACCACATGAGATAATTATATCAATCATAACAATATAACATAGTTATATTCATATAATTTAAATTGGTAATATTTTTAAAAGTTGGTTGGAGCTTGGAGTATCTTCTTTAACATCCAATTTTATCACAGTAGGCTATACTAACTTTTTAAACCCTCTGTGAAAAAATACTTGAAATCTATTGTCTGTCTAAAGCTGTGTGTCCACGGTTCAATTAATCTTTCAAGAAGTCAATTTGATGGATGTATGGAATGAAACAAACGTTACATACATAAGTTTCAGATCTCAAATGAAACGCACGCTTAAAAAATAATGCAATACTTCAATGTTTCCTTTTTGTCAAGGGCTGCTATAGTCTGTCCAAGCAAAGAAGACCCTCTAGCAACATGAGAGAATGACTCAAGCTCGGTCAAAATTGGTAAAAAAATTCTTAATTTGGTCTCAAATTGTAGATCAGAATGTTTCCTACAATTTGAGATCAAATTTATAATGTTTAAAGCAACATTGACTAAGCTGGAGTAGTTTCCCGTTTTGTCAGAGGGTCTTCTTTGCTTGGAAAGACTATATCAATGAATTTTAGTAGAAAATTGAAATCACAGTACCCTTTTACGGAGTTTTTTATTTGCACACCATAGAGGCGTTTTCATAATCATGTTGTGTATAGATAAAAAACTTATTAAAACGGTACTGCGATTTGAATGTTATACAATACAATACCTTCCAATTAGATTACTTCATCCAACACGTGTATCATACATCAACTTCTAGAAAGGAAATTGATCCGTGTAAACACAGCAGAACATACGCATGAAATTACCTTTTCATCCTTCTTCAAAGTGAGCGCTTTAACCCAGGCTTCTTTCAAAACTTTTGAAAACTCTGGATAAACGCAATGAATCTCACTGCAAAGTGTAACCGCTGGAGGCACATCGGTTAGTTTGATTTTCGCCTCCACAATTGCAGAGGCTATTTCACTGATGTACATTGATAAATTCAAACCAGACATTTCTTTCAGGAAGCCATCCAGCTGTGATGATGTGAAGTTTTTCTGCAAATTGAGAAGTAGCATCAATCACCCAACCAAATATTATTCAACGATTATTCAAATGTTTGAAACTACAAACGAAGTAGATAGTTGTTTAAGCAATTATAGTGTGTGCAAGCAAAGAAGACATTCTGGTAAGATGAAAAAAATGACTCCACCTTGGTCAATATTGGTTCAAAAATAATAAATTTTGTCTCAAATTGTAGAGTCTCATGTTTTATACAATTTGAAAGCGAATTTATAATTTTTGAACCAATATTGATACAGCTGGAGTCATTTTCCATCTTGCCAGAATATATTCTTTGCTTGGACAGACTATACCTACTTTAAACTACAAACGAAGTGTCTAATTCATCCTGTAAAAGTTTCAAGAGAATAGGTTGATGGATAATATCCAGTAGAATTGAGGAATTTTTTTTAATGATTCTTGTCTTTATCAGTACGTTTTCCATCTCTTCCTATTTTTTTGAAATACATTATCTCCTCATTGATTTCCTCTTGTAGGTTCATCATGATTTGTTTCATATTTCCTATATTATAAACTTTTCCTTGCAGGTAATTGGGTTTTGTGAATTAGTATGAATTGTGATATATTTTTATTTTGGAAATATCAGAAAAGTTCGATTTTGTTTAGATTTTTCCTATCATTCACGCATAAGCCATTGTGTGTGAATCATAGTGAAACAAGCCACAAGTCACATAGTGAAACAATACACAGTTCTGATTAACTGAGTTATCCATTGTGATTCATTTGGGCATCACCTTCTACATAAACGAATTAATGAATTGAAAAGGGGCGGTTGACCTCATCTTTTCGTTACGTACAGTAGAAACTGAGTTAATTTAGCCATAAATTTCTGTTAATGGTTATGGTCAAGTCACAACTTTTGAGCGTCACTATTGATTCAATAACGATGATGGAAAATTTGATTCCATAAAGCACATGCAGTATTTATTCACTGTTTTGAATTATGGTGAATTCATAATATTTGAAGTATCTCTATTGATTCAATTTATTCTATTGTGGTTCTGTTAATGGTTATGGTCAAGTCACAATTTCTTAGCATTTCTATCAATTCCATCACGATGGTAGAAGAAAAAAATATTGCGGATGATGTCCACATAAGCATTTTAGCTTGTGCGTGGGTAATGGATAATGTGTGCGAAGGTGATTGATGAGGTGAAAAACAGCCATGCCTACTGGGTCTCGAAGCCTAACCAGGCAGCAGTGCTAGCGGACTGAAGGTTGTAATACCCCAGCCCACTGCGCCAACCGGGCCGGCAAATACATGCATGTATACTGTTTAATTGATACTGTATAATACTGTATGATTCGACGAAGTACACGGGGTGTTTATTCACTGCCTTCAATCACTCCAAAAGTACCCAAGCACAAGAGTTAATCAACAGACTAGGCTCTACTGAAGAGAAGACTACACTGATCGAGTATCATCCTCACAAAATAAAAACAAATGATTGAAGAAAATCAATTAAGCAAAATGGTTCACTAACCAATTTTCGTACAAAAGCTGCATTCTTCTTTACACTTGAATCAAGTTTTCCAGTTGAATCGTTGGGGCGAGCTGTGTTTCGATTTCGTTGTCTCAATTCTTCCTTAACTCGGCTTCGCTCGTTCACGCTTGCTATGTATGCCAACAGTTCATCCTAGAACAGAATACCAAAATTAAAGTAATATTAGAGATCTGTCTTATGGAGTGTTAAATAAATTCCATTTCCAAAAAAATACATACATAAAATACAATACAATATTAAAAACAAATAACAATAATGCAAGAATCTCTAACGAGTGATGACTGTGACTACGTGTTTTTTTTTTGTTTTTTTAATGGGAATTGACCTACTCCACTATGCCGTGCCATGTACTAGAGTAGGTTTAGGGAAAATTAGTGCAAATTAGTGATAAGTGAGTTAGTCTTGTGAAAATGAGTTGGTTTGGTGATTCTTGATTGAAAAATGATGTGTTGTTTGCAATAATAGATTCTATGCTCTGTCTTTCTTAACTTATCAACCAGTTGCGTACTATTGTTTCGAACTTTTTAAAATGAGCAATTTCTTTTATGTTTTCAGGAAGTAGATTGTATAATTTAGGTGCTAGATTATTGAAATGCCTTTGGTATAGTGCCTTCCTAGCCACATTAGTGATAAGAAGGTTCCTGAATTCTGGTGTTGTGGTTATGCTGTCTTGTTTGAATGATGGTTGGATTGTTATGAATTCTGCACAGTATCTCCCTAGAGTAAAGCTGCCTTGGATCCATCACGATAAATTCCCGAAACAATTGGTCCGATGGATAGCGTGGTGGCCTCCGGCTGATGACCCTCATAAGCAGCTTCTGTACCTTGAGGAGTGGTTCGATGTGCGAAAAGCTTGCGCCTCCCCATCCTACGATCCCGACACATTAGTAGAAAATAAAATAGTGCAATAGACAGTTTCAATTTAATTTCTTAATAAAAGTGATATGACGGAAAGTGGTTGAAATCACAGAAGGTGTATTAGAAAATAAATAAAATAAACAATCTGTAAAAGAAAAAGGGAAACCAAAAAAGGGAAGAGATTATTATTTAGTGATTACCAGGGACAAATATATGGAGATTGATAATAGCTATAATTCACTCAAGAAGAGAAAGGCTTTCGCCACGATGGTCACTTTAGAATGGATTTAGATAATATCAGTAGTTTATATTGATTGATTATACATTAGTAGCACTAATAACAAAGTGAATTTCAGTATAAACTATAAAATACGGGTGAATAGTTTCAATTAACAGCTGATGCTGTCCAATCTCTGCTGTTGATTGGAGAAAACATCATAAGGCTACCAGTCACCAGTTACTTTCATTTTTCAAGTCTACAAGGACTACATGGTAAGATTTTAATGTAATTCTAATGAAGAAAATTAGATGAAAATAGAAAGCATAAGAAAGTTGAAATGTGTTTCAACTATAGTAACTTCTCAATAAGATTCACAACTAAAAATTATCAGAACTGTAGAATATTAATAAAAAGCTTAAAACTTAGTAAATACTAAGACTTTCACTTTTACAACAGTACTCACGATTTTGTTGCTTGTCGGACGCGTTTCGTGGCACTGAGCCACATCTTCAGCGTACGAGGAATTACTAAAGTACTGAGTACTATTGTAAAAGTGAAAATTATTAGTATTAACTAAGTATTAAGCTTATTATCATCAACAGTTCAAGTAGGATGCAGACAAAAGAAGATATTAATAAAACTAAGCAATTACCTTCTCTGCATTTGTCTTGGCCTCTTCGTCCTCCTCTTTGACTTGTTCTTGCTCTGGTTCTTCAACAGTATTCTCAGTATCCATGATGGAAATCAGAGAGTTCCAATTGATTTGAGAATAATAAATATTAGCGATTCTTCATTTCATGAACCTATAAAAACACAATAATCTATTAATAAATCAATAATTACGGATCAAATAGAATAAAAAATTTTGAAACTGTCTATTCAATTTTTATTGAACTGTGGTCTATTTTATCATGGAGTTTCCATAACATCAATCTAGATTCCACAAATACGTAAAGATTAATGGATCATTTAGGACATAATGTACTATCATAGCATAGTATAGTAACTATGTGATTTTGTGTGCTGCGTTTGTGCATGAAAGCCTTGGGAAGTTTAATACAAGGAGTGACTTCCATGACCATAATATAAGATGCAGATGTCTCTTGGATGTGCCTTTCCACCGGCTCTCAACGACGCTTGATGCATTCCCTGCCTTGGCCTTAAGAGTCTATAACAAGTTGCAAGATGGAGTAAACCTTGCCAGCGTTCTGGTCCCAACTTGAGACCTAGCTTGCTAAACAACCTTTTTTGAGGATGATCTACTGAGCCTTGTCTAGCCTAGCTGGCATCTGGATTGTTTAGTTCTATTTATATACAACTTTTTAATTCATGGCACAACCTACTTGGCTATGCTGGCATTGGTCAAGAAAAAGATAATTCAGGTAACTCTATGTATTAGGATCTGTGATAAAGGTCAGTAGAACCCAAACAACACTGAGATGCAGCCCACACAAGTAGAACCTTCGAATCCAATTCGACTTATCTGCACATAGACTAGAATAATTCAGCAAATAGCTTTTATACTCAGAGTACCTGTTTATTCCAGTACCTGAAAATTTGAAGTCATTTCCTAAAAGGAAGCAGCGCCTTTGTTTTGTTTTTTTTTATTGCGGTGATGCCCACATAAGCATTTTAGCTTGTGCGTGGGTAATGGGTGTTGAATGCGAAGGTGATTGATGAGGTGAAAAACAGCCATGCCGCTGGGATTCGAACCCAGACCTGGCAGTGCTATCGGACTGAAGGTTGTGACGCCCTAGCCCACTGCGCCAACCAGGCCGGTAACCGGTTGTTAACTGGAATAATTGAGTAAATCTGTTATACTCTGTTGACAACTCTCCGGACATCCAAACTGTCGGGAGGACCAAAGAAGTACTGTAAAGTGGGCTAAGTAAAGTACCTGTACAACCTAATACCTGATAAGCTGGCCTGAAAGGATGGCCTTTGTAAACAGTCTGAAACACTATAAATGTTGTATGTACATCGTAAATGTAACAACAACAAGGAATTTATTGACGAGTGTACCTTAACTCAAGTTATAGGTCTTCTCTTATGTTATGTATGATTGACATGAACACATGAAGACTACCGTGCCCCGCCGGTTGTCACATGAAGCCGGGCTTCGGGTTGGAATCGAACCTAGCAAGCACCTCTTGGATGTCAGTCAAGCGCCCTTGCCAATTGAGCCATTAAACTGCTTTAGGACCGTCACCATTAAGGCAGGGCTAGTCTCGATCATTAAGCAGTTTAAATCGTATTGGCTACACTTGTCTTAGCTCAGACACTTGGTCGCTGAGAAAGGCCTACTACCAAGTAACGACTTCATTACAGCTTTTCGTTAATTCAATAGTTACATTCATTATTAAATTTTATAACTGAAAACGGCTGATCTATCTCTCATTATAAGAAGTCTTCATGATTACGGTCGAGACGCGGATGGTCGACCCAACAGCGCCACCCAATATAAACGTGTGGCGTACTGTGGCTGGGGTGCACGCCACTCTTATTACAAGTATGTGTAACTCTTATGTATTTGATATTATTGGGAAAAAATTATGCCTCGAACGGTCTGTCACGAACGCGCCACCCGGGTGGCGTAGTGTGACATATGGGTCTTGAAATTGAGTAGCCTAATGGCTTCAAGAATGAAGATTAGATGTAGTACAAAATTTCTCCCTATCCCTTTACGGTATGATCTTATTTGTTACTTGAAATTTCTCCCTATCCCTTTACGGTATGATCTTATTTGTTACTTGAAGTTTTTATTGATATTTATTGGACTTGAGATGTTCTGGAATACAGATGAGATGACCTGACATAGCAAACTAACAAGTTGCCTTTAGTCAAAGCAAATATTATTCAAAATTTACACAGTCCTGTAATTATTAGAATCTGACTTCATAGTAACCAATCATTGAAAATAAATTGATTGAAATTCAAATAAAACAACATGATCAGGAAGTTTAAATTTAAATAAATTAAACAGCTTGAAATTCTTCCCGCATTGTGTGAAAACATTCAAGTTAGGTAGGTCTAAATTGAAAGAAACTATAATTGTGACCTTTCTAAGGCTTGATGTAAGCTATAATTTGTCTTAGAATTCAAATTCAACACGATTCAGAAATACAGTCGCAACCTACCTCGTCTTTACTTTGCGTTGGTAGTCTGTTCTGGATCAAAACTTTCATTTCAAGTTTGAAGGGCCATTCACAGTCAGAGTACATTTAAATACACGCACATGGGATGAGAAATGCAAATTGATATTTCAATAAGGTTCTTGAAGAAAAAAATGATTAAATAATATAAAATCTATAAGTAAGAATGTGATGAACTATTAGCAATGTGATCATATTGGTATTATTAGAATAAGTTGACAACGCATAACCTCACTTTTATGGAATTGGAAGTTGGAACGGAACGGTTGAAAATGGAACAAGCAACAAGGGCGCTCTATTTGAACAGCCTATGAAGGATCATCTTTTAGAGCGGCTTTGCTATAATGCAAATGATTATTCACGCAGTTGTAGCCTTATGTGAGGGGATTTGGGAAGTAAAAGGGGAATAGAAAAGGGAAATCCCTAGATATTTAATGGAGGAAAATATTCAATTCTCTTAGTGAAAGTGAATAAATCTTAAATTAATATCGTTAGACTATATTAGGCTACAAGGGGCGGACCCAGATGTCATTTCCGGGCTCCGGGGTGAAGCTTTCCAAGTTTCGAAAGGCGAAAGTTGTGGTAGGTACCTAGTAATAAAGAGGAAGAAGGGTTCGAAAATCTTGATTCAAATGTCATAATTTTCACCTAAAACCTCGATATTTTCAGGGCAATTTTTCTTATTCTGTTTAAAAAAAGAGATGCTGAGGTATTCCCAAGGATATTTTTATGAAAATAGGCCATTTAACTTCTAATATACTATAACACATTTGAAGTAGTTTCAGAGCTAGAGCATTCTTAAGGTTCTGAATTGTTCCAAATCACAATAAGGAGACTAATTTGTGATTTCTCACCATTTTTGTTTTATTTATTAAAAAGTGCCTTAAATAGGCCTACAAAATTGAAATTAACTAGTTTTCCATGAAGTTATTATGACTATCCAAATGTCAATATAGATGTAAAGTACCGGTAACTAAAATCTTATTATTGAATTATTATTAATCATATTCATATCGTTTGTGTTAGCAGGTTGTATTGTATCAATTTACTACTGGGCATAATACAGGTCATTAATCTTCGCTTTTGGGTTTATAATTACCCATTACGAATAGGTGTTCAGACCCAAGGTTCATAAATATATAGTAACCTTGGTGCATACCTATAAAAAAACGGTGCGTTTTTTTAAGGAAAAAACGGAGTAGCTAGCACTTAGTAGTTGGTAATATAAAAATTATTCATCTGTTGTGTGAATATTATGCTCTATGTACGGTAATCATTGCTCTTGTTTGTCATTTATCATTACTTATACTCTTCGTTTATTACGACATATTGAGTGTTATATGAGTAGTATGTTGGTAACTTGTAATGTACATCTACACAAAAATCGTAATAGTATTGAAATTATTATATTAATTAATAATAATGGAATAAACTTATTTTATTCAGACAAATAAGACTTGATTAAAGTTTTACACAGGGTTCGCCAATGAAGTGGGACGATTTGAATAATTAACAGACTGTTCAAGAAATTGTATTTTTGTTATTTTTTCATCATAAATAGAGAGTAGGAATATAGCCATTTAGTGCCAATAAGTGAAAAATCATTTTTTAATATATCATCTTCCAAAATGTCCTCCATTGGAATCTATGCACTTTTGCAGCCGGGCCTGGAAGTTGACATTTTGCAGCATATTGAGTGGTATTCCTCCAATCTCATCTCGAATCCGTTGTTTTATAGCTGGAATAATAATTCTGGGTTGATCGATTTGAAGAACTCTCATTTTTAAGTACCTCCATAGAAAAAAGTCACAGGTTGATAAATCTGGAGAGCGAGGGGACCAAGGAATATCCCTGTCTCGAGGAATTGATGCGGCTTGGAAACAAAACATTCACAGCATTCATGACAATTCTCGCAGTTTTGCTTGTTGTTCCATATCGTTTGTTCATTCAATAGAAAACGGGCGAATTCTGAGGTAAGAAAGTTATGAATCATTTCGATTTACGAAGAGGTAACGCACAAAGTTAAAAGTCATAGAAAATCTACCCGTTCCTTTCAAGCACGGCTGCAAAGGTGCATAGATTTCAATGGAGGACATTTGGAAGATATTATATTCAAAAGAATGATTTTTGACTTACTGTACACTAAATGGCAACATTTCTACTTTCTATTTATGATTAAAAAATAACAAAAATACAATTTCTTAAACAAGTTGTTGCTTACTCAAATCGTCCCACTTCATTGGCGAACTCTGTATAATCTAGATAAAGATAGTTTCAACGATTAAATCGTTGTTTGTTCAATTTGAATTGATATTTTATTTCGTTAGGAGGGAATAAAATATTGGTTCTATAAAATTGGTTCTATATTGTTTTTTCGTTGCCTTTCCTGTACATTAAGGGGTCCATTCTATAACCCTATCGAATCTCCACACAATGTGTACGTAAGAATTGCATTAGAATAGGAGGGAATAAAATATTGGTTCTATAAAATTGGTTCTATATTGTTTTTTCGTTGCCTTTCCTGTACATTAAGGGGTCCATTCTATAACCCTATCGAATCTCCACACAATGTGTACGTAAGAATTGCATTCCCAGTAGAACTACTGGTGCAAATAAATAAATAACTTTATTGCAGGAAAAAAATACAAAAAGATAATACAATTGGTAGTTTGCCATGTACAATTAAAATAAGTTCCAATCAAGTAATTAGTATAAAAAAACTACCATAATGTACATAATCTGAAAAGTAAATAAGTTATTCCCTGTAAAAACAAGCCCAACAGATCCAATTAAGGCTGAGGCCAGATGTGCAGCTTTTTGCTGCAAATTTTGTCAACACATGTGAAGATGCTCCCGACTCGTCCATATTTTAATAAAAATCATGCCATAATATAGTTCTAAATTAGAGTAATTTTGTACCATCAAAAGAAATTTTTCATCCCTACTCAATTTTGAAATAAAGATGAGACATTTTTTTCTAATGAGAAACAAAAATAGAGGATTTTGGATTATTGCAGCTATAATAAATTGCGGTAATTGAGGATTTTTGGACAGATTGAAAATGATATAGGCCTACTCCATTCACTGCAATTTAAACGGTAATTTTTTCTTATGAATGGGGCGCTTCTTAGAGAATTTGTGGCGTCCCAGCCTGAGCTACTGGGCGCCCTGGAGCGACAGCCAAATTGTCAATACGCTACCGAGAAGAAGAGGAGATGATTCAATTTCTCTCTCTGTAAACAAAATTTATAGATGATTCTTCAAAATATGATAATTCTATACTCTATATTTATACTCTATTTCTACATTTTGATATTCTATAAAGGAATTTCAAGTTTGAATTTGTATCTCAATAAATTATCTGGAGCATATTTTGATTCTATAAGTTACTCGAGGGCGCAAGGGGCGCAAGATTAAAGGGCGCACCGGCCCACGGGCCGGCGGACCAGTCCGGGCCTGTCAGCTCATATTGTCTTGCCAATTGTAGTCATAGACTAATAATATGTTGGCCTCTCTGATATATAGCTTATAACAAGGAAGAAGATTCTGATTTGACATATAACACTTACCATCAAGTGTTAACATATATCACTTACCATCAATTGTTAACATATAACACTTACCATCAAGTGTTAACATATAACACTTACCATCAAGTGTTAACATATCTGTATCTGTTTTGTCTATAGGTTTTTCATTATAAGTATTTTGATAAGTTAAATAGGCCTAACAGTTCACACAGTTTGATGAAGCTTACAATTGCACATGAATTTCGCATTCCTCCAAGCCTTCAAAATTTGTATTCCTTATTCAATTGTCTTTGGGCTTAGGGCAATGTAGAAAATCCTGGGTTTATGTAACCCAAATTTTCTCCTTATCAGAGTAATCCTGAGAAAATTATTCAACTATTCCAAGGAAATTAGATTGCAATCTAATAACCCTGACCTATTCTTCTTGTTTAGGCCTATTGTCATTGAAAAATAAATAAAGGCCTATTGTCATATTTGTTGACGTTTCATCTAGAGGGAAATTTCTTCCAATTTGAGTGTTTTCAAATGAGAAAAATTTGGGAACTAAAACATTTCTATCAATATTTTTCATCAAGAAACTATTCAACTTCCTTTTTGACCATAACATAATTATGTGAAAATTTTTCGGGGGTGAACCCCTAAACCACCCTCCACCTGGGTATCCATTTCACAACAGGTATTAATCATTTTTCGGTACAAAATGCACACCTTGAATTACCAGAGAGAAGAATATTTTTAGACAATTATAAGTAACTTTTTAGTGGACAGTACAGTAATAGAATAGAAATGAATAAAGAGTACCAGAATAAGGAAAATAAATGGCCAAAAACCTCTAAATGGTTGAAAACCCTCTTGATCGTGTCCTCAAACCCCTTAATCTCAAGACCTACTCCCGCTTCTACAATCTACCCCCTTTCCCAGGGTGGAGGGAGAGGCCCCTTGAGAGGTTTAGCAGAGGGGTCCCAGTCCACCCAGTCCACCACTGCCTATTTATGTGTATGTTTGATTTGACCTACTAGAAATAAACTAGATCCTTATATAATAGTCCAGTCAAATTAAGCAAAAAAGTGAAAGTCGGAGGACCCAGCTGAAAATTTGCAGATATGATCAGAAAAGGGCGCTGAATAACATCCTAAAAGTCCCCAAGGGTCCCCTGTGAGCTTCGGCCGCCATCTTGAAAAAACCGTAAAATTTGCCTACTAGGAATTGTTTTTTCGTGAATTGTGGCCGAACTAAGCGTCGGACGAGAACATTTTATAGGACCTTTTTTGTAGACAATAAAATTTGGAAAAAATGAGACCAATTGCAACTCTGTATCATCAACCGTTTTTGAGATACAATTTTTTAAAAATTTGGCAATTTTTTCATAGGATCGGGAACTTGAAATTATTCTTACTTAAAAAGTTTGTAACTATAAAATGAGCACCCGTACATTCGTATTTCAAAATCCCTCTTAGCGAAATTCATTTCTCTCTCATTTGAGACCAATTCCACACTCCTATGTTTGATACTTTTTGTGCTAAATCGATTTTAGAAAATCCTTACACCCCAAAAAAACCAAAAATAACATATTTTAAAACAAAAATTCAACTAAAAAAATTGGGATTCGCTTATACTTCTTGAATACTGTTACTGAGACCCTAGGCTGTCATTAGCAATGTTCATCCGACCAAAAGTATCGTAGGATTCTTGGGGGGTGGGTCAGTTTTTTAAATTGTAGATGTATTGCGGGTTGCATATCTTCCGCCTTGATACGACTAATCCTTACTGTAAATTCAATGGTTCAGTGAGATTATAGATGAACTAATTTAGAAAATATTGAATCAAATTTCAAACTATGTCCGATATACTTCCCAAGGTTACGCTCAATATTAGCGTTTTACTATTTTTCGGATTTTGTCTTGGATTTTACGAGAATAAATTGTTAGAAAATGTTGAAATTTGGTAAACAGCTCCAGATTATGTCTATAGAAATACTGTGTTCAATAAATTTAGAATCTCTTTCTAAATTTAAAAATCTCTTTCGGAATTTCCAGGCGAGCGAAGCGAGCCTGTTTGACTCAGCTTACACTGCCAGAGCTTATGCAGGCGAGCGAAGCGAGCCTGTTTGACTCACTGACACTGCTGATACTGTCGGGGGTCCAGGAGGCGGAGCCCCCTGGCTAGGCGGAGAAGGCGAGCGAAGCGAGCCTGCCGGCTATGAAAAATATAACTCAGTTGATAACAATATGATTACAATAATAGTTTGTAATCATTTTTAATGGAATCATGACTTTGATCTTGTTATTTACTAACGTAGTCTACAATACAGCTAATGCCAAATAGTTAGGCAGTTGGCGAATGACTGTTATCAATACTCACCTCTGTCAGGACAGTCCGAAGCTGTCTTCAAAGGCGAAGAATTATAGATGAGGTCACTCTCTTTTCTATGTCCTTTCTCAGACAGCTCGTCGATTGTCCTGAGAGAGCTAAGAATTGATAATAGTCATTCGCCAACCGCCTTATCTATACGGGTGGCCGTATCTATGTGATTGTGCTGCGTTCGAAAATATTGTTCCCTGGTCAAGGATCGAACTTGGGTCCTCTTGCTTATCAGACCTCGGAACAAAGTTTTTTCCCTTTGCACCTTTTTTCTCCACAAATTCAATTTTGTTAGTATTTATACATTATGACATTTATATAATGATCCTCTGGACTAATTGAAATACACTGACTCGATTAGTACAGGAAAAACTGGACTAATCGAACCCTACCCCTTTTGAAAGCCGAGGCGAGAGGACGTGTTTTGTATTTCATGTAACTATTTCGAAAATTAGACAATCGAATTGTTGTGTCAGTGAAAATCAGTATTTCCGAAACGCGAGTGTGCGAAGGTCAAGTTCCGCTGTTCGAATGAATTTTTATTTTTTTCCAAATAAAGAGCACACTGTTCCACATTCTGTGGAAGCTATCCCATGAATAATAAGTCCCAAATCATCGAAAATTTCAAAATGTATTCAAAGAGGATTGAAAATTAATCTAAAAGACTCAAAATTTATTTTAAAACGTAAAAATTATCTCGACAAGTTCAAAATTGGAATTTAAGAAACATTGATTGAGTCCAAATTTATTGAAAACTAAATATCACTGTCGTTAGTACTGTCGTTTCTTTTTTTGCTCTTGGATTCTGTAACAAGAGTAGAATCATATTATTGATGTCTTTCATCTTGATTATTAATCATCAGGAACAGTGAGTAACTCAGCTAACATCAGTGGCTCACTGTACCATGGCCCCCTTTTCTATGATGAATGATGATATGGGAGAAAATTTCTCTCAAACACACCCTCATTGATAATGAAATACAGGGGTGCCCAGAGGGGGGTTCAGCAGCGCAAATGCGCTTCTGCGATTTTTGGGGGGGATTCTGTTTTTTAGCTCATTTTCTATAAGTTGGGGGGGATTTTTCATAATTAGTCCTCAGAATGTTTTTTGTGTTATATTCAAGCACTTGTAGAAGATTATATTTCTCATATTCAATTCTAACGATGTTAGGGGATTGTATTTCCAGCGTTTATTTCTTAAATTTTGGGGGGGGGGGAATTTTCTTGACTATACCCAAAATTATTTTTCTTATATTCATTCACTATTCTTCTTAAATTTAGATATACTATTTTCGAATGAGTTCCATTTTCAGCTTAGGCCTATATCTTATAAGTTTCGGGGAGTATTTTTAAAATTAAGCTAAAAATGTTTTTCTTGTTAAATATTCAACAGTCGTGAAATTTTTTCCTATGATATCTTATTCTATTATCTGTTCTCAAGTCTTGGGAGGGATTTTTTTACAATCATCCTCCTTCAATGTCTTTTTGTATTATATTCGTTCACTATTAACACTCATAAAAAATTCACCCCGAAATAAAATTATTTCAAAATATTCAATTATTCTATTTTTAGGGGGGAATGCTGTTGTCACCGTAAATTTTTATGAGTTTGGGATTTTTTAAAATAAGTCATTAACTGAATGACTCATTAAATAAAATGAGAATGTTTTTGGTTTTATATTCATACCGGTAGAAAATACCTTAAAATAAATAATTATATTTCAATTTTCAACTTATTCTGTTTTCAGCTTATAGTTTTCAAGTTTTGGGGGGGATTTTCAAGCTTTGATTTTCTGTGTTATATTCATTCACTATTAAAACTCGTAAGAGGTTTTCCTCTGATATTAAATTTTTATATTTTTAGGAGGGATTCCATTCCCTGCTTATATCTTCCACGTTGGGGGGAGGGAGATTTCATAATGATCCCTCAATTTTTTTGGTGTTATATTCATACACTATTGACACTCATGGAAAATGTCTTCAATTATTCAAAATAGAAAGTTGAATAAATTTTTTTTTAAGAAATAGGAGATTCATCCACTATCAAAACTCGTAAGAGGTTTTCATCTGATATTAAATTTTTATATTTTTAGGAGGGATTTCATTCTCCTCTTATATCTTCCACGTTGGGGGAAGGAGATTTCATCTACACTATTAACACTCATGGAAAATGTCTTTATTTGATTATTCAAAGTATAAAAAATGTATATAATTTTTTTGAATGAAATAGGAGATTATGTTTTACAATTTGAGCCCAAATGCGACTTTTCCCCACCTATGGCTTCCAAGATGATCACATTTTAACAAAAAAATTTCTTGTACCTGAGACTGTACTCAGATAAAGAAATTCTTAAATTTCGATTAAATTTAACAAAATATATGTACATTTGAAACGTCTTGATGTGCTGAGAACAACAAACTATGGTTTGTCGAGATCAGCAGTTAACTTTATGAAAGCCACGGGTGTCCTTATATTAGTTTATTATCCTTGAAGAGTCTCCTACTGGTAATATCCTGAACTCAGGGCGATATGTTAGGTACTCACTATATTAAAACATGATTCAAGAAAAAAATTCTAGTTATAAACTCAAATACAGGAATATAGAGACTTATTATGGAGGTTCTTTATTAATTATGATATTTTTTATTTTGCAATGAAACATGTTGTAAGTCCTATAACAATAAAGTGTTCAATTACTTATATTTGTGAATAGCCAATATGATTCCATTTAACATCGCTTAGTGCACTCAATTTATTTTTGAAAATTATGTCTTATAAATGTTATCATTCTCACTTTTTTCTCTTTAAATTGTTCATAGTTCCTCGTGTAACTTCCCTTGGAATGGTAGCCACTTCCTGCCTAATGGCATCTTTTAGTTCTTGCAGAGTTCTGGGACTATGTTTATTTTCCCCTGTATTATGCATAGGCCTACTTCGGAACTTGTCGCAAATTCATATAAGACTTATTTGAAATGATCAAAGTCGATTTAGATTTTCTTACTAAACCTTATCTTTTTTTGGAGGTGAAAGTCTTTTCATTCATTTGCTTGTTTAATATCACCCTTAAACCTCCACCACTACATTCTTTATCCATTGTATCACCTCATTGTCTACTCAGAAACGTCTGTAAGCCTAAGTATTACTCACCCACTCATCATCACCTAGGCTATCTGAATGAATAAAAAGTGAATAAAATATATGTGTAACTTGGGAGGAAAATCCTCGAATTTTTATGTGATAAAAAAATACGGTATTGAGAAACTTTTGAACTTCATGAAATAAATTTGTAAGCTGATTACCTTTATGTTTACTATAACCAGGGCTTAATCTTGGTGGTATCTCTGTGAGGGAGAGTAAATCATTCTAATTTTCTATTAAAAATATGGAAAAATTATGGTAAAAATACACAACTAAAAGCTTTAAAATTACTCTAAAAACGGGCTTTGAAAGAGCTGAAATTCCATTTTTTCCGGGGGGGACCCACGGACCCCCCCCCTCCATCCAATGCTCCTGCCGCCGTAATAGAACCTGATTCAACAAATCAAGCACTGACTACATCAATAATTTTTCAATGATAAAGAATTATAATAATGATTCACTATCTACTCCATTTTGTGACAGTTTCATTTCAATAAGTGTAAACTTGGTCAAATTTATAGATCCTAAACTACTAATATAACCCACAGAGAAGAAACTCTTCTTTCTTCTCTTTGTATAACCTTAATTAAAATTATGTCTGCTTGATGCTAATATTTTGTAATCTACCTGAAAGTAGACTAAAACAATCGATGGAGACGCATTGAATCAATGGCAAAGTGAAAATTATAGCCTCTCAATAAAAGATCCTTTGAAGGACTTCTTCAATTTTCGTATATCAAAAATTCATTTGAGAATTCTGTGTATGGGAAAATATATGATTGTTTTCTTCTGTATGTAGACTGTTGAACGCTTTTTCACTCAAAAATCATTCTTCTTAGTTATATTAGGATTATATTATTTGGTTACAATTGCAAATTGAACTTATATTGGGAGAAGAGTTGCCGAATTCAAATTGGGTGGGGGGGGGGGGTGTTGAAGCAGTTGAAAATGGGGGGGATTTGCGCTTCTGTCCATGGGGGGGATGGCACCTCTGATGAAATATAACAACTATACCCTATTCACGATCACTTGAGACGAAATAAAGAAACATTTTGCATGTACAGGTAGCTATTTTTGTTTGAGCTTAAGGAAAAGCCAAGAACTGTGATTAGCTACAGCTGTTCGACTGCGGCCGACCAAGTAATCAAGTAATTTCTCCCTTTACCCGCACACACGTGCAAAAAGTTTGTTCATTTCGTCTCAAGTGATCGTGAATTGGGTATAATGAAAAATGAATAATGTAGGAAAATGGCCCACTGTACAGCGTGGCTCACTGTTCCTACACTTCCCCTACTAAATGATCAATGTTGATATTTTATCTGATTACATTACTAATACATGGGTATATTTTCTCTGACGATTTACATGAAAGTTGATTCAAACTTTTTCTTCTTAGGGGTAATGAAAGGGATGATGAGAGATGACGACGGTACCGGGGTGGCCGTACCGTATTCATGTGATTGTGCTGTGATGATAAATTGTTCCCTGGTGAAGATTCGAACCTCGATACCCCTGGCTAGCAGACCGGCGATAATAATATAACATAATTATTTCCTCTGGAATTTTGATGTAATATATATATATATATATATATATATATATATATATATATATATATATATATATATATATATATATATATATATATATATATATATATATATATATATATATATATATATATATATATATATATACATATACATTACATTATATTGTATGTAATTTGATAACATTGATTGGAATAACATAGATAATTTTAGTAGGGGAAGTAGCCTAAAGGAACAGTGAGCCACGCTGTACAGTGGCAAATATATATACAGGGTGTTTAGGAGGAATGTGCAATACTTCTCAGGCTGATACATTACACCAAGTAGACAAAAAAGTTCCATGGGACCAACCCCCAAAAACGCTTTGTTACCGAGATAACAATGGCGGAAAATTGAGATTTTTCAAAATATATTAATTTTTTACAGGCTTCACTCAGGGTCTATAAATATATATATACAGGGTCTATGTATATATACAGGGTGTTTCAGGAGGAATGTGCAATACTTCTCAGGCTGATACATTACACCAAGTAGACAAAAAAATTCCATAGGACCAACCCCCAAAAACGCTTTGTTACCGAGATAACAATGGCGGAAAATTGAGATTTTTCAAAACATATTAATTTTTTTAATTTTTTAGAGGCTTCCTATGTAAAATTAGCTGAGGAATTCAATGAAACCAGTTCCAAGATTGTGACTTCAACGGTTATTGAAATGATTGGAAAAATATGCTAAAAAACGCCATTTTTCAACAATAAGGGTTATAACTAAGTAAGGAATCATAAATTTGTATTTTTTATTAATGAAAGTTGAAGAGAGTCGGATTCTGAAGAAAAAGTTAAATGGCGGCGATTGTGTAAATCTTACCAAAATCTCAGAAATAGCGATCGAAAATCGAAAAATTGCTACTGTACACAGATTTATCACTTGTGCTATTGAATTCCTCAGCTAATTTTACATAGGAATTGATAATTTTAGAACCTGAGTGAAGCCTCTAAAAAAATTGGAAAAATTAATATGTTTTGAAAAATCTCAATTTTCCGCCATTGTTATCTCGGTAACAAAGCGTTTTTGGGGGTTGGTCGCATGGAACTTTTTTGTCTACTTGGTGTGAGGAATCAGCATGAGAAGTATTGCACATTCCTCCTGAAACACCCTGTATATATATTGTTCTAGTTTGCGCAAACTGAGTAGATACTACGCCGTTACAATACACTTTACATTTTGAAAGTGTATAGTACAACGTAAATTGAGTTTTAAGGGGGGTGTAACAATGTAAGCTACAAAATAGTTCTACAATGTTTCAAAGTTTTTTTTAAGAATGCACATTTACAATTTAAATTGAATGTTAATGTTGATACGGTATATCTTCTCAGATTGCGCGGACTATACCTGGTTGAACTGGTTTTATAGAGAATCTTCACTTTAATTTTATTGATTGTGTGAAAAGAAATTGGAAAATTATTGTAGACGGGGTTGAAATCCGAATAAATATAGACGAGATAGTGGAGGAGTAGTAAAATTTAGGATGCGTGAATCGATAAGTTAATTTATTTTTGTTGGCAAGGCGCAGTCATAAAATCCCCTTCTACTCATCCAAATCACGTCCAGTGAAGGAGACGGGGAAGCGCGTTTTTAGTGTAGACTTGACGCGGTGGCAGAGATAGCAAAGATCTGATCGACGAAAGATGTCTCAAGCGAAGTTGGCTGGAAACGAAGCTGGAAGCCTTTTCACAACCTACCTGATCCTGGTTGTGCTACTGGTTGCGTTATGGGTCCTTTATGCGGGCATACTATGATCAGTAAGTCAACAATAACTCATCAAAAATAATATCCAATCAAAAGTACCTATACTGCATGTGTTTGAACAAATCAATGTTGACAATTAATTGAACAACCAAACGCTTAGGCTGTCGACAGTTATTTTAAAATAATATCAAATCCATATTTTATAAGAATAGAATCCACAATTCTATAAGATAGTATTGATTGAATTGATGTCAAGTAATGATGAACATCGTGGAAAACTAGATCCTCGATTATTGAAATAAATTTTCTTACCATTCTATCTAATGATTTTATAAGCGAGTGATTCTTTTTTATTTCAACGAATAAAGTTCTCATCCAGTGGCCGATTACTCATTAGGCACAATAGGCAACTGCCCAGGGGCCACAAACCGCAAAAATAAATAAAATAATTCCTCTCAAATTCTATGTAAATTTACATAAATTTCACATCTAAAATTGGAGAAGAACTGATCCATTTTAAAGCTTTTGTGAAATAAGCTGAAGGTATATATTGAAGAAAACGCAAAATAACATTAACTTATTTACCTGCTGCCTACTATTTAAAATTTATCAGGGAAAAACAACTGACAACACTCTTCCCAAACATTGATACTGCACTAAAAATCGTATTATACATATGCATGATGTCTTCAAATGCATCGGGAGAACGGTCTTTCATCATTCTCAAACGTGTGAATAAGAATTACCTACGCAACTCAACCAGCACTGACACCAGGCTGTTCAGCCTAGTTGGGTTTGCTGCAAATGCTGAACTGTTGAATGAAGTGAATTTTGATGACATTTTAGACGAGTTTGCTGCATTTAAAGCTAGAAAAGTTGATTTGTAAGGAAATATAAAACATATAAATATTCGTGTAATTAATGTATAAGTGAAGTGTATATGTCATGTGTAAGAGCTCTGCTCTTATTATTTAATTATTTCTATTGTTTCAATGGGCTTAAGCCTGGAAACAATATTGTCTTTGTAAATAAATAAATATAATGTGACTAGTATGATTTGAATATTATAACGTGTACAAAGCCACTAACTTAGTTTTAATCGTAAGTCCTAACCTCTTTTATTTTGTGTATTGTGTAATTCTGGTTTTTGGGTAGGGGGGCGCAAGTTTAGCATTTGCCTAGGGACAGCTAAGTTCGTAATCCCCCACTGCTCTCATCTATTTTGTTTCCCATTACGAAATGCTAGTAAATATTTCACTCAGAACTATTCTACCCGACACTGCAGTCAATAATTTAAATATTAGTTTAAATGTAAACTACTACTCACATGTGAAGCGACATTCAGAGTGTTGAAAATTGAGTAAAATCCGAAAGTGAAGAATATAATTCATCACTCGGAGGAGATAGGATCAATGCACGTTGTACAATCTCAATCCTAATACACAAATACAGTAAACCTACATTGAACAAAATTAATATGAATATGAATATTTATATAATCCATACATCTGTCTACAATGATTTCTTATCAAGTTGTATTGTTAAATCATTAGGCGATCATTAGAATCATCACCATGTCAATAGAAAAATTATACTTAATTGTCAATTTGTCATTTACAAAATTTGTTACCAATTAACTTTAAAAATATCTAATTTTTCAAAAAATAGACATTAGACAAAGTGATTGTCGTCAATAAATAGACATTTCGGTAACACTCTATTCTATTATAGAATGCGAATACCATTAAAGATCTTCCAGCAGTCATCAGAAATTTATTATTAGAAATCCATTTCAGCAGTGACGCCAATCACTTTCTTAACTCACCATTCTCTCAGATCTCAAACCTAGTGGAATAGACCAATGATTTTTCATAATCCAAACAATAATTTTGCTATTAAATGAAAATAAAATAAATTAAATAATCTTTAATGTTGATAATACAGGCCTATACATGCAAATGCAAGAGACAAAGTGAATGAAGAAACTGACAAACCAAATCGAAGGAAAAGGTGGAAAATTTCCATTGAATGAATGAATCAATTCTCAATGATTCATCCTCAACCTCAGGAAGAGGTTGATGGTTCAATTAATGAATGATTTATTCAATGGATTTTCATTAATTCTTCCATTCATTCAACCATCAACCCTTTCCCACATTCACTGGAAATTTTCCACCTTTTCCTTCGATTTGGTTTAGCTTGTGTTATCTGTGCTACCATGAATCTTATATAGTATACTTGACACATCTTGCTTGCGAGAGGTAAAAAGTTGGAAGAGTATAACACGTGGTTAATAAACTTTTATTGATACAGATGGGATTTAAAATAACAACCAGGTATTTGATCACCATATTCATTCGTTATTTTCAATACATTTTACGAATATCAAGAAAAAATGTACTTTTAGTGCATAAAATAAAATATTATGGAGCTTGGCGCTACTTGGGTGTAGTCAGGTACTACATCAACCAATCGATTCCTAGGTCTATAAACAGTCTTTCTACAGAATTTGCGTCTGTACCATACTTCGCAACTGTAAAAAACATCACTTAATCTACAAAACTATCTACATCAATCCAATACAATCACCTTAAAGCTATATTTGATCTCACATTCTACATTTATTTCTGTCATATATTCTTAATTCAAATAATTTTGTATCATCTTTGTCATATAAATATTCTTAATTCAAATAATATTGTATTATCTTTTAGTACGTTGGCAGCATGTTTTTCTCGCGCCTTTGGAGCCTTGGGTAAATTATGGTCTTTGTCTTTTGTCCTACTATGAAATTATGGATTACTGCGATTACTGATGTGTGTGATGTACTTTGCTTTTCTACGTTTATTGTTACAATTAAATGCAGTTTATTGTGAATTATAGTGTGTTAGTAATTACTACTACCAAATCCGATCTAACAAATTGGCGACGAGAATGGGATCAATATAGATATTATGTTACGAGAGTTATTCCACGAGCAGGAAAGAACAATGAATACCGGTACGTTTATACCCAATTTTGAACATTTCAACAAAAAATTGGAATCTTTTGAATGTTATCTAGAACGTTTTGAATGTCACACAGAAGTATACGGACTCGACGATGAAAAGAAGGTCCGATTTCTAATTACCTGCATTGGACCGGAATTATACACAAAACTTCGGAATTTGGCGTGGCCGAAATAAACAACAGAACTGAAATTTACAGAAATTGTAAATCTGCTGAAACCTTTCCTATCACCGACTCCAGTTACAAGTATCGAGCGGCAACTATTTCGGGCCAGGGTGCAGGCGCCAAATGAAACCTATTTGGAATTTCTGGAGGATCTTAAGAAACTTTCATCAACATGCGGTTTTGTGGGAGAAGAAAGACCAGTGGCGGTTCCAGGGGTGGGCTGGGTGGTCAGCTGCCCCCCCAGTTTTCATGGGAATTTTTCTTATTGTTTTTCTAGTTAGACGCACATAATATAATTATTTCTAAAATAATTAATTTAGTGTGGACTAAAACCATAAAAAATAATTTAATGGTTTATAGAATAGATAATATCTGTTATTGGAAGTTCATATGAACTTTCTAAGCCTAATTGAAAATCCTCACTCATTTTATAGTTTGGTAGGCCTTCTTCAGTCAAAGAAGCTTGCCGATATCTTCCATGAATGAAGGTTATTGATTCCTCCAATCTACAATGAAGTGGATTATGATGATTGCATCATATCTAAAATATCATTACAAAGTAAATAGGCTACCGGTAATCAGTCTAACTTAATTTGATGATTTTTTTTAAGTTGAAAATCTTAATGCCTTGAAAACCTGGCTTTATTTTATTTAAAAATGTAGTCTTGAGGTTCAAAAGTAGATAGTTTGGCAATAAGTTTTACCAACTATTGAGTTAATTCCAAATTTTTCATACTACACAGAGTGTTCCAGAAGGAATGTGCAATACTTCTTAAGCTGTTTCTTTACACCAAGTAGAGGAAAAAGTTTCGTGGGACACATCACCAAAAACGCTTTGTTACCGCTTAGATAACAATTTAAATGTCTCAAGAAATATTAATTTTTCTATTTTTTCACTGGATTTATTCAGATTCTAAAATTATTAATTCCCATGTGAAATGGAGTTGTGAATCTGAGGAATTCAGTGACTGTTTTATGAGGAGTTTTTAACTTGAATGGTTATTGAGATAATAGAGCAAATATGCTACCATAATTTTTTATTTTCAATATTGATAGAAGTTGAAGAGAATCAGAAGATATTCTGAAGAGATAACAGTTGAATAGCGTTGATTGTGTAAATTTTACCTAAATCTCAGAAATCGCGATCAAAAGGAGACAAAACATTGAACAGGTGAAAAATTACTGTAAAGTCGTAATTTTAAGATTTGATTGAGTTTATCACGTCGAATTTTGACATGGTAATAGATAATTTTATAACTTGAATAAAACCTCTAAAAATCAATACTTTCTGAAAAATTTCAATTTCTCTCAATTGTTATCTCATAACAAAGCATTTTCGAGGGGCCTGAGAAGTATTGCGCATCCTTCTGAAACACTGGTGTGCCGTAGTATGAAACTATTGGATTCAATTCAATAGCTGTTGTTAGTAGAAATTATTGCCAAATTATCTACTCTTGAACCTCAAGAGTATTATTTTTTTATATAAAATAAGGACAAGTTTTCAAGGCATCAACATTTTCAACCTAGCTCGAAAAATAATCAAATTGAGTTGGACTAATTATTTATTTTGTCATGATATTTTTAAGGAAAAAAGATGCCTGGGAACCCTACTATCTATAGTAGGGGTAAGGGCACCCACATATCCTTTTATAAACTCCAGCCCCCCTCCCCCTAGAAAATCACTCATGAATTTGAGCCCTTGCCCCCCCAGTTTTTCGGGTCTGGAACCACCACTGAGAAAGACTAAAAGAAGAGATCAGATCATCTTTGGGATTCGAGACAAGGCAACACGAAATTATTTTCTGCGTACGAAAGACACCTACTCGATGGTGCATGACAAAGCATTCGCCGACGAACAAGCAAGTGTTGGTGTAACCCTACTGAATCAGAGTCTAGGAACGGTCAACGATACACTAGGAACTGTAGATAAAATAGATTTTATGCAGAAAAATGGTAAGTTTAACAATACTCCATCTGCTTCTACATCAAATTTTCAAAGACAAACCACAAAAGTTGGTTCAAGTTCAAATCCGAGATTTACAAACAGTAGTTACAATTCAAAATCTACTAATGCAAATTCTTTCATATGTTTTCGTTGTGGAAATAACTCGCATATTGCTACTAATTGCAGATTCAAGGGGTCCACTTGCAATTTTTGTGGTAAGATTGGTCACATAGCAAAAGTTTGTAGGAGTAATCCAAAATGCAATAATTCTAAATAAATCTAACCTCAATAACAATAAAGTTAAAAATACGAAATCGGTTCAGATAGAGTCTAACGGACAACAAGCTCCCAATCATGATGAAATCAATACCGATTTTCTAGAAATTGGTCAGCTCACAATAGGTGGTCCTAATAAGAAAATAATGGTTACTGTTAATATTGAGAATAGAAACATACAAATGGAAATTGATACAGGGGCTTCTCATAGTCTCATTTCAACAAATACATTACAGAAATTGAACCTTGAAGTTCCTTACAGAGTTTTGAAACCGTCTTTGAATTTAGTAACTTATGATAGAAGAGTAATTACTATCAAACAATGTGTAGATGTACAAGTAAATTACGAGGGCCAATGTTTTGAAGGTAGATTGTTCGTAGTTGAGGGCGATTTTGATACAATACTGGGTAGAGATTGGTTTTTCAAATTACAGTTCAATTGGTCTGACATTAAAAGAACTGATTTTACAGATACTTTACAGAGAAAAACATGCTGCCAACGTACTAAAAGATAATACAATATTATTTGAATTAAGAATATTTATATGACAAAGATAATACAATATTATTTGAATTAAGAATATATGACAATTTCAATATTATTTTCTGATTTACATTTGTAAAATCGGTGATTTTACAACAAAAAAAAAATGTTGGAATTGCAAGAACTAAACGTGTACCGTGTAGGGAGACAATTTGAATAGATTTGGAAAAGTATCAAAAATTAAAACATACTTAACAATAAATAGGCTTATTAAAATGTGAATTAAGTTGAGATTCTTTCGATTAGTCCTCAAAATTTTATTTAGATTTCGTCAAGTTTATCTTATAGGCTAGTCAATCCACGCAGATATGTTACCGGTAACTTACTTTTATGATTAAGTATGAAATATGATATCACTCAAGAAATATGAAAAAAATTATAACTTTTGATCATTTTCTACACTATAGCATTATTTTTTGAAACTTTACCTTCAATAACTACTCATAAATAATATTTTTAAGGACCAATAGGTACTATCATTCTTGCTGCTTCATTAAAAGGGAAAATTATCTGCGGTAAGAACAGCTACAAAAATTACCGTAGCGTACACTTCATTTTTTAAAACCCTTTAGAAATATTATTGAAGTTAAAGATATCCATATCATGTTATATTTCAGAAGATAGAAGGTGTCAACCTATCTACAACAATAAATATCATTAAAAAAATTTGTAGTATTTATAATTATCAAATTGGAATATTACTTTGATAATGATTACTTATGTATTAAATATTCTTCACACATTGATTCTAATCTGCTTGCTAATGAAATCCATTAAGATGAAAAGGCACAGATTAAGGAAAAAGGGAAATGGAATTATTATGTTCTTTTGTTGTTCATCCATCTTTTTTCACTGACTAGTGCCTAACAAGTTTGACAATGTGCGATACCAGCACTAAACAATTATCGCGTCAAAAACGCGAGTGTAATTTCAATATAAAGTTTTATATTCTTATAATCTCATTTGGGGAATAGATTAACAATTTAGGAAGACTATTTCCATTATAATTATTAGACTATTATTATCATTATCATCATCGTCGTATTAATAGCGTACCTACAGGCCTACGTATTATAGCATTTCCACGAATACTAGATAAGATACGGTATAGTACTGTATAGCCTACCTACTTTTATTAGGTACCTACTTCTCACCTGACCCCAATGAGAATAAACATAATGAACAAAATGGTTTTGGTTGAATGATTGAGAGATCAATATCTGTTTCAAATATGAAAAATAACAAATTTCTTTTGATGTTGTGAACAATTTGTTGCCTGTAGACAATAATTAGTGATTTGATGTAAAAAAATGGTGAAATAGGGATGTCGGAATTCCTGTTCCTCTTCACTTTGAACCACATTTTGACTGTTTAGTTGGCAATGAATCGGAATGAAGTTGATAATGACTAACAAGCTTATCCGATATTTTGCTTGACGTCAAAAGAGGATGTTCAGCTGGCTTACCAATAATTTGCTTCCTATCTCTCAGAATATTATTCGGGCTGGAGAGCGTCAAAAATAGATTCGCTTCCTTGATCTGCGCTTAATGCGCCGTATGTTCATAGCCTGTTTAGAATTTGGGGAATGTACCGGTCAAATCAAACTCACTCACAGTTGACAGCTACGACCTGAGAATTTATTGATGAAAATGTTTAGAAATGAGCGCGATAAACTACCACCCCCCCCCCCTAAAATCAATCACTATCATGATATACCTAGTTTCATGTTCTCCAACTATCAATATTCTTGAGTGAAACGATCAATCAAATACTGGCACAAACATGGAGTTACACTTACTGCATAATTATAATTATGTGCAATGATAATTCATTTGATACATTTGTCCGGGTTTTTCCAAGCACACTCAAAGTTGAGGGACCCTCAAATTTTGATGAACAGCTGACAACTTCTTTGATAAGTATAGGAAATGTAAACTTGTGGGTCCCTTAAATTTGAGTGTGCTTGAAAAAACCGGGCATTATTGACATTAATCATTAATGTTTGAAATCTTGGTGATATTGTATGAGTTGAGGAGCTTCAATCTGCAGAATCAATAATCAGATAAAGTGCACTTATCAATGAGTTTCACAACATCAATAAAAATTCTAAAAAATAAATGATCAGTTATTTATTGAACCAAACTGAAATCTCAAGTGCTCCGTGCTTTGAATAATAAACCACTCGATATTAGAATTTGTTCATTACCATCAAACCCAATATTGTAATATTTTAATTAGCATGTAGAAGTAGTAGTCCTAGTGAGGACTCTAACTTAGTCCAAAACTCCAATTATTATAAGTTAGAAATGAATTGCTTACTGGCCTCTTATGATACTAGATCGAAATAGTAGAAGGAAAGCAAAATATATATATTATATAGAATAATAAGCAATTCATTTCTAACTTATAATAATTGGAGTTTTGGACTAAGTTAGAGTCCTCACTAGGACACTAGTTATAATGGTATAATTTTTTTTAATCGTGAGCAATTCATTTAGCGTATGGCACACATCACATACGTCTCGTATGTAGTACATATATAGTACAGTACATAGAAAAACATACATAAAACGAATAAACCATATTAGTCATTATTATTTATAGTAACATAATTTTATAATCAATTCCCCAGAATCAGAGGGATACATCCAATGAGTTCAAATAGGCTATTGAATCTGGTGTAGCCATCAGAAAATCATCCTGCGCACCCAGATAGGCTGTTCTAGGGCACTTTTCCACGATGTGCTTTGAACAGTCTGGACTGCTCCGCACTCACAGAAAGGTGAATTAGCCTTCCCTCATTTGTGCATAGAATAGGCACATCTACCATGCTGTGTCCGGACCCTATTTAGTGCTGACCATGTTTTGCGTGGTAAGCCGAAACCTGGTGGCTCTTGAGTTATACATGGAAGACTATTGTGCAGCTTTGCTGACCACTCTTGTTGCCAAGCCATGGTCAAGCTGAAATCTGCTTCTATTAGTGCCATTGCTGTTTTAATAGGTGGCTTTAATCGTGAGCAATGAATAAATAGAATTAAAATTTTGAAAATACAGTAATTTAAAATCTATTAATGTGAACTGTCAACATTTTATAGTCTGTCCAAGCAAAGAAGACCCTCTGGCAAGATGAAAAAATGACTCCAGCTTGGTCAATATTGATTTGGTCTCAAACGTAGGAAACATCCTGATCTACAATTTGAGATCAAATCAATATTTTTGAACCTATATTATTATTATCTTATGGCTTTATTTGGTGGAGAGACCAAAGGTGTTCCACCTCGTCGACATAACCTTGTTTAGTAGGAAACATGGTAGAAGTTCTTGAATATATGTTCACAGATGTTTTGATTCGGAAGAGTTATTTTCAATTTAGAGTTATTTTTCCTGAACCAATATTGACCGAGCTGGAGTCATTTTCTCATCCTACCTGAGGGTCTTCTTTGCTTGGGCAGACTATAATCAGGTGGGGGATATTCTGTTGTACTAACGGTTCAAAATACCTTTTTCCAGCTCTTCCTAGTTCATGGTTATCACACATATCCAGTTTATAAATATAATGCAGAGGAAATAATAATTACTTTCGGATTCACGTTATTGGTGCGGTATGCTAATCAAATTGTCATTTGTAAAAAAAAATAATTAATAAATTTGTGAAATTCCAGTTTAGCCGCGATAGCACCACATTTCGCACACACCATGCGAGGGCCCTGCTCCCTAGATTATTTACTCACTCAAGTGATTAGTAAATAGTAATGTATAAAAATATTCAACTAGTTCGATAAGACGAGCGATCATCGGCGGGTCCAGTCTAGCCGCACCCTGCCTCACGCTCTGTGTCAAAAAGCTGATATTAGCGCTGTTGCATAAAGTCACACCTTTGTGTGACCTGGGCTATACGCTAAGCATCGCATGCTGTTAATATGACTCGAACTCGATCACCCTTTATATACTACCCAGCTCTCAACACGAGAGCGAGAAGTTTTGCACATCGAAAAGTTTGAGAATGAAATACTGATGGCGCTATCGTACGTCAATCTTAGTAACTACTTTCTCAATCATCCCAGCGAACGGGGATGTTTTTTCAGATCGCGAAATGAAAGAGTGGTGACGCTATCGGACGTCATCTTCATCGAACAAAAAGTTCGAGTTTAAAAGTAATGTTGCTGAACTGAAGTAGCCTATATACTTTATTCAAGTTGCATCACATGTAGTCTAGATCACTTTTCTTTCTAAAGTGGGATGGTTTCATTTTAAAATTATTAATGATCATAACATGACATCTAAAACTTCTAAATCTAAAAAATTGTTCTCCCATTCTTTAAAACCAAATTAAATGTTGGCTCAATTGAAAATTCACCCATGAATCTTGATGGCAGCTTCATTGAATTTCCGACATACATTCATAATGCAATTCTAGAGAGTATGATTCAGTGATTTAGTGGATGGTATAATAAATAATCAGTTAATTATTTCTTATGGCCCAATTTCTCATGCACAGAAGATTGGCAGAGGTTCAAACTGCCACGAAACTGGACAGTTTATCGGTGACAAAATTCAAACTATCAGGCTTCAAACCCAAGCTCTTCCGCTTGGCAAACTCTCTAAAATTTAATTTTTAGCACATTTTTGCAAAAAATGCCATCGCAATTCAAATTATCCATAACTACCAACATGGATAGTTCAGTAATAAGGTTCAGCTGTAATTTTAATTAATTTTTATTGTGGATGAGTGCCGCAATATCATGTAGATCATAACTTTTCTCATGATCATAGAATTTTTTATAAATTTAAGAAATATCAAAGCTATGATAGAGCAATGAGGTTGGGCTTCTATAAATCAATACCTAGTGAATAATCGCACCTACAATAGTAATCAAGAAATTTGGTAGAAAGTAACCTACTGCTGAGTAGACTTCGTCCTAGTGGAAAAAATATAATGCAATACTGTGATAAGTTGAAACTGGAAGTGATCTACCTACTCAGATACGGAGGTTTATTTTAAATATTCATCTTAATTAATCTGATTTCACAAGTGCAACCCATAGGCTTATAAGGGAACAACCCTCATAAGAAAAACACGAAATATTCCTAACTCTCTAGGCAATATGGTTATAAGCACGGTACCGGTATACAGTAATGCCCATGTTGTAGTAGTAGTGACTAGTAATTCATAACCATCGCCTATCATTTTCAAGTTAATTTTTCATTATACACATACCGGTGAAGCTATGTAGCCATACCGGTGTAGCGGTGCAGTTATAAAGCATTACAATGTGCAATACTGTATAACAACGTGGACAATTAATTAATCACCTAATTTATTTCCAAAATGCATACATACTAGAAATAATGATAATATTTACAAATTACATATAAAATAGAGAAGGAACAACATTTGTTGAGTGGAACGACTCCTTCAAGAAGACTGGGCAATGAGGAAGAGTTCCTGCAGGCAGTAGTATACCTATTGTTTAAGATAGTTTTTTTCACATCCATTTCAAGAAACAAGATACATATTATTGATATTGCAAACTGTGTATCAGATTACAGGAAAATTATAATGATGAAAATATTGTGATTAATACTATGGTGTATGGTGTACTATCGTATTTCAAATAGAAGAGCCCCTCAATCCGACAGAGGCCTACACATTTAAATCCAGCTCGGGACCTTCTTCAAATATTTTTTTAAATTAAACTTTAAAATATAGGGCTATTTCAAAAATTGGAAAATAAAATAAGAATCAAATACCCTTTAAAAACTTCAAAATTATTAATACACAAACATGTTTCGGGACATTCAGTCCATTATTAAAAACGAATTATAAATATTTAAAATATAGGGCTATTTAAAAAAATTAAAAATAAAATAAGAATCGAATACCCTTTAAAAACTTCAAAATTATTAATGCATAAACATGTTTCGGGACATTCAGTCCATTATAAAAACGAATATGATAATATTGAACTTTGGAAACAAAAATATGAAATTAAATGTGAAAGAAGAATTTCAAATATACAAGGGAAAAAAGTTGAATGGCGACAAAATAATAAATGAAGATAATTTTAATACTAATCCAATTTTTGAAAAAATATTAAAAACTTAGTTCTTGGTGTAAATAGGATTTATAACTAACATACGTTTTCAATTTCAATCATATGATATTATTTAGACTTAAATTTTTAATCTTGTTTACTTATTTCATTATTATTTTATCCACATTGATAATGGGCTAAATGTCCCGAAACATGTTTGTGTATTAATAATTTTGAAGTTTTTAAAGGGTATTTGATTCTTATTTTATTTTTCAATTTTTTTTTAAATGTATGAATAAAATATTTTCACTACAATATATTTCCTACAAATCATTCAGAGGTGTCATCCTTTCAAATGCCCAACATTTTAATAAATACATTTTAATGGGTGGCTCGTTGGAGGAGTGATAAAGCGCCGGTCTGATAACCAGGTGGACCCTGGTTCAAATCCCAAGCGGACAACAATTTTTGACCACAGCACAATCACATAGATACGGCCACCCCGTCTTTCGGAGATTTATATATATATATATATATATATATATATATATATATATATATATATATATATATATATATATATATATATATATATATATATATATATACTTACCTATATATAAGTATTATTACCTTATCATTTCATGGTAGGAAGAAAGAATGGTAGGAAGGAATAAGCCGTCGGTCCCGGCTACCTAAAAAGTAGTCGTCATCTATCATCCATTTCATTACCCACGCACAAGCCTATGAGCTCATGTGGGCTTCACCCTCATAAACAAACAAACAAAATTTGGTTCCTTATATCAAAGACTGGATGGATGATTTTTGTAAATACAGAGTGGCGCAAATAGAATGGTCGGATTTGAACTGTGTAGTTGTATAAGAGGGAGTGAGGGGTTGACGTTCAACGGCCGTCAGTACGTCGGCCATAGTTTGTCCTGAAATGGCGCAGTGGACGGTTGAGCATCGTGTTTTTGCTGTGGAACAGTTTTTTAGAAACAACGACTCATCCATCACAGTGCAGCGGCTGTTTCGCTGAAAATCCATTTTATCTGAAATCTAAGTGTGTACGCAAACCCCAAAACCTGATTGAACTAAAGAAAGCCATTCGCGAGGAAATTTCACTGATTAAAGAGGAAACCATCGTGAAGGTGACGGAGAACTTTGAAGAAAGGCTCCTGATGTGTTTAATGAAGATGGACAACATCTTACGGAAGTTATTTTTCGTACATAAACTTTGGTTAGTAACACAGTACACTACTTATTTTCTGGAACTGTTGAAGTAAACAAAGTCAAACATGTGTACTAGGTAATGATTATGTTGAAAAACAATAAAGTTATATTCATTTAAAGTGTGACCATTCTTTTTGCGCCACTCTGTATAATCATTGTCCTATAATAAATCACAGTCAGTACCCTTCAATATTAGTTTATTTTTCACAACTAGTTTCAAATTATTAACAGGTAGACATTTAAATAGACTGTTTATTTTGTTCAGTTTCACTCAAAAATGACTATTGATAGTTCAAAACCAGTTGTGAAAAAATAAACTGATTTTAAAAGGTATTATTTGGCTTATATTGTACATAACACTTCTGATAACAAATTGTTCATTGGTCCATTAAATAGTCGGTAAAGAGTGAGTAAAAAAAAGCAATTAGGAATGCAGTAAGCACTATATTTATTTTTGAATCCAGGTGATTGCTCTCTATACTGTTATTGTCCAATACTTGGCTTGTCTTTACCTACTAGCTTGTCTTTGTCATAAAAAGTTGTTTGTTGTCTCATGTCTGGTAGCAGATTGCTCTGCGGTTGAGTAGCCCGGAGAGGGGTGGGGGCGCTAGTGGGTTCTTGACTATTCTGGATGACTGCCGAGTCAATTGACTATCGGCAGGTCTATTTCTGACCAGAACACTGCTATTCAGTCTGAAGAACCTCGAATCCATTAGATATCTGGATTTTTAACACATGCTCCATTTTTCTTTCTCCCCATGTCAAAATCGACCTAGAAGCTTGTTGAATTATTTATTTATAGGCTAAAAATAATTATGAACGACCGGTAGCGGTATTGAAATGATTATTCTGATACGTTTCAGTACGGCATAGTTCCCAACAAAAATACTGATGAGTGAATCAGCTGACCAGACGAACCCATTCTTGATATCTATCTTCCTATTTTCCCTACATTATCAATCTACTCTTTCAGCCTAGAATGAGCTTTAGTTCTTTTGTTGGGAGCTCTATCCAGCTTCAATCAACCTCAAAATTTGATAAATTTTGAACGAAAATTAAAAAAATACTATGAAACAATGTCACAGATTCTGAAATAGACCGCGTATCAAATTATCAAATGCAATATTGAAAACGATTAGCATATAATTCTATATAGTATGAGTAGCCTACAGTATTATTTTTTATAGGAAGTTTAATGACCAATTACAGGACGGTACTTGTTGAATGTTTCCACAGTCAAGTAGATGTCACAGTCACTACTTGTCAAAAGACACTGCTTCCAAAGTCGACTTTTAATGTAGACTATACCTACAGTAATTCTACAGTGATTATTAACTTGAATTTATATCTGTTTCAGGTAGATGACATTCGTCCAACTAGTATGGGCACTACCATAATGACTGCCTCATCAATAACTATCAATAACAATACATCTCTGTTGTACAACTTTCCATAAAATCTGTTACAAAATGTTAATTTTGTAGAAATATAGTTTTTTTTGTTAAATTTTGAGATAGTTCATTAACTCATCCTTGTAAATCTTCAAGAACTATGGGTAACTTAGGTGAAAAAATAGGTGTTAATACGTTAGTATAGTCTGTCCAAGCCAAGAAGACCCTCTTGCAAGATGGAAAAATATATCCAGCTCGGTCAATATTGGTTCAAAAAATATTAATTTGGTTTAAAATTGTAGATTTGAATGTTTTCTACGATTGAGACCAAATCAATATTTTTTGAACTAATATTGACCTAGCTGAAGTAATTTTCTCATCTTGCCAGAGGGCTTCTTTGCTTGGACAGACTATATCTCAATGCTTTCTCAGTCTTTGTAAATTTCAAATTCAATAATTCAATCAGCGTATGATAAAAAGGCCTTATCTACTCAATGTGAATAATAAGGTATGATGTGGTTTGCGCAAGCTGAGATGACACGCCCTTACAATACACTTTACATGTAACGGCGTGTCTTCTAAGCTTGCACGAAGAACTATACCAAATAGACTATTAACAAAGACCTAGATTAACAATCTAGAATTAAAATCGCTAGCCTCTAAGAACATTTCAATATGAATAAGAAGCAGTTAAAAATAAAAGAAAGTTTGACTTATGAATTAATCATCTATGAAAAAGAGTATTATGATAAAAAATGCAGATACAAGATATAAAAATGAATTTTAGTTAGATATAAAATTGTAGACTCAAGATTTTGTCTCCACTTGTCAAAATAAGAATATTATTTTCAAGCAAGTCGGTCTTCCAATGACTTCTATTATTTTAGAAATACAATGCACTCTTTGAGTAGGATTGGAGAAGATACTTGTTAGAATTTAGATAAATATTAGTGAATGAACTTTTTTCATCCACGAATGAAAGATGGAAAAGTAATGATCATTGACAGAAAAAATAATATTTATCTAAAAAAAAAAAAAATGATATGGATATACCACAACTGAAGAGATGTGAAATCAGCAGATATAGAGAACGTACAAAGTATAAAAGAAGTTTTGAAACTAAGTCTCCTGATAATTAAAGCAATAATTGCCGGCCGGGTTGGCCGAGTGGTCTGGGGCGTTACAACCTTCAGTACGCTAGCGCTACCCGGTCGTGGGTTCGAATCCCACCAGAGGCATGGTCGTTTATGAACCTCATAAATCACCCTCGCACACTCCATTACCCATGCACAAGTGAATTAAAATACTTCTATGGGCATCATCCACAGCAAAAAAAAAATTATTATCCAGAAAATAATTCTCAGTTCAAAACCAGTAGAAGTCTCGTTGTTTTTATGTTACTGTACATCAACTGAGAAAAGAGTAAAATTTCAAAGAGAAACTAAGATGAGTAGTAAAGACTAAGAAGTTGTAAATTTCAACAAAACTCTCCTAGTTAACAGCCATCAAATTTCTATTTTGAAACTAGCTAGCAATTGGTCGAACCACAACTACTATAATAAAAATGAATCAGGAGAAATCAGTATGAGATCTGTGAGACGTTGGAGAAAATATACATTGTACGTCACAGTCATAGATATTTTGATTTTATTCCTCCTTTTTGGCTGGTGACACACTCAGTACATCCAATTAATGAATATTTGCCATCATAAATATCTAAGTATATCTTGTTTCATGAATTATGAAATATCTCAAAACTTCAAAACATGTGGGGAATGTAATTTAAATTGCAGAATATTGAAAAATGAAACAGATTGTGTGTTGAAATTAAAAGAGAATATCCTATCTTGTATGAGACGAAGATTGGACTAGAGTTCTCTCTACCCACCTTCAACTGCTTATTCAAGTTAAACTGAAAATAATAATTACTTATCAGTCTAACTTGAATAAGGTGTTGAAGATGAGTTAGCTGAGAAACTAGAGCAGTTAAATAAAATTCTTTTTCTTCGCATAGTACTGAGGACCAAATTAATTAATGTTCAAGTTAATCATAGTTTTGATAGTATTAATATTAAATTAATGACTCAGAGTAAATGAGTCAGTAATGGGATTAAAATATAATATTTGAAATAACTCTCATGATTGCAGTGGCATATCACTTGGTTTCTACTTAAACACAACCAGGAGATGGAAAGATGTGACCTGGTAGTGCAGTTATCTTTAAATTCAGTTCGAGATCTTAGATGAAGAAATTGTATCAAGTAGTGTTACATATATTTTTCAGATTTCAATTTGTATGACTTTATATAGAATAAATAGTATTGAAGGCTAAAAAAACTCAAGTAGATGAAAGCATGCTTCTTCTACAATTCATTCTACTGAATCAACGGATGGAACCAATGAAAGATGCAAAATTTCTTACAACCAGGTTTGACCTCGAAAGACAATAACCTAAAGTTCAATCAAGTCTAATGAACCCTATTATTGTACATCTATTGATTCCAGATATTCATTTACTCAATTTATTCTCATTTCAGTGAATGACTTTTCAGTATAAACTAGTTCAACAAACCATAATATGCAAACGTAGAAAATACAGGACAGAATTGATAGAAATGCAAACTACTAAATGGTGACAACTTTATTTATCAACAATTAATATTACATTACAGTTTTACAGTCTAAAGGGAAATTATAACAAATTTGTTCTTTTCAATTCATTTATATAACATAAAAAAAGGGTACAAATGACAAAAATGCACCAAATCTATGAAAAATGACAACATAAATCAATTAATCCCCATTGATAACTTGGAATGATTGTAAAACTTGGAAAAACTAGATGTGCATAAAAGTTAAAGAATGCATATATGCACTTCAATAATATATCATAATTCAAGTCAGGTATCTAATTATTATATAAATATTATTAACATTCCTTGCATAAGGTAAGTCAGGAATATCTAACAAGCTGCAAGGAGTAGATAATTCGATACAATTCATTGCTTTATGTATAATTAAATAATATTATTAACCACACTTGGTCCAACAGAAAAAATTCAACTTGATTGGCAGTTGACACCTATTGCTCAGTAACTTTATAAATATTTTTACTATTTCGTGTTCAATTGAATTCACTGATTAGAAGAGATACTTTGTACTTTATTACTGACAAAAGCTTTAATAAAAAATCCTAGAGGATATTAAGAGTACTAACTGCTAATATTGAATTTGAGGACACTGGATCCAGTTCAATCATTTCCAATCACAAAGATTAGAAAATAATTAATTGCTATTGAGAGAAATAATAAACATTTATACTAATACAATAATAGAATTATCAATGATATAACTACAATAATTTTACAAACAATAACAATAATATAAAGAGAATTCCAAATCGATGATAAATGAATTTAAATGTAGCACGCTAATATAATCTACTATTGCTCGATGATGTGCAGAATCAAATCCATCAACAAAAAATCTCAAATGAAATCAATAACTACTCAGAGGATTTGTACTCCATTATTTATCACGGAATCAATTCTAAATCTACAATGCAATGTATTTATAACGACCAGCATTATAACGACTCTATCATTCATGTGTCACTTCTGGCGGAGTCACAAACGATTCATTGTCAAGGCTAGCTGGAAGGTTGCAATCGAAAATCAAGCCAAAACTGTGTGTTGAGAGTATTATCAAAAACCAAAGTTCAACATTCGCTCAACACTCATTCGATCTGCACTCAATCGGCCAGAAATCATCAACAAGCGGTGTTCTTTCGTTTGGAAAATTTTGAAAATATATCCTTAGAGGAGGATGCGTTCTTATTGTAATTAATTATTATAGTTAATAAGTTAAATGGGAAGGGGTAACTTAGCTTATTTAACTGTTTACAATGATTAAGCTGATCATTCAGCAGCAGTCAGACACCGACCGTGTCACTCTTCTTCATCTGTAACAAAAACAAACCAAATTATTAAGCCTTGGTTTTATTGCGAACATTCAATACTAGCAAACATCTGAGAATGGGATAATTATACTAAAGCGAACACACACGAGTCTTATCCGCATTCGCTTGTGATGCGGCCACCACAAGAAAACCTTATTAAATGAAAAAACAACATATCTTCAAACCACTGATTTATTAAAGAAATGAGATACCGGTTTCGGTTGCTACACAATTATAAATCCAGAGATTGGTGAACTCTACCACAATATAACTTTCACAACTACTTAACAAGTACAAGAACACCCTTTGTCATCAGTTTATATTACATAGTCAAACAATAATATTATTCAAGAAGATAAGGTTGAAAAATAAGGCTGGTGAGTCAGCTGATCAGAGTAACTTTGTTGTTCTCTATATTCCTCTTTCTCCAACACTATCAATCTACTATTTCAGCTCAGCATCAGCTGTTTAATGAGACAGAGAAAACACATCATTCGCCAGCAGCCAATTTTTTTGATGGGAACTTAATCAAAACTTCTTGCTTCTTCAATTTTTATAATGAGGACAGAACATTAAATACCCTGAAACAACTAGAATGCACTTTGGGACACAAAGTTGCCATTTTTTTAATCGCGGCGTTGTCGGTATTCTTTCCAATTGATTTTCATGAGTTTACTTCAACTCCATAGGGACTAAAAGTCGGCCAATAAGACGTTATTTTATCTTCACATAAAAAAAACTGGATTACTTTTTGAATGAAATAACAATACCGTACGTGAAAAATCGTACCAACTGAACGGCTCGGCCAGTGTTGGTTCGGGGACTGTGTGTTCTGAATGAGAATTTATGGCTTTTGGGCCGGTATTGGCCGGGCTAGAGTCGTTTTCCCGTCTTGCCGAGGTGTCTTATTTGCTTGGACGGACTGTAGTGGAATGAATATGAAACTGTCAACCAGCTGTTAGGCCTAGGCCCTTCATGGGCTGTTGAGCCATTGTCAAAAAAGTATAATGTGATTACTTTTTATTATACATAACAAATATTCTGTTCTAATTGAAATGTTCTAATAAATAACATAAAAAGGGCAATGTGATTTTTATTTATTATACATACGTTAGGAGATTTATTCAGCGACTACCAGAAGGTATAACCGCCATCGCCGGAGCCAGTTAGGAAAGACCCCTTCTTCTGTGATAGAGCCACGTTGTGTCCAGCCATGGCTGCCAACTGAGCTGGGGAGGGGGGCACTCCGGGGGGTGCGGGGGGCAACACTGGTTGTGCGATGCCGTCGAATCTTGCTCCAGCTTCGAATGCATTCTGCAAACAAAACATCACTTTTAATAATTCCATCAAATCAATTCATAAAATTGACCAAGTAATTAACCATATTGTTTTTCGGCTTTCTAACATTACTAAATTCAAAATTGTTTTCAAATTTGTCAACTATTTTCATAGGATAACATTCCTGGACCAGAAATGTGAAGTGCGTGATATAAACATAACTTTTAGGACATCATTACCCATTGAAATTGAAAGAGAAATAGTACATGCTAAGCCTAGTTTTTCTATATAAATATAAGATAATAATATCTATTGTTTTAGATTATCGTAAAAGTTGTATTGATGAATAAATGATAGATTGATTGATCAAAGTCAATTTCAAATCTCGATACTTGTTCACATTGTTCGATATTATTTTTTTGCGAGGTAATTTTTGATGTTCGAATGATGCATATCATTAAACCCAGCAATAGTCGCAAAATGTTAATACGTTAAAAAGTGAATAATGAATAAAGATTATCAAGATATTAAAGTATAAACTTCCAGTTTTGACAAGAATGCGCCATAAAGTAGTCTGTCCAAGCAAAGAAGAAATTTTGGCAAGATGGGAAAATCTTGAAAATGACTCCAGGTTGGTCAATTAGTTCAAAAATTATGAATTCAGCCTCAAATTTAGATCTGAGCCGTGACTCATAAAGATTTACAACCTACAATTACTCATAATTCGTGCATTTTATTGGCGTTTCTGTCTCATAAACGTTTCCAATTAAACGAAAATTCTACAATATCAGCTGGTTAGAAAAATGGCATGAGAATCAATTTAGCCTTCCTCAAGTTAGAATCCCGAAATAGTTCAATGTTGAGGGTCGCCGCCAAAGTGTCTCCCCGACAGCCGTTCCCCTCTTGGTTTAGACCATAGGTGTCAACCAGTACCCTGCTGAAAACATGCCAGTGCCGACAAAGTGTCTCCCCGACATCCGTTCCCCTAACCTAATAGAACGAAGGAGACTTGCTGTCGGGACTGTGCCCGACAACGAATCCCCTCAAGCGCTGCTGTCAAAGTGTATCCCCGACAACGGAGCACCTTCTAAAACCTGCTTGGAAAGGAGACCGGTTGTCGCAGTCAACCGGTCTGCTAAAGACTGGTTTTAAAAGGGGAACCACTGTCGGGGAAACAGTTTGTCGCGTACCCGTTCGGAACAGCTGACTTTTTCCAAAATTTGGATCATTGTAAATTGAACGTTTTATTGAATCTACAATCCCGATCATTTGTTTTTCATCTGAAAAAAAAAGCTGTAAATGTTTATGAGACACGGCACTGGAGTCATTTTCCCCATCTTGCCAGAATGTCTTAAGATAATATAGATATGCATGTCACTACAAAGAGTCACTTTTGAAGAACACATGTAAGTTAAGTTTCTTTCAAGTTAAGTGTTTTTCATATCTATAAGTGCTAGTTTCATCTGTATATATCATTAACGATATAAATATATATCTTCAGATACATTTAGATAACAGAAACAGAATAATGTAAGTATGGTAGTTAAAATTACTCACGGGAACCATAATAGTTGGCCTGAGTTGATGATGTGGATAAGAGTATGTGGCAAGAGTTGGATAGTATGCTGCTTGCATTGTACTGTACCCAGCTGCTGGGTAGCCAAGGTATCCAGGGTAGCTGTGAACAAAGCATTTGTATATTATAGTCTGCGAGAAATTTCTTGTTACATAGAGTTAGGGGAAGCGACTTCCCCCTCCACAACAACACAGTACTGTAGTGGAGTCTAGAATGACAAAAGTTGAGCTGCGCAAAAATAGATGCGCCGTGTCATTCTGTCTTTCATTATTGTGATGAGCACATTGTCCGACTCTAACTCTCCTCATAATACAATACAATTTGTTCCACCTTTGCCTTTAGCCTATTTGCAAGTCATTTCCTTTCAGTTTGTATTTTCTTCTTTTACTCTTATTATCACTTTTCTGTTTCTCTTGTACTATGCTATTATTCCACTATTGATGTGATCATCATGTGCTGCAGACGCTGCAGTTATACTATTTTGAAAGAAATATTTTTTGCTTGCCCTCTGCGTTTTCAACTGGCTTGAAACCGACATTCGGTCAAAGGAGGGGTGGAGGGGTGAGCTGGAGACTTGTGCCGCGAGAGCTCACTCACACCCACTCAGTAAAGCAGAGGAACGCAGTTAGGTAGTGGAGGAGATTAGTAGAGGACAGAGTATCCGGCCTCTCTCTCTGAAAGAGAGGGGCAAGTAACAAGAAAAATCTTGCAGACTATAGGTCAAAAATGTTATAAAAAAATTGACTATCAATCAACCTCTAGAATAGCAACTAAATTCAATTGAATTTTTACATATCAAGCATTTGAACAGTGTTCAATCATGTGAAGTGTTGGACCACACAAACAAGGCGAAGACTTGATGCGAGTATTGGGAACGAAGATAGAAATTAAAAAAAAAATTAGACTACTTGATCGAGGATCTCCCATTCATGTTCGCACATAGTTTTTCTTCCATTCCAAAAAATCTGTTCATTCACGGGAATCGAACGTTTTTAAAATGTATACATGTTGGAACATAGCATTTCAAGATGTCAAGATACTGAAACCATAGTATTAAAAGAGGAATAGTACAGTCACATATGGCTCACACAAGGTTATTACAAAGAATCTTGCTCCATAACTGCTTGATATTGGGCAAAATGAAGAACGGCTAGGAGAGACTAGAATATGATGTAGTTCAGATCAAAACTTTTAGTACCGTGCGCATGCGCTAATATTTCATGTTAAAATAATAATATGTTATTGATCTGAAATTCATAACTTTCTGACACCCCCCACCACTTTTCTAGTTCCCTCAAATCGAATAAGGCTATTTGTAATAACCTGATCTCTGCAAAATGTTTATAATTATTTACAGTCGAACATTAAACATAGTTTTTCAAGTTTTCAAGCGATTTACGCTCTACATGAAGAATTAACAATGATATTGAGTACAAAATATCAAAATACAATGCTAGGAACTGAATCGATGAAAATCCGACAATCTATTCAAGGAGATTATTAATTAGATTACATCATATTAGATTGTTCAATCTAAATCAAGGGATTGACTAGTAAACTAGATTTTCAAGTGAATAACCTTACCCTTGTGCAGCGTACATTGAAGCAGCAGCAGCTGCAGCGGCTGCAGCTCCTGGCTGATACATCTGCAAATAACAATAAGATTATCAGCTCTAGGCATATTTCTGTTTTGTGTTTTATGCTGGGAAAACTCGAAGACATCAAAGTATACTTTAGTGACAAATGAGGGATTTAAGGAAGAGTGTTTCAAGAAATGACAAGGCAAATTGCAGAAACGCCAATTAGTCACTTCACTTTAAAAGATTGATAATGAAATCATTGAATTGATCGGCCAAATCTAACGGACGTTAAATTTCATTGGCTGCTGTATACATTACCTTGCGAAATGACAATTGAATATGCAAAAGATAAAATTATGGATGACAGATGAACGGTAATCCTAATTAACAACTGATAAATTATGTTTTCCTTTAAACTGAAATCTTAATGGTGTATTAGGGAAGAAAATGATCACGTTTGAATGAATTTAATTATTTTGAAAGGTGATTTTTTTCCTTTTGAAAGTATTAATTAATGAAAAAACTCACAAGAAATATGAACACATATGCCCTGGACTTCATCAATAAACGAACTCCCTATTAATTTATCATCTGGTATTGTTGTAACAAATCCGTGTTATTTGTAACTAATGTTATTGATATGTTCTTATCACTATATTTGTTTCAATGAAATAAAATCTATGTATGAAGTTTGAATATCTGTAGATGTCCAGTGCAAAAAGTTATTCATACTGAGCATTTACAGATTTTATTTGAAAGAGTAGAAGATTCTAGTGCTATATCATAGTTATTTATGACAATTTAATTGATATTTGAACATCGATAGTAAGTGTAATCTATAAAAAGCTTTAGAAACTCATTATTCGATAATGAATAAAGACAGAGAAAATAATAATTGAAGAAGGTTCATTGCAATGAAGCCTTTGTTTGTGAGAGATCAATAACTGTGATTATTACTCTCTTTTAAACCATTTTGGAATGACATGTATAGCAAATAAGTTGTTCATTTATGATATAATGTAAAAATAAATTTAATATTAATGAGGTTATGATTTTATATTAAAATAGGATACGAACAATGCAAATGAAAACAGATGAGGGAACAAAATCCAAAATGACACAATAAAAAGATTGAAAGTAACATAGATTAGAAGAAAGATTCAAAACCGGAACTTCAACGTGATTAAAAAATAGAACTTCAAGATCATGAGTGACAACAAACCATGGTTAAAAATCTTGATTAGATGAAAGCCGAGTGATTGAAGCTTTAGTGATTAAATAAAGAAGAAGATTGTACAAGAGATAATAGAGAAAGAGAAGGCAGGAACCAATAACATGAGAAATATCACTATATTGTCAAAAGTACGAAATTTCAAACCGCAAACATTCATTATAATAAAGAAAATATAATGAAAACACTATAATTGTGATAGCTATCAACAAACAACCAATTAAGTTCTTAATTATTAATTTTGCAGTTATTTACAATCTTATTTTTGTGTCGTATTTTTATATTTTTACAACTTCTATTGCTTCATAAGTAAATACATTATCTATTTTATTTAATAATATTGCTATAGTAGTAAAATGAAGAGGTCTACTACAGTGAGTTTTACCATTATTTTCAAACTTGGCAATTAAATGACAAAGAAAACTAACTCGATTGATAATACAAACAATGAATTTCCAAATTAATGTGTTCCGGACACCTTGATTTGAGCAGCAGTCTAGGGTGCTTTTAGCTCAGGTTCAAAAAGTAAATTTAACTATTACAGAACAGAAATATTTTTTAGTACTGAGACAGGTTCTTTCACTTTGAATCTGTATGTAGCCTACATTCATTGTATGGAGTCTTAACCATCAAAAAGTCTTATAGCATGAGTCCAACTTCAAGAGTCCAAAGTTCTCTAGAAAATTTACCAATTTCAACATGAGAAAATTTAGGGTAGCTGCACATCGTTAACTGACAAAAGCTTTGTTGAAATGAAAATAAACATTCTGTTATTTAGAGACATTTTTAATCTTGATAAATTTCGAATGAAAAATGACGTGCGATGAAAATACAACTACACTATTAGATTAGTTCAAATGAAAACTCCTGGCTACAGGCAAGACAACTACAACAAACCAGACCATCAACTACATATCAATGGACAACAAAATAATGTCAATAATCCACTCGTCGAGAGCATGCAGTGGTACTACATAATCCAAGTTAGTGTGGAAAACCGTTACTTCAATATTATTTATTGGAATAATTTAGAAATATTAAAATTCTAACTCTATTGTACAAGAATACAGTTATTGTTAAAAACTAATGGATATTATCAAATGCTTAAAATTATTAAACTGGATAAATTGTGATTGAGATATTTATCAGTAGAACTAAACTAGCGAAGGGAGCTTCAAAGTTCCATCAACCATATGACGTCACTATACGACTTGGGGGGAAAAATTCAAACTCATTACAGTTCATCAAACAATTTTCTCTAATAATTCAAGTAATTAATTACACAGAATCACACCAATTCATAACAGAAGTTCTTACTAATGTACAAGCGACAGCACCTATTTTTTTTGTCCAAATTCAAATTTTCATGAAGCATAAAACGTTAATTCATATAAAACTGGCAATTTAGTACAAAATATACTGAAACTGCAGTCTACTGAAAGACGCGTATTCCATATATATGATAACAAATCATCAATTAGGACAAAAATGTCGATTTTGATAGTAAAATATCAAGTCATTACTGTATAGAAAATATGAAGCTTTAAAAATGGGTAGCAGAATCACTTAAATAAGAGTGTGAGCTGTAAAAAGATATTAAGTTGTTCAAATGAACGTTTCAAGTTTCAAGAACAGTGAAGTAAATGAGAATATAGAAAAGAATAAACCGTTTGTAGTAGCCAAAAATACATTCCAGAAAAAAAGAAAACAATATTTAATCAACACGAATGAAAAAAGAGGACCTAAAAATAGTTTCCAACAGTAATAAAATTGGTTTATAATCTCGAATTCAGTTGCGGCTGAACTCATTTATTCTGAAAAAAATCTTTACTCAAATCTCGGCAACGGTCTATGCGAAAAATTCAGTTGAACTGTAGTAGAGTTCAAGGTGGGGAAAATCAATAAAAAGCTCGACTCTAAATTGTCTCTGTGACCCAATTAGAAAACGTCACTCGGCTTAGCCAGGACTTCAGACTTAATTAGAAATAAAACTTTTCTATGAGCTTCAAGAATTAAACAGCATCACCCTTCCAGAATTAACCCGAAGCTACAATAAGAACGGCTTTGAGTTTAAATGTACAGAATTAGAAAGTTTGTGGACTCTGGACAGTATTAAAAAAACGGTGAAGATATTTACTGATTCAATTCAAAATATTGACCGTGAAAAATTGGGAAAGATCGTTAAAGACACACAGATCGTAAATTTGTGTTTGGAGATTGAGTTCAACAAAATATATAAATTTCAAGAATCACTATTATACCAGGATATTTTTCAATTCATAACAGTTTAGCAGTTCAGCAAGCAACGAAAATTTGTATTTCAAGGATTATACTAAAATGTTCTCTTGGAAATCTGAAAATAGGCCTATACAAGAAAAAGATACAAAAAGTTGAAGTGATTTCATTTTTTTTAATTTGAAAAGATACTGACCAAATACTTGAACGGTCTAGAGTGGGGAATCTTTATTTCACGGTTTTCAAAGAGAGGATTAAGGTTGTTAATTTTGAAAATAATACTTCTAATACAGATGATACATTCTGAACTGCCTCGACCCATACAATCAAAGCCTCCAATGAATTGTGCAGATACATTATTGTTCACTATGTGAACTTGTATCTAATTACTTACGGCAGAATTATAATACTGTGATGATAAGTAACTCCTTTCGTCTGCTACGCTTTTTCTTTGTCCCGTATTGTACAGATTATGGACAGATTGAAACTGCAATGAAATATAAATTTTATTAAACCAACAGAAAGAAGAATATGCCTAATGTAAATTTTGAAGATCACTCGCCAAAAACTTGTTGATGGAATGGATCTAGTTTCACCTTCAAAGTTCATGAAAGATTTAATGAAATTGAATTAGAAACGAAATTGAAACATTCAGCAAAACTACCCACACAGTTTTCATTGATCAAGTGATTTTGAAACGGTAATACTTGATTGAAATCTACAGTTGTGTCTTGAGGCTGATTAGCTGATGCTAATTTGTTTGTTTATTACTCTGATATTTGTTGGAGTGTCACGTCAATTCATTCATTTAAATTCATAATAAGACTTTTATTCGGTTAAGAACATTCAACTAGAACGTTACAACTTCAATAAGTAACAGAAAAATATGTAAATGTTTTCAAATAGGGTTATTAGTTGACATTTAATGAAAACAACGACCAAACATAGAATGTATTTAGGAATAAACATGGTTGTAAACGGTCTGAAAATTTAATCAACATTCCGACAAGGTTTTGTCTATAGCGATCTGCAGCTCGCTAAATTTTCGAATCATATACGATTTGGGAGAGGGTAAATCCTAGTAATCTAGTATCTATCAAGAATGCAATGGGCAATAAGTTAGGAAATGTCTCGGGTTAAAATTGCTTCAGTATCCTCTAATACATGGAAATAGCTTCTTTATACCGGAAAAATATAATATCATCATTATAATTGAAAATGTATTAGAAGTGAATTATGAGAATCAAATAAATCATGCCAACTTGTGTTTCACAAAATTTGGTCAACCTTATCAAATCGTGACAAGTTATATAAAAACCAGACACAAGTCGGGAAATGAACATCGAATCTTGAAAAATCGTCATATTATTATGAAAACATTGAAATCTTGTTGTTAATAGTTAAAATTCATGGGTACAATTTGTAAATTTGCTAGTTTATTTGCGTATAGTATTTTAGGTGATATTTCGGTGGATCTTCAACCTAGACTCACTGAATATTCTCTAGAAATGGAGACTTGAATATACCAAATTTGCACCAGTTTTATTCCAAGTTTGCACTATCATTAATCAAACTCTAGTAAACAGTATAAGATGATAAAGAAATGCGTCTATTGTAGCTGTTTCATATGACTTTTATAGATACTTGAAGATGATGAAGACAATCTTCTACTAAGACTCTCTGTAGACCCGAGAATGTAGTATTTATGCTTGAAAAACTAAAAGTCAATTAATTGGAAAAACTTCCAATCAAATTTGGAATATTCAAGTCCCCATCTCAGAAAAATATCCAGGGAGTTTACATGTTGAAGATTCTTGAAGAAATTCAAAACATTGTTGGAAAAAATTTCAAGATAGCCTACACTGGGACAGGATAATGATTCAATGTTATGAATACACAAAAACCCCGTACATATATCACAGGTCAAGATTTTGGTTCAATCCTGATTACATTGAAGCCCAGAACATTTATACACAGTAAAAATTTTGGTTCAATCCTGAATGCATTACAATCCCGATTCTTGAATCATTAACGATAATGATTCAAGGTTATGAATACACAAAGACCCCGTACAAAGGTTAAGATTTTTGTTACAATCTATCAATGAATTCGATGTCGATCAATGAATGAATTTATAGTAAAATACTACCTGTTGTCCAACGATAGCAGCTGGAGTCAACGCTTGATCATATGTGGGAGGGGGGGCCTGGGCGGCCGCATATAGTTGTGCTTGTGCTGGAAATACGCCATAAGGCGCTGCAGTTGGAACTGAAAATAAATAGAAAATTCAAATTATTTTCCCACAAGATTTGATCGATTCAATTGTAAATTAGATATCAAGTCATTAAAATAATAAGTAAATGTAAAAATTGCATAATTTCATTAGGATGGATGTTCATATTTATTTATTTATTAGATACATGACAATTATACTGATAGGTGAAAACACAGACATGAGTGTCCAAATCGTCTTCGCTCCTAATTCTGGATGAAAATATTAGAAAAGGTTATATTGAAAGATAGCTCCAAGATACCATAGGATGTACCCTCTCATATTAATACCGTACACATGAAGAATTCTCTGAGAATATATATTTAGATAAAATATGTGTATTAGGGTGGAGTGAATAATGAAATTTTTTGATAATCGTGATGGAATACCCGGGAGTAGTTGCCAAAATGGGAGTAAATGGAACCCTCAAAATTTGGGTTTATAGAATTAATATCTTCAGGTGCCCCAAAGACATCAAAGTTTGCAAAATTTAGCGAAAATTATAATTAAAAATTAATATAAAATTAAAAAAACTTTTTTTTTAAAAATTTTGTTGAAAATTCTACTTTTTAGAATTGTGATGAAATATGAATTTTAGTTCAGTCTAAGGTCTCAATCGGTCACCAGAAAAATCTCAACACTCTAAATTTATATTGAAAGGTGCCCCAAAGGGGTTGAAAATCATGATATTTTGTTAAAAATTGGAAAATTTCAAAACTTTTTGAACATTTTCTAACTGGGTTTGGAGTTGAAAATGTGATATAATTTCACATTAACTGCCATTTTTAATGTGCTTCATGCAATACAACTTGATAACAATTGATTGAAAGGAACAAATAAATGTTTGCAATTGGTCCTTTTTCAAGACATAAGACCTGGACATCAGGGAAGTGAAATAGAATGACAACCTTTTTTCAAGCAGTGAATATAATAAACTTGACATTAATATGTATTAATAGTTAGTATAGAACTATGAATAATTGTGAATTCAATGGCAGAATCATTCATAAAATTTAAATAAACAAAGAAATCAATGCTCATTGGTTCAGATGCCAGCTACAGTTAAATGAATTACCATTACATTACTTTATTAAACATTAAAATGGTGAAACGTTGTACCTAACTCATTTTTAGGGTTGATAGGTTATAAGCTGCTGCTACCCATCGTGAATTCCATTAAAAATGATCCTTTATGAGCCAAGTACAAATTGTAAGGTGACCCAAAGCAAGAAAATCTAAAAAAATTAAAATTGGAAAATTTCAAAAGTTTCAAGCTTGATTTACTGCATTTAAATTTCAAAATCAAATACAGTTCTCTATTTCAGGTTCTATTCTTTATATATTGATTCTTATTATCAAATATAATAGTCATAATAATTTGAAAATTTTAATTGCAGGCCATGAAACCATTTCATCAACAAAATGGGAAAGTTAATGGCACATTTATATCATACTTCAGTCTTTTAACCCTAAATAGTGTTGACTTTACTCAAATGAGTACAATTGATTTCGATTAAAACTAGATTTTCATAATGATTTGTTATTCCAAGCTCAATATTTACAAATACATACCTGTTTTACCTACACATACAATGTGGCCTGTCACTTTTCAAAAAAATCAGTTTGTGTGGGGGAGGACAACACACTGAACTATTCATGTACGGCACCAATGATAAATTACTGGATTTGGGCATGAAATGGATCATCATCATTGCAAAATGGAAGTGCAATTAACTTACTGGATGAGTCTGGAATCATTGATGCCTCAAATAATAAAATAAAATCATTTTTGTCAATTAGCTACGAAATGATAGTGATGACGTGATTTAAATGTGTCTGGGGAAAATAAGCAAGCTTACTATTATTATTCTGACATGTAAGTGTATTCAATTCCATCAGGTATAAAAATCAATAAATCAAAAATCAATTAGATTCAAATCAATAGATTTGATCCAGGATGATAGATTGGAGTATGATGTGCCTTTCTATTCCACTTTGCTGATAAAATGGTTTAGTGACCTACAATTAAAAAATGTTACCAACTATTATGACTATAATGTTTGATAATTAGAATCAAGATATAATAAATAGAACCTGAAATAGAGAACTGTATTTGATTTTGAAATTTAAATGCAGTAAATCAAGCTTGAAACTTTTGAAATTTTCCAATTTTTAATTTTTTTAGATTTTCTTGCTTTGGGTCACCTTGCAATTTGTACTTGGCTCATAAAGGATCATTTTCATTGAAATTCACGATGGGTAGCAGCAGCTTATAACCTATCAACCCTAAAAATGAGTTAGGTACAACGTTTCACCATTTTAATGTTTAATAAAGTAATGTAATGGTAATTCATTTGACTGTAGCTGGCATCTGAACCAATGAGCATTGATTTCTTTGTTTATTTAAATTTTATGAATGATTCTGCCATTGAATTCACAATTATTCATAGTTCTATACTAACTATTAATACATATTGATGTCAAGTTTATTATATTCACTGCTTGAAAAATGGTTGTCATTCTATTTCACTTCCCTGATGTCCGGGTCTCATGTCTTGAAAAAGGACCAATTGCAAACATTTATTTGTTCCTTTCAATCAATTGTTATCAAGTTGTATTGCATGAAGCACATTAAAAATGGCAGTTAATGTGAAATTATATCTAAATTACATTTAGAGTGTTGAGATTTTTTTGGTGACCTTGAACTGAACTAAAATTCATATTTCATCACAATTCTGAAAAGTAGAATTTTCAACAAAATTTTAAAAAAAATTTCAATTTTCGCTAAATTTTTCAAACTTTGATGTCTTTGGGGCACCTGAAGATATCAATTCTATGAACCCAAATTTTGAGGTTTTCATTTACTCCCAATTTGGCAACTACTCCCGGGTATTCCATCACGATTATCAAAAATTTTCATTTTTCACTCCACCCTATTGTGTATGATACGTGATATTCTCTCATATTTTTGTATTCATCAATAATTTTATTTAATCAAAAGTGGATAAAAGAGACATTTTGAACTTTGCGTGTGATCAATCCTATTGTATTTCAATCTTGTAAATAAATGTAAATTTTCATGAGCAGTTCATTGAATCCATGAGAATTATTCTACGGAATTACAGTTTATTAAAGTTTTGTAACACACGAATATTATTGATAAGTTATTTAATCCATGTGGAATTCAATGAATCAATGAGAAAAACATCTTTAAATATAAGGTGGAATTGTTGAAATGATTTAAATATTGAAAAGGTTGCAAAAACATCACCCTTAATCAAATTCTATGATAAAAATCATTAGACAACGTGAAAAATATTACTAATCTTCAAATTTATCAAGTTTAAATCACTTTGAATATTACTTCAACCCTTCATCAAATTCTTGTGATAAAAACTACTAGACAACGTGAAAACTATTCCCAATCTTTAAATATTTCTTCAGTAGAGACAAACTTAATGTACCCTGGTTGTCATGGAAAAATTGTAACAAGTTAAAAAATTTTGGGCTCTAAATTTTTCAAAATTTTAAATTTTTCATAAGTGTTTTGGTGATCTTTTTGTGTTTTGTGTGTTTTTTGAACTCTCTCAAATTGGAACAACTTTGAAACATTTAAATTTCCGTGGATCATTCAAGAAAAACCTCAATTTCCCATCGAGGATAATTATTGAGGTTATTTTGCCGGTGGAACATCCTTTTAGGACTCCACACCAAACATGGCATACGATAAGAAGTAGAGACAAACTTCTAGAAAGACGAATCACTCAGTTCAAATAGTACAGTTCAGCTGAATTAAGTTCTTACATCAAGTTTAGACCTTTTATAATTGGTCCAGCATTCTTGAGCAGTATAATTGAAAGCTAAAACTGATTATGAAGTCAACATTGTGGTCATCTAGCAGAAATAAAGTACTTGGGTGCGTATCATTGCAGTCTAATAACTTTCACTTTCAATTGACACTTCGTACTACTAGTTCTTCAAAGGCCTGTCATGCTCAATCTCCCAAAAACAATGTAAATTTGTATGAGTAATCAAATACAACCAGTCCTTGATGATAAATTTATACAAAAGTTATTACTAGAATCATTTTACGAGTAGTTATCACTTATAAATTATCAATCTTTGAAGTGTGATCTGTGAATTGATATTTTTAAATCTTTCTATATATTTTTTGGTGTTATTCTGATATTTAAATGATTCAAAATTCCAAATCATAGTTTTTTATTTTTCAATGTGAAAATTTGTGAATAGTGATAGTGATCAAGAATCAAGTGAACCTATATGTTTTAAACTTATTCATCTAAATTTGGGAAAGGAGCGTTTTGGGCTGAATTGCCTGTGTTTTTACCCTTCATTGTAATATCTTGAATAAATAAATAAATAAATCTTTAAACGAAAATGTGAAATTTTTTAAAACTGTATGTAGATGTTAGATTTTTCTCATGAAATATTGATATCTACCATAATATGACGTCCAATCATACAAAGAAGGATAATATTCAATACCAAAAATTTGTTACTTGAATAGTTTGATATCCATTATCCACGTTGATAAATAGTATTCCATAAAAAATGTTTTGTTTCAACGTGAGGGTGATCATTCATACCAGCTTTACTAGAGCCCTTTCTAGCACTAGACCTGGATGGACCAAGACAAAATTTAAAAAAAAAAACTAAAAATTACTATTAGAAACAATCCTTTCAATTAAAACATGAATTGCATCTTCACAAGATCCTTCAAAGGGAAACCATAATCATGACTTTAAAATAGAATGGAGCTCTTCAACAGTTAAATCCATTCAACTCATGAACATTTTCATGTAGTAGTGGAATAAGCCATTGTCAGTTAGTGAAAACTGATGTCTACTAAGTGCTCATTTGCGACGCAAGTTAGTTCTAACATATCATTAAATAACGCAGTTACAACTGTCTCTGGTATACTCTGTCCAAGCAAAGAAGGCATTCAGGCAAGATGGGAAAATGATTCCAGCTCGGTCAGTATTAGTTCAAGAATTAGAAATTTGGTTTCAAATTAAAGGAAACACTCTGATCTACAATTTGAGATCAAATTTATAATTTTTTAACCAATACTGACAGAGCTGGAGTCACTTCCCCATCTTGCCAGAATGTCTTCTTTGCTTGGACAGACTGTATTAGTAGGGATCAACGCTTGTTGGACAGTATTGATTTTACTATGAGTTCACTCTGAGATAAATTCACTCTGAGATGCTTAAATTTATTATTCTATCTTGATCTGAGGAATGCTACAGAACTCGGCAACAAAAATAATATGAAATTGGCAGTTTTAGAAAGTAATCTCTAGAATTCTGAGGGATATCATCGAACTCCATAATATTATGGCATTATTTTGATTTGTTTGAGAGTATCGTGGAAATGTCGACGAGGTGGAAGACCTTCGGATCTCTCCACTAAATAAAGGAATACGATAATATATTAATCAAATAATAATGCATAAATAAATATGAAATGATTAGTTTTACCTGCATAAGCTGCGGCAGCGGCTGCAGCGACTGGATGAGGAGGGGTTGGCACAAAGCCAGTGGGCGGCGCTTGAGGAGCTCCAGGGTAAGCTGTAACAATAAAGTGCTCATTAGAATTGTGTAATGCGATGGTGACAAATGACAACTAGACAGGCCACCTGATCTCCGTTAAAGCAGCCAAGCACTGGCACATTACGAATTCAAATTCCAAATTCAACAAATCATTGGCAGGCATTCGCAATGCCAAGATCTAACGATTTTGCAATGGGCCACATCTAATTGCCATTAACGAAAATGTTAATCCTTCCAAACCGAATTGGCATAAAAAATGAAAATACTACATGACCACCACCAAAACCATAGCTAATATGAACAAACAAACAGACAAAGCATTCGAACTTTCACATTAGCCATGGATTTAGAATAACCAAACATTACCAAACCTTATATACATTCAACAATATTTAATAATAAATAAGAATATATCTGAACAACATGATAATCTAAATAGGACACGCAGATACGGAAAACTAAGTGTTTGAATGTTGGGATTGGATTGATAACAGATAGTGACCAATAAGCTGTGGCCGTTCTCAACGTTAATTCGCCAAATTCAGATCAGCAATTAATTCCCAGTCGTTTTGCAGAGTTCCACATCTACCTGCAGAGAAAAGGGAAAAGAGAAAGAGAGAGAAAGAAAGAAAATAGAGAAGGATAAATGGGATCCGGCTCAGTCAAACACGTCTAAACATATTGGGCAGAGGTTGGCCTTTTGATCGGTTTGACAGGACATATCTTTCTGAATTATTTATTTGATTTAACTATCATCCGTTCCAAAATTGGAGGGAGACTGTGCCAATCGCTCAAAAGAGATTTTCTCAGACTGAACTCTGGCTATTAGAGTGGAAACTGTCTGAGAGAATTGCTAATTAAAGGGTCAGATCAATGACTTGTGTCATTTTCTAAACTGTAACTGCCCGGAAATCTCTTCTTCTTCTGAGCGAATCTGACAACAGAATTCCAATACGCGTTTACAGAACTAATTGCCTCGGACATGCATTTGGCTTTTCTGCAGTGGTTCTAGAATACGTAATGTTACTAATCCCAAGCTCTTCTATTTAATTCTACATAGTCATGCATTCCAAACGCAATAATTTACAAAGTTCATTCAACATTCCGTGCTTATAACTTCGCCCATTAACAGTTTACCCAACTAGAACATTTGACATAATTATTTTATCGAGATTTTTGTAGTTGAATGTTTTCACCGCACTGAATAAGATAAAAGGATCATGCTGAGTAAGAGAAGATAATACAAAATTATTTGAAGGAACATTGAAGGATTCATTTATGCGATATAATTTTCATTAAATTTTAACCATCAGCTATTGGAATAACATTGAATTTATGATATGCTAGTTAAAATAACGATGGAAGTAGGAATACTCTGCTCAATAATGATTAAATTTCAGATTACCGCATACTTCTTTCAAGTTCCTCTGAAATTTCATAAGACCCGACTATATAACTTTATAATACTGTAATGAAATTTTTTTCCAACTGGAACTTATTTTTGAAATGCACTTTATTAGTGTCGATCGTGCTAAAAAAATATTGATAGTTGGAACCAGCAAATGATTTTCACATCTCAAATGTAATGGGTATTCTTTGCTGGTTAGCTACAAAACTTTTAGAGCATAAAATTGATTGTTTTGAATCCGTATCATAAAAAAACAAATAACGGAGATTTGAATTGGTAACAATGAGCACTGGAATACCATTAACGAAACACATCTGAGCATATGTAACAACGGTAGCTCGTAAATTTTGTTTTAAGCTCAACAAATAACTTTCAGTTCCTTCAAATTTAATTTTAATAATCAAAACATTACCTGAATATAAATCTATAACATGCTAATAAGGAAGTGAGATAGCCAATTCGGCATGCAAAACTACACTACATGGTATCTTGCTCAAAAACTAATCAATTCAAGTACGAAATGTAATTTTACAGTCAAGAATGAGGATCACTTTCAATGAAAGGTCAACATTACACTCGGTGTAGCCTACAATTGTAGGGAGAAGATAAAATGAGTACTTGTTCAATTACAAAAAAAAAATTTAATATGAAATTGAAAATTATGAATGAAAGAGGAATGGATGAATTAGATAGAAGAGTAGATTGAGAAGAAATTCTTCAAGATTTGATTTATGAATGGAATATGTTGGACACCTCGTAACCTAGAATAAAAGATTCAATTTTCACTATGAATAAGTTTCAGTGGGTTTGAGACTAGAAAGCAAAATATTATACAGTAGTTGAAATACAATGTGAACTAAACAGCACAATCCCATTCAATAACTGAAACTGACAAAATTTCTTGCCTCGAGATTAGGATGGAAAAAATGATTATATATTCAGAAGCATGTATATGCAATCATTATATGTAGGACCCACGAATTAGTCAACGTATTTTGAATCGCGCAAGTAATTATCAATTCTTGTACTAATTATAAATTATATGTACTCTATTTCTAAAGTATCCCAATTTCATGACTAATTTCCAAGGAATAATTACTGTATTAAATGTCACATGATAGGGAGTATAATATACTAGCGTATATGTTTTAAAACCTAATACATTAAGTTCTATCCGAAGTTTTGTTGAAAATTATCACAGATTAAAAAATAATAATTTGGAAAAATCTATGAAAAAATGTTAGAAATCTTACGTAGAATAATATTGCAATTTGTATGAAGTCATCAAGAGTTCTATGAAATAATTATGAAATTAAAAAAATGAGGAAATTATGATCAGTCATCAAGTTTAGTTATCACAAATCCAGTAGAAAACTAGTAAAATTATCATCAAGTTTGTGAGCAAGATAACATTTATTTAAATTTCTACAAGTGTACACATACAAACATTCACACTTACACACACTACAAAATGCAATATTTAAAATTACTCCAACACAAGCAGATAATACTAATACTAGTTCTGAAGATGAAAGTAAATTGTTGATTATGCAAATGTTCATTAATGGAGAATTGTTTTAAAATGGATATTTCAATTGATTGTAAAAAACAATATATTAATAGATTTTTGCAGCATATCTATTTAATTTGGTATCTATCTATTTGCTTTTTTAAAGCAACGGCTTCGAGAGTTCTAAATCTATAAAAATAAATAAACTTTAAAATTTTGCATTTTGTTTTTCACTTTTTAAGCAGATTACACGTCTAGTGAGATCATACAGCTCCAAAAATATTATCAATGAAGATAACAAATTAATGATTAATGTAAAAAAATTATGAACTATCATGATATAGTGGCTTGTTGAACAGAAACATATTTTGTCCATCGATAGATTTTATTGGAAAAAATCCATACGAAAATGAGTACCGTAGCCTAACTTACAGAATAGGAATGGTGAATTGAATTTTTCAAATACATCAAAATGATAAACCTCTTGAATAAAAGGGAAATGAGTGAAATATAAAATAATAACAATTATTATTTAAACATGCTGAGTAATTGTATTATGGTACTCAATATTAAAATCCTATGAATTTTCAATGTCACTAAGATACAATCTAAAGTGATTGAGAATTGAAAGCGACTCTTGAAACCGTTGAAATTAGGAATACAGTATTATGGTAATGGGGGCAATTAATATTATTAAAATACTGGAAATGATAAAACTTCAAAATCAAGAGGATAAATCCAGTTTAAAAATCACTAATTGTTCCATTTTCTATCTCCATTGCGAACATAACATAAACCCATGCAATTTTAAAAGAATACTTCCATATTATTTATGAATTCATAAACAATTTGAAGACACTTCGTTGTAACAGAAAATGTTAAGATAACAAATTATGTAACTCAATTCTGGGAGACAGAATTTCTGGTGACTAATTCGGAAAAATAATTCTTAAAATTTTCTGGCTAATAGCCAAACCCAAAGGGTATTTATACAGTGAATGAACTTTTTATGAATTGTTTACATTTTGTAAGTAGAGGAAATACAGTAGTTATTCTGCTGAAAGAAATAGCAAAGATAAGATCGAACCTATTTATAGAATTGAACACTAAATGCTTAGATTATAAACTCATATCATAGCGGAGAATAATTAATTGGCAATCATATTTCAATGATTCACAGATTTTTTTAGCACTACACTAGGAAATATGAATTCGAGATAAATTTCAATTTGAAATTTTTATAATCTGAAAATATTTACTCCAATAGATTGTTAGAACTGAGAAAGTTTCTGTCTCAGTTTAATCAATTTAATGAAATTGATCATTTGTTTCATCAAGTTAATCAAATTTTATCAAATTAATAACTACTGGACTACCAAAAAATACATTCATAATAATTTAATAAGTTTTTATTAAAATTCAGTATAAAGAAATATTATCATTTATCATGAGTCTGACTGAAAATTTTGAAACAATTAGTGTTCAATTGCATGGCTCTTATTGGTGGAGAGACCCAATCAGGTAGTTCCCATTTTCCTATGAAACAATAGTTTACATATTGGAAAAATTTTACATATAGTTTATAAATAGCTTACATTTGGAAAGAAATTTCCAAAGCAATTGCTATTTCTTTCCCTTTTCACAGGGCAGGAGAACACCAATTTTTTCATTTCAAATTCATAAACCCACAAGCAAACAGATGAAGTTAGTTTATCACTTTTCAAGGATTCTGATAGTGAAAGTATTCTTTAGTTGTAAGAAATTGTATAAGAAATATTCTAGGGACACTAACACGCCATACGCCAGTCAAATGGTAACGTGCAACTACAATATCAATATATAATTAATCAATATCTTAATATCCAACAGCGAAAGCGTTTCCTATGAGGTGAGAGAAATGTGAATATAAAACTAATCTACTATACAACAATCCTACTATACTATGCATCAAATACAACACATGCAGTTATTGAAAGATCCAAGACAATATTAAAATACCACCAACTAATAATGAAATCAATCCCTTCTAGAAAAACATCATGTAGCAAATCATGTTCATCCTTTCAACTGTCTGATATTGAATTTCAATTTTGAAAATGCGTCTTTAAAGGAAATGAAAAATCAATTGCAAATTAAATTCACATTAAACCAGCAACCGTGAAAGGAGGAACACCATCTGTACAATATATTTAGACGAGTTTCATATTAATGAGCCTTACAACTCATGACTCATTAATGAGTCATATTCGGACCGTAGTTAGTGACCGTGCCGAGTGTTGACACTCAAACCATGGTGAACAAAAAACAACCATCAGAAACCAGTAGTGAATACTACAGCAACTAAATTTCAATTTATATCAAGATCATGTATAGTTAATGAATACAGAATATGTTAAGCATAAAACAGTGAGCGAATTTGCAAAATTTTGAAATTTCCAATTTTTGGAATACTTGAAAAGGATTGTTTGATTGTATCAAATTAATACAATATTTAGTAATGCTGTGCCCTTAACCATCACATAAACAATGCCATGTAATAGGTAATGCATTCAATGCAATTCTCATCACAGAAATGTTCTGATTTGCTGTTTTTTTCTTCAAGTTTTAAAATTAACATATTCTGGCATATATGTTATATCATGCATATTGTTTGTAAATGCCTCATTAGAGAAACCAAATTACAGTTTTATTCAGCCTCTACAATAATAAGACTTCATCTTGTAATCAGATTTTTTCAAAAATGTTTACAATGTAATTGGAATTTTGAAATACGAGTAATTCCAATGAAAATACAAATCATGAATTATTGAAACTGAGAAGTTCATGGAAGATTTTTTTTCGGATAGAATGATAAGAGGCTGAGAGTTGTAATTTAATTCCTCACCCATTTCAAATGTAAAGAAAAGTCAAAATATTTATAAATTTACGATAATTATGGTTTTTGAGTGCGAAATTGCAAGACTGCAAGATTAGACTTCTACTCACTTTTCAAATTTTACTATTAAACCTGAAATACAAACAGTGAAAAATAAGAACCACAATTTAAATATTTCGAATATATTGTAGATAATTATTATTTAATGTACTGTGGCATGAATAGGCCCAGTGTTTTATTGGTTTGGTTTTGTGTGAGATTTTTTTGTAGTAATGTAACAAACGAATCTCACACAAGTATATACGGCAATTACAAACAATTTAAAATATATATTTATTAGCAACAATTGAGCACTACGAAATTACATAAAAAAATCATAGCTACACTAAATCATGACTAATGAAATTAAAATTAGAGATAGAGCACTTTTAAAGTCAAGCAAAATCAGCCAAGTAAATAGAAAAACACTTAGGAAAAACAGAAGGTGTGTGAAATAAGTATGTAATTGAAAATTCAATTATAATACGTTTGAGGATAATCGGGTAGTGAAAAGTACGACGATAAAACAGGCGAACAAGTTATCCCCCAAGGTCATCTCATATCCAACAGGAAAGCTGCAATAAACAACAGACGTTTACCCCTACGGTATGCAACAAACGCATTTATTATGTTGAAGAAGTTGCTGTGTCTTTTGAGTCAGTGTAGTCGTCACTCCAAATTGCATTGCTCCAGCCGAGCCTTCTGAAATGTGAAAACACAATGCAGACAAAACACATCACATCCAACCTAAAGAAAGCTTTACCCGTCAACTCTATAAAAATCAACTTAAACCTCGCAATGCTGCCAACTGTATGTATGCTGACCACTCGGAATAATATTACTATAGACTCAACTCATAACAAAGGTAAGTGCTTTACGCCCACTACTTGCAATAGCACGCACGGTCAGTCATCAACAGCTCTGACCAACATACAAAATACATATTAATTTAAAAGTTATTTTATGAGGATTGAGAACGTTAGACTACATTATTAAACTTTAAAACGAGGTGAGTTTCTGAGTTTGCTATAGCTATTTGCTATGTCAAGTTACTCTTACAAGCTTGATCTCTCCATTTATCAAGTTATCAAGTGCTGAGTTTATGAGAAAACAGTAGTATTTGACCTGTCCCGGCTTTTTCAAATAAAATAACAATAAAAATTTCATTTGCTAATATTATGGCTTTATGGGACATCAACATTACAGATTGAGACACCATCAGGAAATAGACTAGTGAGACTAATAATTAGAATTGAAGTTAACAAATTTATATCATTCATTATCGAATCAATGAGTGGTCTCAAACGTTAAGGTGTTGCAAAAATGAACAACATAGTTGAAGACTGACTAACAGTTGATCAACTGAAGATATGGGACTAAGGGAAGCAGAAAAACTCTAACTGAATAAACATAACTTTTCAAACATGATTAATGTGATGAATAGACATCACTTTGGATTTAAAATATAATTTATTTTCTGTAAATCTTGAAAATTATTCAGTAAAATAAAATCAACATTGAGAACAGCGATTCAAAGCTTTGCTTTCTAGCTTTGAAACGCTGTTCTCAATGTTGATTTTATTTTACTGAATAATTTTCAAGATTTACAGAAAATAAATTATATTTTAAATCCAAAGTGATGTCTATTCATCACATTAAGGATGATAGTTTCAAAATTAAAATGTTAATTTGAAAGGAAATTTTATTTCAAATACATATTTTTCCCCTCTAGCCAAACCACTGTGGCCGCACTGCCGGTAGGTAGATGATAGTTGGTTCTGAACAGCTCTTCAAAACATATAATGATCTATAACTATTGATTTTGCGTGTTCTCTAGATATACCATATTTAAAACAATATAATCTATGGCAATAAACCATGTTTCTGAACAGCTGACGAGGCTGACCATTACCCCACCATGAGTGCGGCCGCAGCTAAAGTCGTACCTGGTACTGTCGTAATGTTCTTTCAAATCATTATTCCGGAATTATTTTTTATTATTGAGAATAACCCCATCAATTTTATGTCTGAAGGAGATTGCAATAGAAAAGCTATTTCATTGGAATTAGCAAAATAAATTTGTCATTCTAACAACATATGGTAGCCTACTTGATTAGAACAGTGATCTCTCTGTTCAACTTGTAGTCAGAGACCTGAAAACAATTTTTTCTATACCAAAAATGCATGATCATCACTGATAAATTGGAATATCTTTCAAATTTCTAATTTCTTTGTGAAATTAATAGGCCTAAACTGAGAGTAATTCCAAAGAATATAGAGGATTCCTCAATATTAACTGTATCAGGCGTTTCTAGAGTAGGCTAGGTACTGTGCCTGTACGTGTCTACAACAATGGCGAAAATGAATAGAATTTGCATGTTTTTGAAAGATTCTTAATGAGTCTAGTTCCAAGTATTTTTGTATCATACATAGTTATGATATACACATAGTACAACAAATGCGAAACAATAAACCAAGTTCTACATTTTTCTGGTAAACAGGGAACTTGTAGAATATCTTGTTTTTGAAATTGGCAACAATACTTTTCATATCCATAAATCAAATTTCTCCAATGGAATTTGAATTACAAACTTGGCAAAAACAAACTAGAGAGAAATGAATGATAAACCCGATGCAGTAGGTAGTGAAGAAGAAAAAGATTATTGAGTGAAATTGCTTTAGAGCTGTGAGAAAATAACAAGATTATTGTTGTTTTTCAATTAAAGTGAATCTGGCTAGACGTGTAACATTCTTTAAATATTATTGATAGAGTTTTTAATTCATAGTAAAAAAATTATAATTTTACTCAAATAATGGAACAAGTATTAATCATGAAAATTTCAAAGAAAATCGCACCAATTATTTGAGATTCAAAACTCATTACAAGTAAAAGTGACGAGTAACTCATTTGACTGGGATAAAAATTCAGCTAATTTAATACAAGTTGGCACCATTGCGTTACCTACCTTTCAATCATCAACACCTACGCCTAATACGTTAAGATCAGATGTGTTGAAAAATCTTTCAAAATAGCAAAATAATATATTTTATATCAAGTATACATTTATCAACCGACATTTATTTAGATGATCAACATAAAATAAAATATATTAGAAACACATAAAAATTATACTTATAAAAGTAACTTGAAAGAGATGACAATAATCTAGATAAAATCTTAGAATGGAAATAATCACATCATTCATGCTTTCCATCCAAATGTAATATCTTGGACAAAGAAAGAGATTGAAAAATAAATTTCATGAACAATAAACAGTTTAAACCCAAATCTAGATAAGATATTAAAATTATATGTACCCAACTAGCACGCATCAAGTGAAATTAGAGGATTACATGTATGAACATAAGAATAAATAAGAGGGCAAAACTCATGAATTTGAACATTTACTCCAGAGTATTCCATATATAAGATACAGTAGCTTGGAAAGTTTATCACTCTCAAATTCAATGTAAGATAATTAATAATTGAATGAGTTCTTAAAAAATAGGATATGCCTAGTAGGCCTATGTCATTGATTATGATCATCTTTAATTTATAGTAATAACTCTTCTGAACAATGTATAGTTCAGAACCATCAAGGTAGATGAATAACAACAGTTAACATATCAAGTTCATCCATGTCTCACTTAAAAAGACTGTATTAGAGGATGAAAAATCCTTCATTTCAAAATAGGATAGACCATTAAAAAGTATCATAAAAGCTAATGGAAGAATGATGGCAGATAAAAACCTCAAGAGTTGAACCTTAGGTAAAAACCTCAGGAGTGGGCAGTAGTAGTCGGCCATTATTTGCCGAACAGCAGAATCATGCCTCATAAGGACAATGTAATTTTTATCAATCTCTTGGAGCAGATAGCGCTGTTATTATTTAGGACAGAATTTCACTTTCTTCATGTCATTGGAAAGAGAATTCAATTCTCCATGGGCTGAACTTTTTACTGTTTTGATTTCAATTTCTTTCAATAATTAGAGTTGAATACTTCTATATTAATTTATAATACAATAATTATTGAAATAAACTTGAAATCAAAAAAGTAAAAAGTTCAGCCCATGGAGAATTGAATTCTCTTTCCAATGACATAAAGAACGTGGAATTCTGTCCATAGATAACGGCGCTATCTGCTTCAAGAGATTGATGAAAAAAAACATTGTTCTTATGGGACATAACTCAGTTGTTCGGCAGTTGACCGTCTGCTACCATCCACCCTTAAGCCTCACGCAAAGACCTCTGAAACCCAGGTTTAAGTAACCTGCTTCGTTAATAATTTTGAGTGGATTTTCAATTAACAGATGCTACGAAAATTATAGTAATTTTTTGTATTTTCAAGTTATCTTTGTAAGTTACTTTCAAGTTTGTTAGTTACCTATCTCAGTAAGGAAGAAGTTATGGTGAAGTTTTTAGTGGATAACTCACTCTAATAGAATATTATAATCATTAAAATAAATGGAATTTGATTCTTAATATACGTAATACAGTAGGCCTAGGCCTAGTTGACTTTGGACTGCTTCACAACTCAAGTTGTAATCGATGAACGTTAGCTAGGTTGGGTTTAATCCTAATCTAGCAGCTATTATTCAGATTACACAATTGTAGCCTACTCTAAAAAAAATGACAGATCAAAAGATTTGCACAAATAAATTATACACAACTATTCATGTTTCATGTATCACTAATAAAAATATAATTTCATGATTAGGTAGTCGCAGCAATGGCCTATAGTGGCCATTTCATTCAATCAAAAAGTATTTCAATTCAATGATCGGGATAAATAATTCATGTTGCTTAATCATTTGAAGGTAGATTGATAGAATCGGTCTAACTTGAATATGAACAAACAAAGGCCAACAATAGCAGACAGGTTAGCTGGCTATTCGCAACAATAATATATAATAAAAGTTGGCTAGTAAGTTACAGTATTCTTTGTAGGATAAGCTTCAGAATAAATGAAATAAATATGAGAGAATTAATAGATTGAAGTATGAAGATTCAATCTTTACAATCGCTAATGCAAAATTCAAAACCAATATTAATGAAACATTTTTACTATTATTGTAATGGAATTCGTTTGGAAGTGATTCCGAGTCAAGGGAGAAGTACCGTACCAAGGCAGCAGATCAGAAGTAATCTGCGTTTTTAATTTATACTATGACTGAATCATTGTGAATTTTAAATGAAAGTTGTAATAATTACAAAGAATAAGTCCAAAACTTACAGAAAAAGTAATATTCAATAGAATCTCATCTACTTTATATGGGCGTAGAATTCACCCAATGCTATGATATCACGATATTGATTTTAACATTTTCATTCAATTTGAAGTGAGAATTGAAAGAAAATAGATGAATACATACCTTTCTTTTCAGACATTTCGATGAAGATTTATAAAACAAACCGGGAGATGATAATATCAAGATTTAAATACAATAATTTCACTTATAAAATGTATTTAATGGAGGAACAGAATAGTTTTCTAATGCTGAAGACTGTCTTCTTGTGAGAATGCCCAATTGACAATGTAGCCAACTGTCAAACACGAATTTACCTGACCATTAAAACGATAGCGTTGCCAACTTCAAGATCATAATGACACTGAATGAAAATCTGAAACTGCTTGTAAAAAATAAATAATCTATTTGGGGACTGTTTATTCATTATTATATTTGAAATGTTTTTCCAATAATGTATTCAACCAATGTAAGCGGCATCCTGATTGTCAAACCCTCTAATCAATAAACAGTACTGTACCGTACTGTTTTGTCCTATAGCCTACTTGAAGTAGTCACAAAACGCCAACATGAAAATAATAAACTACCCACTCCTACTAGATAATAATTGGAAGATAAAAAAATTATTAATATATTATAAATCCCAGAAAATCATTCGATCATTATTGAACTAGAGAAAGACACTTAGTTCTGCCATTATTTGAAAATTAAACTTTGAACTGAAGGCTATTTAAAATAATTGATAAATAAAATAAAAAAAATCAAATACACTTTTTTAAAACTTTCAAGTAATAATAATACTTTTAAAGTTTAAAAAAGGGTAATTGATTTTTTCATTTTATCTATCAACACTTAGTTCTCTTTGTTTTGGGTAGGCCTACCGTGAGATACATTCAATATTATGTTCAACTGAAAAATTTCCTATTGGCCTTAAAACTAATTATAATTAATTTAAAACCAAACAATAAATTATCAAATGGGAGTATTCTAGGAAGTAAACGTAAATAAGAAATATTGCCCATCATGTTGTTCGATGGAAAATTATAGATCTTGAAAAAATGTGTCAACCTAGCATGATATTTAGAAGGGGTGGAATTTATTGATTAAATAGCACCTATGTGCTGTATAAGGTCAAAAGAGGGGTTGCTGCATTTCTTCTTTTTTCATGGTTTGAGATAAAGCATAACTCCTTCAGCTTTTAGTCTTTACACGAAAAAAATGTTTTCGAATGTGATCAAGATTTTCTTCTATAAATCTTTTTGTCTGATCAGCTTGTCCCAGAAGCGGCTTGTCCCAGTGGTAGAGAGCGTCTAATCGGTGAGATTAGATAAGCGACGTGCCTCTATCACCACTGTTGTAACGGTGACCGGCTCCTCTGAATTCAATTCATGAGCCTCAAAAATCGCTTCCCGGTGGTTCGGAACCCACCTAAAGCAGTAGGTCCATTCATCTCTCATCATCATCCTTCCCATTACCCACGCACAGGCCCAAGAGCCCATGTGGGCATCACCCTCAAAAAAAAAAAAAAAAGAAGCTATCTGACTCTCCATGTGCAATATTTTTACTCACCATTAACGCTAGTTACTAGAATAATAAATACATGTACAAAAATATAATTCTAGAATAAACTATTTGTACTGGAACTGAAACAGATTCCTACGTCGCCTTTTCTCTGGTAAGATTCATAGTTCTTAGTTCTTAGCTTAGGCTACATAAAAAAATGTTGGTGTTTGGAAAGAATCACAAATAAGACTTGATTGAGTTCAGAAATCTTTATTTCATCAATGTAGTTATCTGAAATACGTACATACATACAGAATTTGAACATAATAGATATAAGCTATATAATAAATTAAGATTCTATACGCATATTAGATGTTCATAACATCATCATCATAAGTTCGTCAACAGCGGTATTAATATTCTGTCTACAACATAATAGCGCACTTTAATGCAATCTATTAATATGGACAAAGAAGAGTCAAAAGTAACTTTTTTATGAATTCAACTTAGGTTGAACAATGATGACATCTTGAAATAAAATACCTCAAGAAATTTGAAAGAAAACCGCAAGAGCAAAAAGTGACGAAATTTTCTATACAATACTCTGTGATGGGCCAAATATTGTTTTCTAATCTTATAATGAATGTTTTTTGGCTAATGAAAAATGTTTAAAATAGTACAATATATAAATATTTACTGAATGCGAGTTTTGTGTAGTGTGTGTATAAGTGGGCCAATGATTAGGATCCCATAAATGGATTGAGAACTAATCAGACGAAATTAGAATGTAACATGATCACATTGCTTCTCAAGATTATTGGGTTACTTTACATGTTTAATGGAAATAAACGAATCTTAATACGCACACAAAATCATTTTCATATGTTATAAAAATGTCATGATGATGAAAACTGATTGCTTTTATAATTAGTTCATGATGTAGTAAACGTAAACAGTATTAACAACACTATATTATTCTGTTAATTATTATTTTTTAAATAATACAAAAATGAAGTCTTGAAATAGAAGTGGTAAAGCCAGATGGGCTGCATAGGACACACAAAAATACAATACTATCAACTTCATCTACCGCATGTTCACTTTCTCACAGATATACAGCACGCTCGCACACATACACAGACACTTATGCAAATTGCATGCCAAAGTGGAGTGAGCCTGAAGTTGAGGTAGGGAGAAAAAATTTAAATAAAAAACAAAGCAGAAAAATGGCTGAATGTAGTCTGCTTAAAGCTAAATAAGACAAAGATTTAGCTATTGGATATACATAGTCTACACCTCTAATCCAAATAACTAAAGATTGAAACGAATCACACTTTACAAATGTAGTAACACTTTACACATACGCTTTCTTAATTTCAATTAAGTCTTATTCAGACCAACACTGACGACTTTATCTGTAACTAAGTACACAGGGTCAAATTTTAACAAATAACCCATAATATTGCTTGGCCTTATAAGCACAGTGCACGCATGATAAAAAATCACTATAACGACAATCAGCAGATTTGGAAAAAACATAGGCCTACACATCCAACTATACTTCAGTTACAAATGTTCGCATTTTTTCTAAACAATAAGTTGTGCTGTAATTGTGGTATTTGTCCGAAACAGCCAGAAAACGAATGTTATTATATTTTCACCACCGGCGTCATTCTAGAGGAGAAGTTAGAGGCAGGGGGGAATGTGTCAGCCTTACTCGACTTTGAATACTGAAGTGCAATAACAAGGACACAAATTCACATCACATATGAAAGAAAACAAACGAATAATAAAAAATTGAACGGAACATATTGAAAAGGACAAATGCGATCGGTCACTTCCCCTGCCTACTTACAAATGTCGACAAGCACTGAGTGAGTTTACGCCTCACCCTGTACCACCGACAAGTACAACATAACAGTTTATACAATTTTGACATTAATTTGCAGACACTGCATCACAGTTACGAGACGTCTTGATCTTCCACGTCCTGCAATTGCTCCTTCTGTTCAGCTTCTCCTGCAAAACACAATACATTAATTAAAAAATATTATCATGACACTACTACTAATTTACAACTGATGGGAAAAATCAAGGTGGTTTCGTCTACTTGTGAGTTCAACAGCTGATGTTGTCTGCAAATAGTCTGCGTAACTGTATCTGACCAGCTGACTAGAGAAAAGTTACGAATATACTCTAGTCAGCTGAACGTACAGGGAACGGACGAAACCGTATTAACATTAATTTGACACCAGCTCTACCACTCATAGTAATATTCACTAATCACTCTCACAACTACTGTTATCTTAGAACCCAGAAAAATGTTACTAAGTCCTTCTTTAAAAAATACTGGAAAACACATTCCAAGCAGGGTAAAATGAGTTATAAAACCTTGATTCTGATTTCAACACTCTGTAAACAGAGGAGTTGAGGTAGATCAAATCATCAGTGGTAACTCAATTTCTAATTTCATTAGATTAAACTGTCATGAATAAACATTTTTTTTCACTGAATCACCAAAGCGATATAACTTACGGGATTAAAAACATTCTAATGGGGTCAATACACTGGTGATGCCAAACTGAACCAAACCAATACCATCCAACCAATTGTGACGTATGTGATACCATCCAACCAATTCATCGAACCATCCAACCAAGACTGTTACCAACATAATTATGTTATAATGATTCCGAGATTACCCGGCTGAACAAGACTGACTTTTATTTCATCTGTAAAATACAATCAACTCTTGGTGCGGTTATTTGAAAACATTTTGTAATTACTTTGGGATAATTATTAAAGGTTTGAAATGAAAATTTTGTCGGTTCTTCATTTATTTATTCATTTTATACAAATGCAACTTGGAAAATTCATTTTAAGCCTAGATGAATGATGCTCATATATTTTTTTCAATTAAAATGAAATTTATTCCTCTTTCATAGGTCTACACAATTTTTTCTATCAGAATTAAACTAGCATCAATAGTTCATAGTCACTGCCAGTGTCATAAATCATCAGTGCATTATTTTAATATTATTATTTTGCAAATTTCAAAGTCAGACTGAGTATTTTGTGACTATTGCTGATTTAATTAATGTGCATTCATATGCAAAAACAACAATAAAAATAATTTAGAAATACAAAAGCGCAGTGCACCCTATTGCATTGGGTGATACTGAAACAATAATTTATTGCTCATATGAAAAAAATATCCAAACGAAGTAAGTAGAACTTGGAAATTGACCGAGATCAATTGATCAATTTTATTATAGCTTTATTCTATATTTATGTTGATGAAAGAAATAAAGACTGGATTATGAAAAAATGAGATTTTTAGTAATAAATTTCAGTAATTTAGATTTAGGTTAAATTATTTAAACCGAATGTAAACACAAAACACTTCCAGAAAATCATAAAATTCTACGAATCATGAATGCAGCTGACTGATGACTCAGCCAGCTGACTAAATTTTCATAAAGCCACGAAAAACCGTGTAAACAACTCATCCAACCAATCTGGTATCACGTGGTTGGATGGTTTGGTTTGGCATCACCAGTGTATGGGCCCCATAAGGGAAATGATTATTTTCCTGTAATTCATTTCAACATGCCAAACGTCACAGGAGTGCATCTATAATCGGAAGGTTTCTAATTCTATCACAGTAAAGACAAATTTCATTCAACATAACATCAAGTATTTACATCTTGAATACGTTTTAAAACATTCAAATAACAATGAAAGCATAAAAATAGGTTATACAGTACGGAAAAAGACATGTTGTTGAAAAAGCAACAGAGCTCAATTGAAATTCATTTTGGTTCCAGTATTAAGCCTCATCTTGGATTACACTAGCCAATTGCACTTGGTAGAATATGTAACTCAAAATATCACTTGCAATAACAAGACAAAAGATTACTTTGAGATTAAAAAATTATTAGTGTCCAAAATAAATATGTTCTTCCCTCAAGAACATGATGCAAGACAAGAGAATTCAACAAGTTTATTTCTGAACAGTAGGAATTCGGTAGTAAAAATTACAAAAAACAACTACCATTGGTCAAGATCGTCAAGGAAAATTTATTTACATGGTAGGAATATTTGATGAAAAATAATATCATGGTAAATTGATGACGCTAGTTTTGTTGAGGTTGATATGAATAATAATGTTGAATATTCACTATTCTATCCATTAAAATGATCATGATAATAAGAAGGGCATAAGATAACTTTGAGAATAAAAAATTATTAGTGTCCAAAATAAATTTTGGTAACTTCAATAACTTTAGTTATAGTCAAATTATTTAAGCTTATTATTATTTATATTATTTTACTTTATCCTATATTTTACTTCATACTAACTTAAAATAGTAATTTCCAGCTTCAATCAACAAAAGCTATTCATGCTTAAATAATACGTTTACATAAAGTAATAACTGCATCATAGGATGTAATTGAAAGACTTTGATCAAATAATGTATGAGTCATTAGATGGAAAGATTTTTTAACATCAACTGATGGACAAAAAGTCAAGGTAGACGAACACAGTCAGTAGTCTCATGCAAAACTACCAGAAACCAGTTGAACAATCAGATGAAAAGGATGACATAGGGAATTTTTGAGATAGAAATATTAATAAAATACCAATAAATTGCCCCCAAAAAAGCTTTTGATGCTCATGTGTTGAGCAAGATTATAAATGACGAGAATCAACATAGAATAGCAATAAAGTTGAAAATTAAGTTTTAAAAATCACATCAGTTGAAGAGCTCTTCATTGCTCTACATTAATTTAATTGATTTTTATGACTTCAGCATTGTGCGACCCTATGTGTCAACTGAGATGTTGGCGAAACTATTTCTAATCATAAGTCTTTACAATATTGAGTAGTCTTGAGCTTAACATTAGATTTCTTGGCCTAGTCTGAAACAAAACGCTCTTTTCCATCTTTTACTACAGGGGGAAGTTAGGACCAGATCCTCTCTCACACTAAACTTCAAGATGTCACCTCAGAAGTAAGTCTCACACTGAGAGGTCTGGAAATCAAGCGCTCCCCAAACAAACGTTTCAAAGACAGCTTGGCACTATAAAAAGTGGCTCCATTTTGTTGAAACCAGGTTCGATGAATTCCCATTTCTAGATAAGCATGAAGCCGTAGAGCAAAAATAACTCCTGAACAAATGTGTTGGGAGTTGGGAGTAATAAACAGCACTTCAACAGATGTTTTTTTTATTTTTTTAAACGTAAGTTTCTAATTTGTTTCCTTCATCTGAGGGTTACTTTTATCACAGATTTTTTATTTCAAATGATATCCCAATACCATTTTCAATTATTTTTTACTAAACAATTACATGTTTCGACTATAAAAAATCATTTTTATTGATTTGTTATTTCATGTTGATGAGTTTGATTCATGTAAGTTCTACTCGTTGAAAATTTTCGAACATTGATATATTTTTAGGAACAATTAATTGGTAGATTAAAATAAATTCAAATCTCCCAGTCTTCATGCGCCATCCTTTCACACTCTTGATAAAAAAGGGTTGAATTATTTGAAGAAATAAGATTCCACATGGAAGAAGGTTTGCATGCGACAGGGTTACACACAGAGCAGTCTTTTGTTGCTCACTCACCTTCAGCTTCTCCTGTTCAAATAATGCAACGGAAGAAAAATACTTGTAATGACAGGACATTGAACATTGTTGCACATAATGGAATATTCAAGAAATTATCAACTGGGCGAAAGAAAGTTATCACACCAGATACAAATAGAACCTATAAACACCCTTCAAGTTCAGTTATGATTGAGTTCATTAATTGGTAAATATTTCAGAAAAGGACTATTTTGTTGAAAAACCTCAAGGTGTATTATATTTTTTATTTATTTTCAACATTTTATTTTTAATTAAGCAGTAGAAGTTTTCGAACTAGATTTATATATTTTTCAAGTTCCTGTTTAATCTTTCTCAAAGGATAATCATTGATTATAATCAAATAGATAATATTATTCTAACAAGTTGGAATTATTTGCAACAATAATTGGACTCTTAACTTGCAACTATATTGGAATTACAATTTCAAGTATTACATTAAAATAAGTTCCAATATTTTGAATAAGATGGAAAGAGATGAAGTTGATATTTTATAATTCTTTAATAGTTCAAGAATGATTAATTGAATCTCACCCTTACTCCCTTTAGTAATTGTGAACTCAGACATGAACAAGTTATCATCCTACTCACGAAGTGAAAGTCAAGAGATTCTCTACTAAGCTACTAAGAGATTCTCAACAGCTGAATAAATCCAGTTAACTTGAGTAAAATGTCTAATACTGTTGACATTTCCGAGTCATAATTATAGTATTTTGGCTTCAATATGTGCCACAAACGAATGGAATAAGGATCATATCTGTACCCCAAGTACCTCTACTCTGTATCTAACGGGTGTTTCAAAAGGACATACTTCAAAGTTTGGCGGAGAATATTTTCGGCATAGAGAATATTTATTCCAACTAGAAAACACAATTTATTGGCTCTATCGTACACTCTCAAGCATATTCGCTTAAACGTCTGGGACGGCTTTAGTATTGGAGTAGGTGAGACAGTCTTCACATTAGTCAAAACGAAATTTTGTACATTTGGCGAAAATTGTAAGAGTTCGGAGCATTCATTTTGTTGTGTGGTGTGTTGCTGGGCCTGGTGTGAATGCAATATTCTAGTTATCAACCTCTAACAATTATCCAACGTTCAACCAGTGAAGAAGAAGTATATACTGTACTGTATATTAACTGGTAAAACATTTTAAAAACCCCGAACATGAATTGATACATCAATACGTTGATGTATTAAATAATAATTTTATGATTACAGACAGAAATGATACACTGGGACAGTACTAGTACATAAATGTGATAAAATGTGTTGATAAATTGTACAGTAGAGCTAATACATTATTCAGTATTTTGAAGTGGAAATATTTCTGATGCCGAAAATATTCTCACTCAAACTTTGAAGTACGTCCTTTTATTTATAGGTCATCGTATTTCATTTAGAATACTATGATAATAAAAACGACATCTTAGGAACTCAGTGCAGTGGAGGAATGGACAGATGAAATTCATTACAGAAACAGTCTCCACGTGAGTGTAAACAAACTGTTCCATTCTTGATGAAAAGTTTGAATCAGGTTAGAAAATTTCACTTTGTGTCTAAGAAAATTTATGATCAATCAATCAAACTATCAGATAAGAATGATTGAGCATTGAGAGAAGACAGAAACTTACCGTCCCCTTGCATATCTGACGTCCAAAGGGTCAAGTTGTCTCTGAGAAGCTGCATGATCAATGTGGAATCTTTGTAGCTTTCTTCAGACAATGTGTCCAACTCCGCGATTGCATCATCGAAAGCAGCCTTCGCCAGACGACATGCTCGATCCGGTGAGTTCAGAATTTCGTAGTAGAATACGGAGAAATTGAGAGCGAGTCCCAGTCTGTAATAAAATCAGACCCATAAAATGAAATTCATAAAGTTAACAAGGTGATACGACCCAGATACATAAGTGTCTGTTCAGCATAATCTCCATCCGCCAACGTTAAATCTCATTAGAGAAATAGCAAAATATATATCAACCTATATCACCTAAATCGATAGTGTACTAGGTAGTATTTATAAACTCTGTCAGAAATAAGGATTGAATATTGTAATTGCTACAGATCAATTGTAACAATAAGATTGTAGGGATGTGATTGAGTATATTAAATCCTTGAGTAAAATAATCCTTCAAGGTTCAAATTACAGCTGTTGTCAAAAAGACTAGCAGATGAATCAAGGAGCAATATTGACACAATGTTCGTTTTGTATGTGCAGACTGAAATTCCCAACATGAAAGTCTCTGTCTTGCTGAATAGAGAGGAAAGTATTTCAAGACAAGCCTGGTTTCCAAGTTTTTTTAACAAGTTCATTAATTTGAATCAACGCAACGTGATGCGATGAGAGGGTAGGAGTGTCTGAATGAAGAGGAGAGGTATTTTGAGACAAAACTTGGTTTCTTAGTTATACTTAAAAGAATGTAGCCTAACAATCTAATTATACCTGATGGGGTGAGTGGGTGGAAGTTCTGTCATAGCAATGTCGCTGGCCGCCTTGTATGCTACGAGTGAGTTCTCGGCCGCTTCTTTCCTGTCGTTTCCAGTGGCAAATTCTGCCAGGTATCTGTGGTAATCTCCCTTCCTATTGGAGAAATTAAAAAACACCAGTATTAGATCGGTAATAGCTATTGAATCTTATTTCCCATTGTAAAAATTCTACAAACACCAATATTAGACAAGTAGACCAGAAATCAGTAAGACTGGCAGTTGGCGGATAACTTAGCTCTGTTAGAAAAGACGGTGAGTGGTCTCCAGTCCAGTCAAGAGCAACCTTAGCTAAATAGTTACGTTCTTGTCAGAGATTAGCATTAATAACATACATTTTCCCACCGTCACTTTTTTGGCTTCTGCTCGATCTCCTTTAGATTTGGAGAAAATCTATCAATATTAAGATTAGTGATAGCTACTCATCAATTTACAAGAAATAGGTTGAGGACTTGCAAAAGTCAGATTCATTCTTTTAATTCAAATGAGTTGGTCCAATCTGAGCTTCACTCATGTAAATCACAAATGCCATGTTCGAGAGCGTTACAATGCAGCAGGAAACAGGATAACACACCTTGATCTACTTTCAATCTCAATATACATTTTAGAAATCTTAAGACAAAATTCAATTATAAGATGAGCTCGTTTCAATGCTCAAAATTAATCTTCATGTCTTTCCTTCTACAACAAATAGAGTTTACTGGTTGAACAACTGATAGTTCAATATTCATTCACAGCATTTCATCATCAGTGAATCTGGTTTGCATCTAACGGTTCTAATAAGACCGAGTAACAAGTTTTGTAATGTTAAATTAATGAAGAATAGCCTTCATCTCCCATGTTGACAGTTCAGTGAGTGCAAATTACAATTCTGAAGTATTCTATTTCTACTTTGAAAAAAATGCATTTACATATTTCAATTGTTGACTTTGGATACATAATTGCTGACCTAAAATAACTTACATGAGCTAGAAATATTAAAAGAAAATGAACGATTGATTGGGAAAGCTGAGCAAAAGCTGTAAATATCAATCTCTAGTAATTAGGTTTACAAAATAAAGTGAATACAAAACAAAAAAATACTTGAAGAACTGTTACTCTTACATTTTGTAGTAGAAAACTTTGGATTCTCCGGTAGAAGCACAAGGAATGAGATGCTTGTCAAGAACTCCGAGAATGTCGGAGCAGATATCTCGCAACTCCTTTTCCACCTGCAATTAAAAATACTGATATATTCCAACTCCATAACAAAAATGAATTAAAAATATCCAGACCCCGATTTCACTTGCTTTCAAATGGATAGTAGCTACCTCTTGATCAGTGGTTGGATGTTACAAAAAATGCATTTACACACACTGGAAGTGATTCAACAACTGGAGCCACCCAGATAAAAACGAAACTGGCTTTTAGCAAAAGGCTTTTTTTTTAAATAAACTAGTGTAGCTTATGCTACACTGAATAAGTAGATTGATAGTGTTTGAGAAAGAGAGACAGAGAACGAGAAATATACATTCATAACGAGGATCAAGTTTCAGTCAATATTATTAGTAACTAGTGACATCTAACTCTTAACTAGTCAATCAACTTAAATATAACTAGTGGACCTAGACTAATTGGAACTAGTGACATCTCCAGCGACTGAATAGCTCATATCGACTGAAACATCCTCGAGTGAATGGTCAAATTTTTCTGGTTAAATTAAGCCCCAATAAGTTTATATTGCTTTTAACTGTTTATTGTTATTATCTGTTTTGAATTCAGTTACTTTTTCAATGAACAAACTTTGATTTCATCTATTATTATCACGTTCCTTTACCTTCCAGGCAACTGAATACTGAAATAAATGAGTTCGACTGATTTGCAATGTTGGACAACTGACCTGAGTCCTGTAAGTGCGAATCATTTCTAGTTTTTCTTCAGCGCCTTTGTTCTCTTCTTTCTGTTCTATGCTGCTGATTATCCTCCAGCTAGCGCGTCTGGCACCGATCACATTCTTATAGGCGACTGAAAGTAGGTTCCTCTCCTCGACCGTCAACTCAAGGTCAAGTGAGGCTACCTTCTTCATGGCCTCCACCATTTCTGAAAGATTGAAAGAAACATAATTAGTACCACAACATAAACGCTATTAATAAATGCTATACATTTCTGCATATATTCTATTCCAATAACATTAGTGTGATATTGCACCGGTGAAAAAACTCATCTTATGAACGTTCAAAGTTGATTTATTCACTCATTCATAAATGTTATCATATTTTACTGGGGAAAACAAATTAGTTAAAAATGACACAGAATTGATTAATCTGTTCAAAAATCTATAATTGCTTTCATGGTTTCATAGCTTCAGTGGAAAACATATGTTATCAAGGATCAATATGTATGAAATGAATTCACCAAATTTTAGTAGTGAAAGAGGGTTCCGACTGCCAACTATGCCCTTTTCAATTCAATTTATGAAAACTTGCTATAAATATAGATTTTATTTAATATCACAGACCTAGAATGTTCTAGTAACTTAATGTAAGTCTAAAAACATAGTTTAAACAAGTTTTATTTATTTATTCAATGTATGCATGGTCTCAACTAATGCAGTGTTTGATAAGTACGTTTGAATAAGTTTTCATGGTTCAAATTAAATTGATAAATTATTCTGAAAAATTTGTTCAATTGTTGCCAACGACAAGTTCTAATCATTACCGAAATTCTTGTGCCCTAACAGGACATCTATTGAGACTATAAGTATGAATGTATTTGCTAGTATGCAATAGAATACAAGTGCCCAGGCACTTGACCTACTCGGATTAAACGCATGATTCAATTTGATCCAAGATTGAAGAGCAGATCAACTTGATTGAAGTGAGTCAACTTGGAGAACAAGACAGTATCTAATTACGTCTAAATGTCCACTCTGTCAGCAGTTAACAAGCTTAAAAATAGGAACAACTGACAAGTATTAAAACTTATCGGTGCCTTTGAAAGCGGCTCGCTTATGGCATCTTTTAACCACCAACTAACATCACAAAATGGTTTGTTTTCCCTTTTAATTGGGAAATCTGGATATTTTCATTGAGCTAGTTTGGATTGTCACGTGTGACACTCATAAGTGGGCCAAGTTTGTAAACATATTCTTCGCATGAATCGAGTGGATTATCTGAGCACATAAAAGCGGAAATTCAAGTGGATTCATCCAACACCATCCTTGTCCTAGCACTAAACAAATACCGAAGGAAAGTCTAGATTTATCATTCGTACAATTAAAAGATTGCATTGGGAATAGAGCTGGAGTGCACAATTTCTTCAAAATGAAACACTTTGATGTTTTTAATTGATGAACAAAATTGATGTTCAAAGAGCACTCTGTTCGAAGATCAAAGCACAAGCGGTGAGAAAGGATTTTTTGAGCCAACAACGTTGTGGGTTAGCATGAAATAATGTAGGCTAGCAAATCCATTGATTGAAATAATAATATTTTTCATCACTTCAATGTTCCATGATGAAAGGAAGTCATTAGCTTCATAATTTTAGAATTAAATTCGCCATGAAATTCCACACTAGGCCGATAATACAGTTGAAATTTGGCCAGGTTAATCTTTCACTACAAAATTATCAGATGAAAAGCTTTGAAGGATGTAATCAGGCTGTAATGGTACTAAAAAAAACCTCGCAATATTATCTTACTCAAGTTATATGTTGAATGTTGGAAAGGGATACTTTTCAATGCCACATGAAAATCAAAATTTTCTTGTCATATTGTTCACCGAAATTCCATGTATTAAATGAATGACAAATAATATTGTATCTAGTTATGAAAGATGAATTTCTGAACTATGGCTAAATACAACCCCAAAAACATAGAACAAATTCCAGCTCGATAAATCTTTTTCGCCTTAGTAACAGAGGTAGGCTAAATTGAATGCCAACTGGAATTCTGGAACTAGCACTCGTGTTTGCCAAAATCATCCACTTGACAATATTCTGGTTACTCACTACCTAAGTGAAGAAGACAAAAAATTGTAACTGTTCGGAATTTTGGAACAGACTATTTACAGAAGTCAGTTACTGCCGTTGTGGGTGAGTCATCCACTTCAAATCAATGACAAATAGTTGAATTAAAATAAGGACATGATTGAAAAAACTAAAACTAATTTTGTGGAATAAAATTATTTTTGTGAACATTATTGAAGCACCATTATGAATTTTATGATAATGAGTTGATAGACCAAGTTGAATTCATCCTCTTCACCAGCCTGAATGATGAAATTTATCACTCCAATAAGGACACGACGATTCTTCACACAACTTTAAATAAAACTATGAAATAAGAACACATCACAAAAACGAAAAGTCAGGTTAGTTAAATACATCCGAAGTTAAATCATACAAGCTGAATAATAAATACCAAATTAATGAATGAATGAAGCGAATAGCAGGGACTTTTCATATACTTAATCCTGTCAAACGCCTCAAACACACATTTCTAATAAAAAGCAGACGAAGGATGAAATAAAGAGTCAGCAAACCTGCAGGCAGGAATTCTGATGACTAAAACTGGAGCCCTACGTTGATTGAAATAGTCTCTTGAAACAAATCATTGAGTTGCATCTATAAATAATATCAATCTTTTTCAATCGAGACCGATCAAATCATACTAAACCAAAGTAAATGGATTGAGAATTTGGCCAAACTTGACTGAGTCGATAAGTGTAACAGTTCACAATGCTTTCTTCCTAATCAAATCGATTTACTATAATGGAATACAGAATAACTATATTATTGAACTAGGTTAGGCTACTTGTATTTAGATATATAAACAAATTCTAGTCAATGAAACACACACTCAGGGATTATAAATCTCTTTTCAATACAAAGAAGGGTTCAAATAATAACACCTTGCTTAACTTATCTGTTTAAAAATTGCACTGTACAATACGTTTCAGTGTAAATAAATTTACTTGACCACATAATAAATAATATTCCATGGCAACAAATATTTAGTATTTAGTAAATATTTGACAACAAATAACTAGTCAATTATTGATGGTTAATTTTTGAAAACAAATTAATAGATAATAAGAGTTCTCAATTATTAGTAATGTAGTTGAAATGATAAAATAGAAGTTCTGGAGATGATTCTGAAACGATAATGATTCAATCCAATAATTATAAGAGTAGAAAGCAAAAGGATGACTGCAGCTTAGTCGAGATAAGTTAACTTGGGTTTTCTATCGTAATTTATAGTCGAAAAAAGTGACACTGTGGTGAATGTTATGCCGTAAAGATAACGTCTCCTAAAATTCAGTGACGAGATAATAACTTTTACAGTAGCTGTAAACAATGTTCAGTGAATTTTCGAAATTGTTTCTAGCCTTTTAAAACCATAAGTTACTAGTTCCAAATAACTTCAATGACTATCCCTCTTAATGTGACATAATCAATGCACTCAAAATACAAAATTAAACTCATCAAGATGTTCAATGTAAAAGACATCCAAATGAAAGTCCACTCCGGACTTTCTGGGCACTGCATGACATGATAAGACCGAGAAATTCAATGTACAACCAATAAAACATAAGAAAGATGTGCAATTCATCAGTATGAAAAATGACGAATCTGAGCAATAACGCTAGAGATAATTTACATTGAATATTTTGAAACGTAGTGATAAGTTATCTCAGATAAGTTCAACTGATTATCAAGAGGATCAAATTTAAAAAGATGAATAATTTGATTTTTCAATACAGTTGGGACCATTTTCAGAAAAAAGCACCAGATGAATCATCAACTACCAGTTCGAAAAGAATTTCAAGTTGAGTGGGATGAAAGCAAGTAACCAGTTGATGTCAGAAGGCTAATTGGGGAATAGGAAACAAATGATCAAAATAAGGCTTAAACGCATGGTATCCATTGTGAGGGTACTCAGGTGAGCGAAAGAAACTAATTTTGATGATACATTAAGCCTATACATTACTCATAACCACTGTGCTTTGTCAAATCGTTAGCACGATTGCACATGATAAAGTAATGAACTCTTCCTTCCTCAATCAGGTAAATCAATTTTGGATGATACACCCACATGCACATGATGCAATGATAGAAATGGAATAATAAGTTGACGTTCAGAAGAAACAGGCAAGTTCACTGCTGCAGTATATACGGCGTACAGCCTACCTGAAATCAACCTGAACATTATAATCTGACATTTCAAATTGCCCATTAGGCTATTGATTATTTCTGACTGGATCTACTATTGGATGAGGGTTGATGATCATTGGAATGAAGACAATAATGAAACAAATACTAGAGAAACCATTCCCGAAAAATCTAATGACAAATGAGGACTATTGCTTGCTATCGGCATTTTTCCCCTCAGCGATTCCAATGTTGAAAGTGGATTATCAGAGTCGAAATTTACTTACCATCGTACCGTTCAGCTTGTTCAGCTAGTTTAGCTTTATAAACATTGTCTTCTCTTTCGGACATTTCGGATGAATTCAGATAATTTTCAACTAATTACACTTTGAAATACTACAGCCCTATAAAAGACGAATCTGATCAAAGATGGCCACCAAACTATATTGTTGTAGTCTTCGCTTCTGAATAGATAGGTGGAATATTATAGGGCTCTTTCACATTAAGAACGACGGCAGCGCTACCTCTACAGACGAGCCTTTCACTCGTTTCATTTCCTACATGCTCGCGAGCTTTGCACTTGCACAATACGAGTGATATAGATCATTATCATACGAATAAATAAAAATTTGTTTTATTTTTGTAAATGAGTAAATATATATTTGGACATACGGTACAAGTCAGTTATGAGCAACGAAGATAAAGAACTAAACATTATTTTGAAAATTTCTGAGGGTGATGCCCACATGGGCCTGTGCATGGGTAATAAGAGAGAAGTTGATGACAACAATTAACCATGATTGCTAAATCTTAGATATAAACTGAAGTTATCATGTCACGTTAGTTGATATTGAGTTATTTGAGATAAATTGGTTATGGTTAATTATTATAATTATTTATGGCTGTTGCTTACAACCAACTAGTACCCATTATTCATTATTGTTGGGACTACATCTCTACATGATTCTCAGAATCCAGCAGCTGATGGGTTTTGTATTAGATTGCAAACTCAGCTGGAGCATTCACATACAGCAGGTAACCAGCAAATCCTCCCACATTTGCTTCCTGCTGCTCAAGACGGCCTGGTGACTGAGGGGTATATTGTGATTACATACCATGCACTCTTCCACTGGCAGATCACCTATGGATAGCACTTGTGAGGTTATCTGCCTGAGTCTATACTGTTGTTCTGAGGCTGCAAAAGAGGGCTGTGAGACAGGCAACATCCATATATCTTGCCCACTACATCTTTGCACACTTTTATATACTAACATTCCTGCCACTCAGCATGTCATCACATCCTTCAGTGCTTGGTGTATTCCAAGTCAACATTCACCACCACAATACCAGGCATTGTGAGCTGTTTGACATCCCCAAGAAAAGCCTCTCCCAATCACAGGACAGTTTTAGGGTCTCTGGCCTGGTAAGCAGTTGGATGAGGATGCATTCGAAAGAATCATCAGGAAACTGCTGAGTGGCAGGGCATGTTACAGTGCACACAAAACAGAAGATGGAGGAAGAACATAAGTTAACTTACATATACATTTACATGCATGAAGGTCAGACCTGAGGACATGACTGCCTGAATTCTTCACTGGCCTCAATATAGGCCTACTGGTTGAAAACCAAGAGGATGCCCAGTTGCACAGATATTGATCAAAAGAGATCATCATGTCCTGCAGAGTAATCAAAGCACTTACTTCTGAAGCCTACTGCATGTCCCCACAGTCTGTAGGTATCCATAAAAATGTGAATATATATAGAAAAGAGCAAAGTGACCATGACCAAATACTTTCTGCTGAGGAAATCATCTGTGATAGGCAGGTGCAAACTCCATCGAATTTGCCTGCCCTTGTAAGCTTGATCTTGGAGTTGAAGATAAATCCCAGGACCTTAACCTCTGACTAATGGGCAGAATTGGGAAAGCTTCAGAGCTCACCAGCCAATTTCTGGGTCTTTTCCTCAACCAAAAAGGGTTGATTCTACTTGCTCTCTTGAATAGATTATGGTATCATCAAAAAACATTAATTCTATCCAAAGGAGCCAAAGATTGTGATCATGAACAAAACCAGCAGGTGCCTGTGCATTTTATTTCCTTGTCAATAAAGCATATTGTACCAAAAAAACTTTGTATGTTATCAAGATATATCATCCAGCACTGACATATTTATTTATCACTGCTATGAAGATCACATTAACTTACATAATGAATATAATTATTATTCATAGTAGTTAACAAGCTGGACAGCTGGTGTTGCTTCTTCATAAAAATCTTTTCACAGAACTATATTGTAGATGTCTCGTTTTTCCAGATACTAGAGATTTCAGTATACTATTCCTATATTTTAATTCAATTGTGATTCATAAAATACTTAGCACCAGTATACAATATTCTTCAAGAATCTGAGTGATTGTTTGCACGAGTATATTATTTGCCTCCAGCTATGCCATGCCGAGGGCCGAGCATTTGATTTGGGAAGGTTCTTTTCCAGAGCCTTCTATAGTTAATTGCGACCAATTTAGGCCAATCGGAGATCGCGGTTCAAGTACTGCCATCTTCAAAACATGGAAATAATACACATTGAAGCCTATTTTTATTTAATATTTTTCTATTAATAATAATTTGCTGTGAAATTGTTCCTTATTTTATCCAATTTGACAGAAAGAGACCAATCACACCCAAGCCTTCTCTATTTCTCATATTTTATGTTTTGAGGGTCTCAACATCTATTTTGTAATGGTAAGTTTCAATATTATATCAAATTTTTCTATTTATTTTATTCCATAATTTAATCACATTTTCATACTTGGCCAGGCAAGTGCCTTCTGGAGTGTGTATGCTTGTCGTCTGTATTGTTTTCACCGGCCACGCCGCCATCTTGCTTCATAATTTCTGATCAGAAATAATTGAATTTGTTTTTTCATATTTTGTCCACACCAATCGCTTCCGTCATTTTGTATTTGGAACATTGTTTGAAAAATACTCTAATTCCCTCCTCGCCGTTCATCATAATCTTTAATATTTTCTGCTTTGTGTGTTCTGTATTCTGTTATGATTTGACACCTTCACAGAATGGTGAGTCATTAGGCCTATATTTTAAAAACTATTATTTATCATTGGCATTTCCAACCACTCAATATTTCTAAGTTGAGATTGCGATTATCTTTTAGTTGTTAAGATTGATATAATTACTACCATTATAAATAAGATTGTATGTAATGATGGTAACGATAATGTCCAGGAACTTCAACTGCAATATTTTGGTTTTCACCTATTAGGAGTTATGATCTTTATAATAAATTCAATATTGCGCTCTTATCGTATAGAGTATAATTATACTAGGCTACTTCATCTTATCTCTTGATTTTGTCCCACATATTGAATAGCTATTAAAGAGTAAGTTAAATGTAGTTTTGAAAGTTCTAAAGGTGTATTCACCGACCACACCTAATTCTTTTAAAGTTCCTTGTTGTAATCGATTTGACATACTTTATCTTATTCCTAATCATTGATAATTTTCAGTGACCACCTAATGAATAGTTGATCGAAGAATTGATTTCATTGATTTTCAGGACTATTCTGTCTTTACCAAGCAAAATTTTACTTGACAGATTTAAGTTCAGGGTCCTTTATAACCATTCTGAGTTATATTCAAAATATTTTTTTCAGACGGCAACTCTGCGCCCTTATTTGAATGCGGTCAGGCATACTCTGACTGCTGCAATGTGTCTTGATAACTTCTCTTCACAAGTAATCGAACGGCATAATAAACCAGAAGTTGAAGTCAGGTGAGTGTCACTCCTAATAATATCTTTTCAACTGCTTCTCTAATTTTTATCATGTCTGAGTGGTTGAAATTAAATCCCACTAAGTATAATTAATTCCACTAAGTAGACGATCCCAGTAGATCGTCTACTTAGTGAAATTTCACATCTAATCATCAGCTGTTCAAAGCTCTTCACAAATAAAACCGCCACTTGAAAAAAAGTGATAATTGGTCAATCATTAAACAAAATAATTATCAGAACTATGTAAGTTCAAAGCCGTCATTTGATCACTGAACATAGACCTAATAAAAATACATGAATAATCAAAACTATGTGCTCGGAACTAGCATCGATCGTTTTCTTAGATGAACAAGACAATACTGGTAATTTACTAACGATACTGAACGCTCAACACTAACCAGTTGATCAATGGTTTGTTCTGAAATATGAATCAGTTGACTCTCGCTGTAAGAGAAATGATAACAGAATAGGGAAACTAATATATTAAGTAAGTGTTGGAACTTGGCAGGAAGTTATTCGTAAATTGATTTGTTTTAAGATTGCTTTTCAAATGATATTTGTGTATTGTACAGGACCAGCCGTGAGCTTCTTCTGATGCCGGTTGTGATCAGTCGCAACGATAGAGAGAGAGTGCTTATTGAAGGGTCTATCAACTCGTTGCGCATAAGTATCGCTGTGAAACAGGCCGACGAAATCGAAGGAATCCTCTGCAGGAAGTTCATGAGATTCATGATGATGCGGGCTGAAAACTTCGTTGTTCTTCGTCGTAAACCCATCGAGGTGAATATAATTAATCATTTATTATACAAATATGATTGTCATCCACTTATTAATTTAGTGCTACCTCATTAATCCATTAGTACTGTATGAATAATTTATTTTGATACAGCAATTAATTCTGAACCGATTCAGAATAAGCGTCAATAGGCTGTCTTAAACCACTCTCTGCGAATTTTGATAGAAGAAATCTATTGACCACCCATTCTTGCTGAATGTTCGTTGAAAAGACTTCAAGGAGGTCTAGATACAAAAGTTACATGAAACAGATTACGAGGCTGTACTCAAATGAATAAATAAATTGAAAATTACAAGTATGAATGGAACTATTTTCTTAATGCTCTGCCACTGCTTATCCGTATTATATACGATATGATATAATGGTACAGTATTTTAATTCGAATCTTCTAAAATGCTAACAATGTGCTGGTAATGTCAGAATAGCGTGGGATATCCCAATCTTCATCTCTCTTGTATGGAAGTGATAAGTTAGTAGATTAGTATTTTCAGGTGGGTTCAATTTGAAGGATTAACTGCATTGTATTTTTAATGATGTGTTTTTTATTACTTTCAGGGTTACGATATCAGTTTTCTTATCACAAACCAACACACCGAGCAAATGTACAAACATAAGTTAGTTGACTTCGTGCTGCATTTCATGGAAGAAATCGACAAGGAGATCAGCGAGATGAAATTGGCGGTCAATGCTAGAGCGAGAATTTGCTCAGAAGAATTCCTCAAAAGAGTGAGTCTTTTAAATATCATCTATCACGCTTCCACTTCAAAAGTAATCCCGTTCTCTTAATACTTATCATCTGCTTTATCTTTATCATCTGCATGATCAACTACAATAAATAAAATGAGAAACAGGTAATCCACTAAACCTTCGGAAATTCCTTTTTAATTTTTATTTCTACATGGTAGCGCAGAGAATCGGGAAATTTTGAAATAACCATAATAAACCAACGAATATTTTACAACCCATTCTTAATGCTGTAAATGTGTTGGTCAAGAGTAGAATTTTTAAAAATCACATCTGTTAAGTGTTGTTCATTGCGCCCAACACATTCGTTCAAATTTGAGACTAAGCATTGTGCAATGCAATGTGTCCTCCGGGATGTTAGCGATGTGTTCTTCGATTGTTTCAAATATTATCGATTCTGTCTCAAATTCAGAGAAGAATGTTCTCTACAATTTGAGACCGAATTTATCATTTTTGAAACAATATTGACCGAGCTGAAGTCATTTTTTCATCTTGCCAGAATGTCTTCTTTGCTCGACCAGACTATAGGATTTTTCTAGCGAGTAGAATGAATTTAACCTCTCAGTATGCGACTTCTTTCTTCGGGGACATCCAAGTACCAGACTAGGCCAAGAAATCTTATTGACCTCAAGACTAAGATCGAAGAACACATCGCCAAAATCTTGACTAATACGTTTTCAGCTTTAAATATGTTTTGTAAAATATTCTTTGATTTATTATAGTTATTTCAAAATTTTCCGTTTCTGAGCGTCACTGTGTACTTAGTTTTTGCAGATATAAATTGAAAAGAAGACCGTATTCCTCAATTTAGTTTTTCGAATAAGTAGGCTAAATTTTGTTTTTTGTCAAAATTCTTGTTTTTATCGAAGTTTTCAAATGAGAACACAATTCTTATTCAGTACGTCATATTGTACTCAATTATAGATTAAATTCTCACGTTTTACTAGTCGAACTCTATACAAGTAATATTCCGTATAACATGTTCATAGCCTACATACAATGTTTCTTCGTGCTTACTATATTCAAAATCCGTTATTTCCATGAGAAATCCACCTATGTATTTCATATTCAATGATTGGCCACCCTCTTTATCGTGTATTTAGTATTCGCGTTTGTGATTTGATACGTTATTCTATTATGCATTCTTAATTCTATGTAATTGTTTACTGTACGGTATTATAATCATTGTACTCTATACTATGTACAACTTGATACCCTTAAAAAGTACCTATATTTAAAAGCATCGAAATGACTTCAGTTGAATGCCTGATTTTTATTATTTTTTTATTATTCATTAAACCCCACACAAAGGACAAAATAAATACAATTAATCTCAAAAAACAAAATTATTTTCAATGCTTGTTATACTTGAGTTCTTCCTACTTCATACTTTTCCAACTGATAATTGGTGTAAATTTTTATTTTCCAGTTTTAAAACCAATTGAATCCAGTACACAATCGAAGACAGTCCAGTGTATGTATGATACTCCCCAAGATGATAAAACGTTCAGGACACCTTTTTGACATGGAGTTTTAAATCTATATTGATTGGTATTATTTTTTTGTGCATTTATTAATTGATTTGAAATTATAGTTAGTTGTTAAGAATTTATATTTATGTTCAAATCTCAATTCCATTTGAGAGATACTTTGAGGATTGTAGTGTTCAAACTCTTCATTTCTCAGCCATTTGCAGGCTAGATATAAACCAGCAGGGCTTTCAAGTAAATAATTCAAATTATTTAATTATGCAAATTTCAGATAAAAACAAGTATTATATTAGGTAAAATGAATGGAACCCCCAGTACTAGAACCTAGAACAGAAACAGTAGCCTACTTATTGTTTCTAGGATCTCGAGAATGTCAGAATGAGTTTTACTGATCAAGGAAGGGGGATCAGTGATAGAATTATCGGCAAAATTGATTTTTATATCCATCGTTTTCTATTCAAATGCTATTATACTAAAACTAAAGCTTGGGCAGGACCTAAGCAAGATTTTATATTTCATACTATTAGATCATAATAGTAATAGGAGTTTGCTTAATGTATCAATTCTTTATTAATACTTATGGGAGCTACGGTTTCACAAGATGTATACTGATTACGCTTATTTAATGCTATCTAATATAATAAATATACTATTACTGAATAATAGGCTACTCTTTTTGTGAAAAAGTACAAAATTCTGACCTACACCACTTGTACATCGTTGTGGTATTCAAAACTTCCCAATTATTCTAAATTAATGAATTTTTTAAAATTACTAGTGTAAGTTATTTCAAATCGATTGTTGACAATTTTTCTAAATTAATTTAAGTTTTGAAATAATTTCTCAACATAATTCATTACCTTCTGAAGTAGTCAATTAGCATCATATAGGCAGGACCTATATCAGTATTTGTTCCTCTGAAATATTAGAGTTTCAAGTACTTTTGGTAGAAAGCAATAATGAATTTGAACTGTTGATTACTATGTAATAATAATAACAACAACCCAACACCACATTTTCTCCTGGGTAAATGCATCTACGCACTGTGTGCTGTAACTTGTTATTAAATTTTAATGATGCAATACACATCATTTACCTCGATTGTAGTTCGAAAACAATATTGTTGTATAAAATCATGTTGATGATTTTTGTATTAGATATTACTTCCAGAGATAGTTGACCAATTTTCAATGAGTATAAACTGCAATAATTTTGAGGCTGATTTGTTTAAGGCTTATGTAGGATGGATGGGTGTAGTTAGTTGATATAGTCAAGAGAACACGCTTACCATGATTAATAATGGTAACCAAGGAAATTCTCTTGGAGTTTTGATCATAGTTTGCCCTGTGCAATGAGATTCGGCATATTTGTTCATCTACTGTGCATCAATTATTAATCGGCCAATCTTATTTCACAGCGCAAGAGTCTCATATTGATCAATTCTGAGAACCGATCTCAGGGAGATTTACTTGGCGTTATAAAGAATGAATATCATTCTAAATTTTTTATAGTGAAATTGAATTATTGCCTTATTTGATTGATAAGAAACCGTTTCTCGATGTAACATTCCATGATTCATATAATTTTGTAGCAATTCAGTTCTTTCATAATGTAGCATTCTTGTCATTCAATCAGTCTGCATTTTGTTTTACGGTGTTTGATGTGCAAAATGAATTTTGCCATTATCAATCCTCGTTGATTGATATTGATAGTTTTTGTTTGTATCATATGGTTCAACAAACCATAAACCTTCTGATTTATAAATGCAATAGGTAAGTCAATGCAATCAGTTGGGCTTTGAAGATATCAGATTTTCATCCAAACATTATGATTGCATTAGTCTAACTTGAATTTGTATGAAAGGATCGATCGTGAAATGCTCTATTTTGTTAATGGTTTGCTGAACACTACCTAGAACCATAAGATACAGACCCAAAAAGTTTTCCTTTGAATAAGGTGCTAAAGCTGATTCTTTTACTTTTTCTAAAATACTCAAATTTTTATCACATTAAGTCGTGTTTGTAGTTTGATTTATAAGTTTTTGTTGTAGAATACATTGAAATTTCTGCTTCGATTGTCTTCTGTTGTACTATTTTCATATAATACTATGTTATGTTATTATTACTTTAATTTTTCTATTACTTTCACTTACTTCTCTTATCTCATGTTTCTGTTGTTCTCAATTCATAATAAAGTTACATTATTGGTATAAGTTATTCTGTTTTATAAATTCATTGTCTTTATACCTGTTCCTTACAAGTACTTGAAGTCCATCAGTTCCATGGATTTGAGCTTGGAGTTGACATTTATTTATGTTTAAAAATTGACTTTCTGCTAAAAGCATTCAATTTATGGTTTCCTCACGTTTCATGATTCGCTATTAAGGAGGAATTCCTTGATTTTTAACCAGAATTTCTCAAGTAATCCAATTTACTGAAATTTTTGTTCAAACTTCTGTAATTCAACCTTCAGGAATCAATGAAGATACTCGATTGCTTTACAATTGAAATTGCTATTTTTCAATATCTCATTCCACTGCCCAAATATATTATAAGTCTTGCAATTTTTTTATCAAACAGGCCCCAGATCATACTTTTATATCTATTTAAAGATTTAATATCTTGATGTTTCCAGAGCTGGTATGGAACGAACTGCTTTATAACTGTTTTGATACGGTACTTCTTTTAACAATGAGTAATATTGAATTTATAAAATACCTTAATTATTCCGTCAAAAAATATTTATTCGTGGTTTTGATCTATTCATAGATTTGAACGTTATAGATATCTCCTGATTTCTATCTTCTTTGAAGGTCTGGTTCAATCTCTTTTGACACTTGAAAAATTACTCCTTTCAAATGTTTACTTGAATGATCTATTCACTGTATAATTTGTAAATTTCACCCACCGTACAATAATAACGCTGCTTTTAGTAACATAATGAGTACCAATACTTTATATAAATACAGATGATTTTAATGAATTGAAAAATCAGGTACCGTTACCGTATCTTCATCTTTTTTTAAAATTTTTATTACAGTTTAACATGTTTTAACTCTTGAGATTTATCATCAAATCCATTGATACTGAAGATACATATTTCTTCAATGCAACTCCATTTGATAATGACTCCCTAGAGTTGAAACATGTAAGTCTTATGCTGTGAAGAAAAATTAAAATATAAAAAGAAAAGTTATTATTCAATTTATTGAAGTAGGTAGCATCAGTGGTAGCCCTATATTACAATTGAACATTCTGTTTATTACATTAGTAGCCTTTATCGAATTTATAAACCCCAAGTGACATTGAAAATACCATACAATTTTAACGTCCTATGCGTGATAAATTTATTCTACTTCAAGGATTGGGATGGAAAATAAATGCGATTGACGCAGTAAATAATATAGAAAATGAAACTTTCTAAGTTCAACAAGCAACTAATAGAATCAAGTGACAAATTTGAAAATAAAATTAATCAGTGTCTTGTCAAAATAATATTCATGGATATCCTATTTTTTATTGGGAATTTAAAACTTTTCAAAAAGTTTATAGTTTATTGTACTTTTCTGGAAAATACTGTTGTGACGTTTACAAAAATTATCATTGTAGAGAGTAGAAGAGCCAAGACTAAGAACGACACCTGACAAGCTTCTTTTATAATTATTAGGTTCAGTTTACCAAGCATAACTACGGTTTCAATATTACTTTTCTGTCTATTAGCCTACTACGTTTGTGTGTCTTCAGCCTCTCTTCATAATACAACTACTTAGTAGGGAAACTGCTGCTTGTCTGACTAGAATATTTAATAAGTTTGGACTGTAATAATATTAAAAATTTTATTGGTAAGCATAATTTTAGTGAATCACATCTAACATTTCGATACATACTACTTATTTAGTCATATTAAAAATATTTAAAAGCAGTTTGTAAGACAGGTATGTATAATAATTTCCCTTTCCATAATATGTCTCCAGTCATCTGCTTTGTACCGTACCTATGTTCTAATGTGATATAGTTTAATGGTATTAATGATGTCTGTTAAGTTGACCCACATGTTATTAGTCCTCACGATGAGATTTTTTAAATTGCTAGTTTGTTATACAGACATGTATTAATGGGTTTAAAGTTATTTGTATGACAGGCCTCTTCCATGAAATGTTTGCAGTCAGATTCAAAAATGTTCAAAGTTGTGTGCCTGACAGTCACGGCCTCTTCAATAAAATGTGAGGGTTTTACAGGTAAGCCTTGTCATATGGCCTACTGGGGGGAAATGTGTTTAGAATTAGATCAGGATTGGGCTAGGTCAGAGCGTGTAGGTGTAGGTGTACAGTCCAGTAGCGAAAGGTCGCAGTCCATGGCCTCTTTATTCGGACGCCAATGAAGGCCTTTCTCTGCCCGCCGGCTGCAAGTCAGCCCATCAGCTCAAACGCAATCCACTTTCCAGCCTTCTCTTTTCAGCCTTTTCTTGTTTTCTCTCCCCTTCTCTTACCGTACGCGAAAATGATTAAGAAAGAGCGGTAAGGGCTCACGAAAAATCCACACTAATTTTGGAATTTGTAGAATTTCTCAAAAAATCAGGTTTGACTCACCTGAAATTATTCAATTTTATTCCATAAATTGAATAAATTTCATCTATGGATTTTATAGCCTAAATAAATTTTTAAATTTTGCTATCAAAAGTTTTATTCATTGATATATTTAGATACTAGAGTATTTCTACGAAGAGATTCTCTAAAATGAGCCAATTATTCTCACCAAACATAGGTACTTTTATTATTGAGATAGGTACTACAATTTTTTTATTGTCTAGGGCTACTATAAATTGTGGTAATAAATTTATAATTGTGTATAAATTAAACTTTAAAACTTAGGGCTATTTAAAATAATTTAAAAATAAAATGAGAATCAAATACCCTTTTAAAAACTTTAAAATTATTAATGCACAAACATGTTTCGGGACATTCAGCCCATTATCAATGTGGATAAATTAATAATTATTGTCCCGAAACATGTTTGTGCATTAATAATTTTAAAGTTTTTAAAAGGGTATTTTATTCTCATTTTATTTTTCAATTGTGTATAAATGTATGAATCAGAATCGCAGTAGCTTACCCTTCCAGTATTTTTTATGTAGACACAGTAGCATGTTTCGCACTCTTTCAGACGAAAAAAATTTGTTAATTCACTCTTCAGAATGCCGCTTCTAAAGAGTGCGAACCATGTATTGTCTAAATAAAAAATACTAAAAGGGTACTGTGGTTTTGATTTTCATCTATCAGTATTACAAAAATGTTCAAATTTTCATAAATAATTTTTTAGAAATCCCATCGTTAAAAATCAAGCCATTTTAGCTTCAATGAAATCTGTCTTTCGCAATAAATAAACTCTGGTTATTCAAAAACGTCAGAAAACCAATGAGTCAACTCGAAAACATTTTAGGCTATATTTTTAAAAATCTAAATTTTTCTCAGTACCCTATTTTTAATAATTTTTATTTCAACATAACATGTTCCGACTTTTTAGTAATTCTCGCATGAAACTAAACAAGTGAACAACATTAATCAATTCTATTTATATTGTATTCTAATATTAATCAGACGTGTTTGATTTTAGCAGAAATTTCATATGATTCCGTTTTAAATCTGTATAATTCCATCAAATATCTTGTACCTAATATTTTTCATTCACCTTCAAATTTCAAAAATTAGAGTTAAAATTCCATAAAAATTGGGTTGTTTGTATTAAACTGAATTATATCTACCGTATTATCTTCTCTTTGTTTGATTTTGCTGCTGTATAAATGTGAAAACATCTAGCTTTCGTGTTTTGTTTCCAAAATTCAACATTTTCATGTTTGAGTTCATGTCTGTAACATTATGGCCTGAATCTATTAAATGTTCAGCAAACTTTTGATAGAATTTTACAAATTTGAAGGTAAATAAAAAATAGCTATATTAGGTACTAGATATTTGATGGGATTATACAGATTGAAAACGAAGTAATATGAAATTTCTGCTAAAATCAAAAACATGTGATTAATATTAGAATACAATATAAATAGAATTAATTAATGTTGTTAACCTGTTTAGTTACATTTGAAACATGTTATGTTAAAATAAAAATTATTTAAAAAAGGGGTACTGAGACTGAGATTCACATTTTTTGAAAACTTTAAAGAGTAGCCCTAAGAAAGAGGAAATATATAGTTTGCATTACATTTTTTTCTAATGTAAATAATAGTCAGATTGTTATGTTGAATCACAATCGGTGTGTGAGAGCTTTTGGAATGCAATGCAGTGGAGTGGGCAACCCACGCGTCTCTCAAACTCTTTCACTCTCTCTCTCTCTCTCTCTCTCTCTCTCTCTCTGTCTTTTCTCTATTTCTATTTCTCTCGTTTCTGTCGCCTTTGGCTCTGCTATGATTCCAACAATCTAATATTAATTTTATGCTTTGAAAACAAACAGCTTCTGTAGGTGTTGAGAAAACATTTAGGCCAGTTGACCAGCAGGGTTACAGCTGTCAAGCTTTTCTCAGTGTCAGCACCATAAAAACGGTCCTTGATCTTTTATCAACTCTTATGGACATAGGTGGCTTTCAGAATTCGCTTCAGTTGAAAAATAGAGCGTGCATGACAGGCTCAGGCAAATCGGTGCCAAATTTGCTCGATTTCATTTGTTATTAATCAGAGTGATTACCGGTAGCTAAAACCTGGTGTTCTGGTGAATTATGTAATTGAAATATGTAACAGGAAATACATCAGAATAATATTGAATAAGTTACAAACAATTATACCAGCGAATTCAAATTTAAGATTGACAACCAAAATGAATATTTTAAACTAATGGAAATTAATGGTAATTTTTCTCAAGGCAAAATGTTGATAATGCAGCCTGATAGCCTACATATACTTGTGAAGAAAAGCAGGTGAAGTTCCTGGAAATTGAAAATAACAATTGGTTATTTTGAAGCGATGATAAGTATGTGGGTAATATTAAGAATTATGGAATTGGGAGAGAGATTCTTAATATTAAGAATATGGCGAGAGAGGGCTGATATGTCTAGCCTGTCTACTCCTTCCTACTGACAGTTTTCACTCCAAGGCTGAGGCCGCACTGCCGGTGGGTAGAGCCTGGAGGGTGGAGGGTAGTTGGTAAATCTATAGAACATACACACCATCCACAGTAATACATCGTATGAATGGTATGTGTTCACCCGCCATCTTGAAATTCTTAAATATGGACAACATAACCTCAAAAAAACAGTATGACGTCATACCATTCATACGATGTATTACTGTGGATGGTGTGTATGTTCTATAGATTTACCAACTACCCTCCACCCTCCAGGCTCTACCCACCGGCAGTGTGGCCTCAGCCTTAAGGTGCGATTTGGCTGGTACAGAACGTAACGACCGTCGGTGGTGGTCGATCAGCTGTAGGCAATCACAGCTCTTGTCTTGTTTTGTATTGACCTTTAGATTTAATAAGAAGAGCTGTAATTGGCTACAGCTGATCAATCACGACCGACGATCGTTACGTTCCGCACCAGCCAAATCCTAGCTTTAGATTTTTATTGGTAGAACTTTGCCAATGAGAGAAAAAATTGATTTGACCTCGAGAACATTCAAATTCAAAATTTTCTTGTTTCTGAAATATATTTAATACTAGTCGGCAGGTTCGCTTCGCTCGCCTTCTTCGCCTAGCCAGGGGGCTCTTCCCCCTGGACCCCCGACAGTATCGGCAGTGTGGGTCGAACAGGCTCGCTTCGCTCGCCTGCAAAACCTCTGTCAGTGTAAGCTGATACAAACATGCTCGCTTCGTTCGCCTGCAAATTCCGTTCAGAAGGGATTCAAAATTTATTGAACACAGCATTTCTAGACCTAATCTGGACCTGTTCACCAAATTTCAACATTTTCTGCCTATTTGTTCTCAAAAAATCTAAGAAAAACTCCAAAATTCCGAAATATAGTAAAACGCTAATATCGAGCGTAACCTTGGGAAGTATATCGGACATAGTTTAAAACTTGATTAAATATCTTCTAAATTACTCCATCTATAATCTTACTGAACCATTGAATTTACAGTAAGGATTGGTTGTATCAAGGCGGAAAATATGCAACCCGCAAAACATTTACAATTTTGAAAAAGTTATTACTGGCGTACTCTTGAACGGATTTCGAAAATATTTTAACTCAACATTTATAGACTTTATCTGAACCTGCCCACTAAATAACAACATTTTCTACTGATTGGTTCTCGAAAAAATAAGAAAACGCTGAAAAACTATAGAAAAACTCAAATATTTGGCGTATCCTTATGAAGTTTCAAAAATCCTTTCATAGCGCGTGTCTAAACGTCCAACTTAACATGCCTGCCAAATTTGAACGCATTCGGTTCAGTGAATTTTTAGTTCTGGTGATGAATGAATGAATGAATCAGTACCATTTCGCTTTTATATGTACCGGTATAGAGATGTCCCAAATTGGTGGAATGAGAAGTAGTTGTAGTTATACGCTGCCGTACATGATAAGGAATAAAAAAACTTTTTCCTCTTAATCTTCCCATCCCTCTTTGATGAACACACAATCTAAATCTATCCTGGTTTTCCAACTCTTTCTCACTCCTCTTTATCTTACTGTTCTTACTCTTTCTTATCTCACTCGTCACTCGTATCAATCTTCGTCACTTCATGATTAGTTCTCCTTTCCCTCTTTCTTGAGATTCCTTTTTTCTCTCCTGAGTTCATTCTATCTTTCACCCCCTTACTTACACTCACACAATTTCAATATCGTATTCACTAACTCTCTTCATCTTACACTGTCTTCATCTAATCACATCCTCTTTCCACTTCCTTGAGGCTCCTCTTCTCTTCCTTTTATCTGTCTATCACACCCTCAACAATATATCTCATATGGTTCGTAAGTCATAAAATTAGATAATAAACTTATTAATTTTTGATAGAGCATTAGAGGATAGAGAATCATGTGTCGATCATATGACTGTTCCATATTTCAATTTTTGAGACTCCACCAAACTCTCCAGAAGAGCTCTTCTCTTCTCCTCTTTCTCTTTTGTTGAGGTTTTTCCAACTCTTTCTTCATCCTTTCTATTCCTCGCCTTCTTACTGATTACCGTAATTATAATCGCTCTATCTTCCACTCTATTACTTACTTCCCCCTACCCACTCTTCCTCTCTCCCACTCTCTTTCTCTTTCTCTTACGACTCTTCATGAAAAGATTTATGTGTCGAAACCACGCTTTTTCATGTAGATACAGCAAAATTACATTCCTATTGGCATATTAAATCATTCTCATATCTGTTATCATTATAACAAATTTCCATAAAATACCTATAGTTAATTCAAACGAGCTGTGTACAGTGTGTAGGCCTAATTAATCTCATTTAATAATTTTTGTAACATATGGTTCAAGCCGATATATCGGTATAATGGATATAGTGATATATCTTGTTTTGACCATAGCATAATCACTTAAATACGGCCCCCGTCTCCCGGAGGAGACGACGATAAACAGTCGGTCCCGACTGCCTAACAAGTAGTCGTCATCTCTCATCATCATTTTCCCTCTCGCTCTCATTACCCACGCACAGGCCTAGAAGCCCATATGGGTAACACCCCTAGAAAACCAATCTACATGAATAAATTGAATGAATCTGAATCAAACAAACAAACACTTTTGATCTTCGACACTCCACGATTAAGTTTTCTCTGTTCATTTTTCTTGAATTTACTTACTCTTATTTCTCGTTGTCTCTTTCTCCTTTCGATCTCCCACTCTGACTAACGCTTATACGATCTCAATCACTCTCTCTTCCTCTCACAGTCTCACTTACTCAACCTCTCTGTCATCTACAAGCATAAATGAAATTCGAAATAGATATATTACTCAACGGCCTTACTAAATAAAATAAATTATCTGTAGGACACGACTATCCGATTATTCATCTTGATCATTTTCTAGCTATCTACTGGAATTAATCCTACAGGCTACGAAATAATAATGATAATGATTTTTATAAAAATAATCTTTCTGCAGTGTGAAAAATAAGTACGCTGTCATGAATGATGTCTGTTGAGAACGATGACTTGACCTATATCGTTAACAGGTAGACATAAATTAAGAGTTTAAGCGCTAGTAAGCCTGTACACTGTTCAGGTACCGCACCGTATACTAAAATATTACATTCACTCTCGTGTACATTGGTAGACTAGAGTCGTGATTCTCATACACGGAGTAGTGGCTATAAATAGACATTGGTCTTGCTATCCTATATAGCATGTAGATTAAGGTACACGTATCTTATTTGATTCAAATTTACATGATGAGAAAAAAGTATTTTGTAGCATTTTTCAGTGAAAAATTGTCATTCAAGTATTAATAATACTTCTAGTTATAGTTTCAGTACAAGAATTTATTTGTGATTTTATTTACATTCTTGATAAAGAAATTGAATCAAGATTTCCCCTCCACAGAACAGTATTATTACAGAATTAAAGTGATCAAATATGTTTAGAGAAAGTTTATTGCTAGTTTCATTATTAAAAATTACATTACACAAGCTAGCATTGTAAATTTCATATGGGTATAAGCTACCCTATGCCAAAAATTGGCCTATTTTTGAGATTCAAGTGACTGAAAGAGGAGTTTACAGTATTACTTTTACTTTTACTTCAAAATAAGTAGTATTTTAAGAAAATATGTTTCGTCCAAAAAGATTAATTAGGAATTCTTCATCTTACTTCGAAATCTTATATCTCTGTTCGTCATATATTGGTTACGGTTGGTTGTTAATGTAAGGGATATCCTTGAATATTCCTCTGTAGGCACGGGCATTCATGTCCAAATTCCGCCATTTCATGTAAATTGTAGATACATCACAATCAGCATACCGATTCCTATTGTACCAGTGTAATTTAATAAGTTTACTTACTCTACACATTGTCTATTCAATTGGATTGCAAGATTAATTTTATTTTAAATTGTTTTCATCTAGGATTCAATGTTTTATATGTAACATATGTTACATATTCTTTAAATATCATCTGATGACTGAGAAACAAATGCGCCTTGTAACCTAGCAACCAGTGAAACGTTTATTAGAAGTTTGTTGAAAGTGAATTAGTTTGAAATAATCGTAGAAGAGATGGACACAAAATAACTATAAATGAACATTGAATGTTGTTTCTTTGGTTACAGGTAAAATTTATTAATTCAAGAATATACTCATCTTATTGTTCTTTTAGATTCTTAGTTTGAAATTTATGATTTCAAGTGAAAAATAAAATCAATCTTTGGTTACAGAGCAACACATTCTAATTCATTATATAAATAAAATGAATAAATAAATAATAAATATTAAAAATTTCAATGATAATCCTCACATATTTCCTCACAATTACTCATAAAGATACTACAAAATAATAATAGAAAACATCGATTGGAATAAAAGTAATAATAAACAATGCATGTATTTTGACCATAAAGTTGAAGAAATTCAATTTTCTCTGTACTTTCGTGTTTTCGGAGTGCGGCAGAACATGAAAGTAGAATGAGTAGCCTCTAGCAGACCTTTAACGAAATTGGCTGTTGGCTTATGACTTTTATTAATGCTCAACTCTTACGGGACAGTCGACGAGTGGTCAGTGAGATCAAATTGAGTCGAGAGTGACCTCAGCTAGAGCGTTTTGATCTATTAGACCGTTTTCAGACTATCCTGAAAGAGCTGAGCATCAATAACTGACTGAAGCCAACCGCCAATATCGAAGGCATCTGCTGTATCTATGTGTGAAATCAATAGTGGTGTTGTTGAAATCATTGCTGAAAATGATATTATACCATGTTAGAGCAACTAGTAAAGGTAGTGGCGTTACTAATACAATACTGACCGCGCCCCAGTACAGAATTTAATTTGTACCCCTCCCCACCCCCGCAACAGCAATGCCGGAAACTGCTGTTCAGCCTTCTCTCCAATTCCCTGCCTTTTATAGAGCGATATTTGAAAGAATGCATGTGGTCAAAAGCAAGCATGCCGCAATGCCACCTTTACATTATTATATTTTATCAGTAAAGTATCTGTACTTCAAAAATGTTACTTAAAATATTTTCCTCTCCCAGTCTTCTCTATATCAACTTTTCAAGTACACCGTTTTCAGCTTCCCGCAGAAGACACCCTATTCCAATATTGTTGAATACTTCCTAATCTTATGATTCTTAGATTCCATAAACATATGAGAGTAGTTAGATAATAGATAATTATATAAGTAAAGTTCTCAACAAACATACTGGCGAGTTTGTCAGCTAATTAAATGAATATTTTATTTTTCTCTATCTTTCTCTTTCGAGGGTCAAGAAAAGTGTAAGAAAGGGCCGGCAGCGCCCTAACTTCACCCTCCCAGGTAAAAATAAAGGCAGCTATCTTACTTTATTCTATTCTATGAAGAGAAGGAGCACCTTTACTCCTCAAACAGCATTAGCTGTTTGATGATAACACATCATTCGCCAGTCTCCAGTTTTTTTCGTTGGGCTCTCAATCTACTCATACTGAGTATAAATTGAATGTAACTCATCATATTCCAATACGGGAATATTTGTTTTGGAAATAGAGGTATTTGCAACTCAATACACTCCGTTGCATTGGAACCCTGAGTTCTACGAATCCCAATTCACAGTACCCGAGATAATGAATTCTATTAGCTTTTGATTATATTTTATAATGAAACCCTATAAGCTACGTAATTTGTAATTTGATATTAATATAAGATATTTTATAGTATTGGTGAAACAATGTGAATATTCCGCAAAATGTTAGAATAGGAATTTTATTACTAGCTTTAACAAATAATTGTTAGAAGAATTATCTTCAATACTCATGTATTTTACTTCCCATGACAAACTGCTAGTTAATATTTAATAATGCCAAAATAATTCTAAAGTGAAATTATCTTCAAGTTCATTCATAAGTTGAGTTCAATAATTATTGTAAGTACTATTCAACTGAACTGAACCTAATCGCAATGGTGTATGTAGCTGACATTCGCCATTCACTTCACGTTGTTTTAAAGTGTAAGTAGGCTATTGGAGAGTGAATTTGTGGTACAGCTCAATGTGTATGAATAATTTCATTAAAGCCAATTGGAGATTGGCATTTGCAACAATAGGGAACATGTATGGAATTTCAAGATACTAGCAGTCGTTGATTTTCTGCTGAGTGTTACTAATTGAACAAATTGTACAAGTAAATGGATTCAATAAACAATTATTATTCACTATAAAACTTGTTATTACTTTTATAGAACGCTCTCAAAGGTAATATTTTATACTCTTGCTCTACACTCTACACTACCGTACTAGAGTACCGGTACGTTTACGCAGGACCTAAGAGCAATACAAGTGTAACACAAATTTCTATCTTAATAATAATATATTATTTTCTCACATTTTAATAATCGATATCAAGGTTAGCCTTGTTGCCTAACTGAATGTCAAACATGTTCAATATGATGTTAAATGACAATAAAAACTAATCCAACAAAAATAATAGAAATGGATGAGAAATGCATATACGGTACAATGAATTTTAATGAACTCTTTAAGTAGTTGTGAAATTGATATTGTGGTAGTTATCCATAATGAATTAAAAGACAAGATGTTGTCAAACCACTGATTTCTGAAAAAAATTGTCTTGACAACATCTTGTCCTTTAATTCAATTTTAATGAAATATGATTATGAGAGATGGAAGAAAGAAGGAACCTCAATTGGAGCGGTCATTATGTTCGTCTGGTATGATATGATAGGAATAATCTAGGCTATATAACCGCCAGCCAAAATCACAATCGAACCACCGTCTTCAGATTGAAACGATGGAATTGTGAGAGAAATTCTTATTTCAACCTCGACCATCAGCTGTGACTTGAATAACAATTTTGTGTACTTGCATTATTCAAAGTACCGTACATAATTATTTTAATTTTTTTCTTGTAAATTTTGATGAATTTAGCCCTTAATGTTTGATTTCTATGATATTAGAAACGTCATTGTATTTCAGAGTATATTTCAAGAGTAAAGATATCTTAGTAGTATCTTGATCTTAGTATCTCAAGAGTTGAAGTTAATCTTGCGTATAGACGGACGGACTGACATCTGTATAATTATAATGCTTCAAAAACCTTAGTTATTTTGTCGTTATTCAACTACTAATGCTATAGGATAGCTTTAAAATATACCAAAATATCATTCAGAGGATGACTAATCAATCAGAATTCACCAGTTGACCGTAGGCCCATGGATTGCCGTCTCTAAACGCTCAGCACAGCTTTTATGATAGAAGAATTAATTAGCGTATTGAAATTGAATTGTCAAACGATGCAAATAAAAATGTTCACACTAATTACTGTGATTGAAATTCACGGCCCTAGACTCCCGTATTTCATTGGCCCGCCAGGAGAGCGCGAGTAAGGGAAGGGGGAGGATAAAAAGAGGGAGAAAAAAGGGGGAAGTCATTGGCGCACCATAAAAATGATAAAGTTATGCCGCAAATAGTTGTAAACAGCTGTGCAACCGATAGAATAAGCGGACTGACTGTGGAACTAGTTCTCAGTCCAGTTGTGTCATAGGCTATATATTTTTGGGCAAATGTGTGAATATTGGTAGAAGGCGTGTTGAGGGGGGTGGGGGACGGTCGTTCGGACCACGAATGGGGGCAAACGCAAAAGTTCAAGGTCACTTGGCTACACAAGGGTTGTTGGTAATCCACATTCCACATTCCCGCATTCTGTCATCTACAATGAGGCTGGTCGTATTGCTTGCTTTCGGTAAGTACCAACTCTTGCACTTACACTACTTTACTTCATTTTCATTGTTCCATAAACATTCTTTCCAACTTTCTAGAATAATCGAAAGTGAATTTTAAAAAAGGATAAAATTATTCATTGTTAATTTTTTTGTTACAAAATTTCCCCAAATTTGGAAATCTAATCATCTGTCAGCAAAATTGTAATTTTTGTAGTGGGAAAATTCAGGTAGGATTTTGTGGGAAAAATTTGTGCGGAGAATTGTCGGAGTTTCGAGGGATTATTAGTTGTTATTCGTCTAAAAAAAATATTCAGAATATGTAGCTCACATTGTCATATTCATTCAATATCAATAGAGTTTATTGGCTGTTATTCTAGTATCTGAACCAAATTTAGAAAAAACCGTAAAAGAGAGATCTACCGTAATCGGACAAGGAGATTTCCTACGAAAATATCTTCTTTTCACCAATAAATCAGAAAAAAGAAGAAAAGAGACATTATAAAATTTTGAGATTTGGATTAAATTTATATTGACTTGAAATATAATGAAATAATAATTATTATATTGACCAACGGGTAAATATGTGTAGTACGGGCAAATACTGAGTAATTTTGAGTAAAAGGTGGATTTTGCAAAGTGGGGTATCAAAAAATGAAGATAATTTTATTGATTTTGTTAGCTGGTCTTTCCTCAGTACCTTATCCCGAAAAGTTAGCCACTAATATTCGCTGTGGAAAATGAGAGGTGAAGTAATTTTACGAGAATTCTATGCGATTAAATGCTCATAGCCATTGAACTGACAAGTAGTCTTTAAGCTGCCAATTTTATTTTATTTTTCTCCTCATAAGCTACTTAGAACCATGTATTGCCGGTAAATGTGTCTTTCACTCGTTCGTACGAATCAAGAAGTTTTAACTACAGTATTAGCTACAAAGTATCAAGATTACAATATAGTAGTGTGCGCTCATATTCACATTCTTAAGGATGGATGGAGTTCCTCAAAACTCCAGACAGAAATATTGATCCACTTCATTACTGAATTAAGCAATTTGAATTTTAATGTGGTTTCATGTGCATGCTACAATCTTTCAAGTCTACTCGACAAGTTCAAATTTATTAGTTTATGAGGGTCTTCCTTTTGCGAATTATTAAAATTCTCCTATTCAGTCGAAAAACAAAGATAGCAATTTCAATCGTAACCTGTGGAGTATTTTTATCCCTCACTTTGAGAAAATTGATACTTGGTTCAAGCTAGATGGAAATTATCTCTGTAACGAACTCATTTTCCATTCGATTGAAAAATTTCTCAGGGGTTGATTTTTGAACTATGAAGGATGTTTAACGGCTCTGATTGTAGATATTAATTCAAATTTCAACACGGAAGTGCTATTCGATTGCCTTATTCAATTTCCTTTATAGTAGGACATTATTTTTACAAATCCATGCTTGATCGCATTCAAATTTGGTTACAACTGTGAATATTAGAAGAAATGAGTAATCAGTTAGTACCTATTAAAAGAAATATACGATTCAATAGGAATAATAATTCTCATAATTTTCTTCAATACAGTCAGTAAGTTATCAGTGTAGTGCAGTTCCAATGTTCACATCTTGCGAGGTATACGGGTGATCCATATATCACCCTATATGTTACCCCATACATTACCCTATATTCGTGATATTCACTGCGAAAGTAGGTACGAAGCTCCTCCCAGACGACTCTTCTCAATTGTTTAGTGTTGCGAGGTCCGAACTGATCAATAACAGTTCGGACCTTCTTTCCAACACTTCGCAAAAAACTTTGGATGCGTAAATTCAAAACTTCGCGCTTCGACATTTTTCTTTCTGAAGCAAAAGCTGTCTGATCCGTTTCGGTGCCAGTCGATCGCAACAGCTGATTTTCCCGATATAAATCGAGCCTCTTATTGGCGAATCTACAATCTCGATCACATGGTTTTATTCAGAAAAAAAGATGTTTACAACACACGGCCCAGGTATAAATTTCATGAAGTCATTCATTTAACTCATGAGTTAGAAACAAAATATGAAATTAATAGTAAAGCTAGCCTAGATTGAACTGCTCAAGTTAGTAATTTCTTGAATTAATTGTAAGATTATAGTAATTTAGACTCGAACATAAGTTGCAATGGTGTTTTAGGAAGATGGATATTCAGTAATTAATATAGATGAAAGAGCCCTCAATTTGCTACCTTTTCATTTTTATAGAACCATGAAATTATTTTTCCCCTCTCCTATTGAAATCCAGTTCTCAATTATTATTCTCTCAATTTATTTCATTTTTTTCACAGAATCATTGAAATGGACTCAATACAAATACTGTTATATCCTCATTTGTAGTACTTATTTTCATATTGTTTTGGGGTGAGAAATCCGGACGTACAGGAACATGTATATAATTTTTATAATTTATATAATCAATTCAACTCAAGTAAATCTGTTAAGCCGGCATACACTTGAATGGTTCTATAGATTCCAAATTCCATAGAAAAAGTACTAGTAGTCTGTGATTATATAATTCAACTATCTCAACAATTATAATAATAATAATAATAATAATAATAATAATAATAATAATAATAATAATAATAATAATAATAATAATAATAATAATAATAATAATAATAATAATATTATTAATAATTGTGGTTCATCACAATGTATAATTTTTATCACATATGATTGATATGTCATAGAACTATACACAATGCACTTACAGTATTTATTTCTCAATGCATTGCAAGCTCGTTATAATTATAACAGAATATTCACTTATTTTACTTAATATTTATTTATTAGTTGGTACTTATTTTCATTGTATTGCATGCACTAACTGTCCAATAATAATAATAGATCTCATAGATAATTGAAGTATTGCATTTTGCATAGAGGGCATCCACTTTACATGTAAACTAAATCACAAGTAAAAGAATAAAGAAAACACACACACACACTATCTAACATACGGATTGCAAAATAGTTAAAATCTAATAAAATAGATTTGGAAATTGAATAAAAATTGCATTGAGGAGAACTAGTCTGTAAGGGGGCGGGTAGAATGTCCTTGCATCTAGATATACTCTAGTCTGTGATCTCAGTAACCCAATTTATGCAAAGCTGATAGCACTGGTAATGTTGTACGGACAATTCCTGGCTACCATACAAATTATCCAATTACTCTTATCGAGCATCCATTGCCGTGCGACTATCGAAAAGTGGTTCGCTTGACCAGCTGACATTAAATCGACCGTTTTATCGATCATATCGATACTATAGATATAGAGCGCGATATAATATTTACTAAGGAAAGGCCGGCTCAGTTGAAGGTCGTATGCCACCCAAGCAACTGACCACAAAGCTTTGCTTTTCACGGCTTGCAGCGGTCTTTTGTCAATGTAAACAACTACTCCATCGTTTTGATTGCAACTGCTATCACGTTATAGTGGGTACCTTTGTAGTAATTGGTTTAGATTCCAATCCGCCTGCCGGCAACATACAGTTGACCAACTAACAGTCAATATTACGCCATCGCATATCTCATAACACATCAACTTCATAAAAATTAATTATTACTTGGACATATTATTACTATCCAGGTAATTGAAATTTATTCATGGAACATTTTTAAATAGTTCACAATAAAATACTAAATACCACTAATTGAATTTTAATTGCCATGTATTATTATTGTAAAAAGTAGAAATTGATCATTTTTGTAAATGGGTAATAATTATTTTCAAATGAATTGAACTTATTGAATTTTTATAATTACTGAACCCATTGACCCATTATTGCACCCATCAAACACCACACAAACAAGACATTTTTTGTGCGGGTTATGTCCACATAAGCTTATTGGTGGGTAATGAGAAGGTGATGATGGGAAATGACAACTACTTTTCACTAAAATCACATAAATTGAATACTGGAATATAATACTGGAATGGCTCTCATTCATTCATCAGCAGAGCTATTGAAAATACTCAGCATAGCTATACTGAACCAAAAACTTTTAGGAGGCGAAAACAATCTTCCTACACTTCAATACGGTACTCACATACTGTAGAGCTCAAGAACTTCCTTCTATTAATAATTCAACATTTTCGATGAAACAAAATGCATTGATATATGCATAATGATAATAATAAACAGGAGAGAATTGCCTTCCTGGTCGATGTGGCGATCCCCCTCAACCATAATATGAGGAAAATGCATGCCCAGAAGATTAACAAGTACGCAGCCCTGGCTGAAGAAATGAGGGAGCTCTATCATCTGCAGAGTGTGAGAGTGGTACCGGTGGTGATTTCGAATACAGGAGTGGTTCCAAAATTCTTGAAAACATGTTTAAAAGAGCTTGGTCTTGAGTATCTCATTGCAAGAATTCAAAAAGCTGTGATTTTAGGCACTTGCCATATTGTTAGGAAATTTCTCTCACAGCAATAGCATGTAATATAATTTGAGTAGTTTGAGTAACTTATACCTGGCATTTGCCTGTATCATTGTAACCATGTTGAATGTGAATGAATAAATAATAATAATAATAATAATAATAATAATAATAATAATAATAATAATAATAATAATAATAATAATAATTTGTGGTTGCAGTATAGCTCACTGTTCCCTGAGACAGAGGGGTTTGCTATGGCAATCCAAGATAAAGTTATCGCCACAAAGTCATATAGAAAACGCATCCTGAAAGGAAACGGCTTAGATGATAGGTGCCGAAGGTGCAGAATAGCACCTGAAACAATTGATCATGTTATTGGTGGGTGCTCTTCACTTGTAGGAGTGGAATATACAAAGCGCCATAACGATGTGACAAAGATAATTTACCAAAGAATAGCCCTACACTTTGGTTTTCTTGAGGATGAGCGCCCCTATTACGAATACCAGCCAGCGCTTGTGCATGACAATGAAAGGGCAACGTTGTACTGGGACAGGGCAATAAGAACGGATCACACCATCACCGCAAATCGTCCTGATATTATGGTCATGGATAAGCAGGAGAGAATTGCCTTCCTGGTCGATGTGGCGATCCCACTCAACCATAATATGAGGACCATGCATGCCCAGTAGATTAACAAGTACGCAGCCCTGGCTGAAGAAATGAGGGAGCTCTATCACCTACGGAGTGTGAGAGTGGTACCGGTAGTGATTTCGAATAGAGGAGTGGTTCCAAAATTTCTGAAAATATGTTTAAAAGAGCTTGGTCTTGAGTATCTCATTGCAACAATTCAATAAGCTGTGATTTTAGGCACTTGCCATATTGTTAGAAAATTTCTCTCACAGCATGTAATATAATTTGAGTAGTTTGAGTAACTTATACCTGGCATTTGCCTGTATCATTGTAACCATGTTGAATGTGAATGAATAAATAATAATAATAATAATAATTTGTGGTTGCAGTATAGCTCACTGTTCCCTGAGACAGAGGGGTTTGCTATGGCAATCCAAGATAAAGTTATCGCCACAAAGTCATATAGAAAACGCATCCTGAAAGGAAACGGCTTAGATGATAGGTGCCGAAGGTGCAGAATAGCACCTGAAACAATTGATCATGTTATTGGTGGGTGCTCTTCACTTGTAGGAGTGGAATATACAAAGCGCCATAACGATGTGACAAAGATAATTTACCAAAGAATAGCCCTACACTTTGGTTTTCTTGAGGATGAGCGCCCCTATTACGAATACCAGCCAGCGCTTGTGCATGACAATGAAAGGGCAACGTTGTACTGGGACAGGGCAATAAGAACGGATCACACCATCACCGCAAATCGTCCTGATATTATGGTCATGGATAAGCAGGAGAGAATTGCCTTCCTGGTCGATGTGGCGATCCCACTCAACCATAATATGAGGACCATGCATGCCCAGTAGATTAACAAGTACGCAGCCCTGGCTGAAGAAATGAGGGAGCTCTATCACCTACGGAGTGTGAGAGTGGTACCGGTAGTGATTTCGAATAGAGGAGTGGTTCCAAAATTTCTGAAAATATGTTTAAAAGAGCTTGGTCTTGAGTATCTCATTGCAACAATTCAATAAGCTGTGATTTTAGGCACTTGCCATATTGTTAGAAAATTTCTCTCACAGCATGTAATATAACTTGAGTGGTTTGAGTAATTCATACCTGGCATTTGCCTGTATCATTGTAACCATGTTGAATGTAAATAAATAAATAAATAATAATAATAATAATAATAATAATAATAATAATAATAATAATAATTGGGGGGGGGGGCATCTTTGCTGAAACAGAGGGTTTCATGCTGGCTATCCAAGATCAGTGCGTTGACACCAAAAACTATCTTAAATATATAGTGAAGAAAAGCCTGGAAAGTGATAAATGCCGGAGATGCCACGAGGTGCTTGAGACAATTCAGCATGTGACAAGAGCGTGTCAGGCTTTGGTGGCAACGGACTATCTTCATCGGCACAACCAGGTGGCAAAGATTGTTCACCAGAGTTTGGCGTGTCTGCACAACCTGTTGCCTAGCTCAGTTCTATATTATTAGTATACTCCTAGTGCTGTTTTAGAAAATGAAAGTCACAAGATGTATTGGGACCGGTCTGTTCTCACAGACAAAACGATTGCCAACAATAGACCAGACATCATATTAATAGATAAGCAGAAACGATTCACATATCTAATTGACATAGGCATACCAAACACACACAATTTGAAACAATACAGTGAAGAGAAGCTACTGAAATATCTGTCTTTGGCTGATGAGATTGAGCAGTTGTGGAGGCAAGAAAAAGTTATAGTTGTGCCATTGGTGATGTTAGCAACAGGTGTGATACAAATAGATCTGCCAAAAAGATTGAAGGAAATGAGAATGCCAGCTTGGGTGTTGAATTTAATGCAAAAAGCTGTAATACTGAGCACGACATCAATAGTTAGAAGTTTCTTGAACATTCCACAGTAAAAAGGTGACATTTTGCTTGATTGGCCAATGTCACTTTCATTACCCAGATAACTGGAAACAAAACACACGAAATAATAATAATACTGTATGATAATTTAAGCCGAAAGCTTCAGATCAAAAATACATCTCAAGAATTTTCATAAATAAAATGTAGTCTATCACATTTAGTATTTATTTACTCACTCGCTCATTTATTCATTAACAGAACTACTGAATTAAAAATCTGAAATTTTATAGTTTTCATTTTGTCTTTATCCTATTAAAACTGTTGATAATGTATAAGTTCAAGTAGTAACTCCAACATCTGTTACTCATGATTTAAAAAAAAATTATTATTGATTCCATCTTCCCACTAATTAACTCATACCTCAACTCCCTTCCACTGTCTTCCTCAGTAACAAAATTTCAGAATTAAGGAACCTACTATTGCTCTGAGTCTTCTTAATTATGTTTTCCATAACAAAGTTGAAATGATAAAAGATTTTTATTTTGTGTTTCAGTAATGGAGATGGCGTATGCGGGTCACTATTATAACGCAGATGGCACTCCTCACGATCCATACCACTACCTTCATCTGCACCATGACCCACCACTCTACCCAACATTCCACGAGGTGCCTCCCACAAGTTTCTCATGTGCTGGCAGGGAGTGGGGCTATCACGCTGACACTGAATCTTATTGTCAGGTGAGATAAGGAATTTATCAACAAAATAATAAGTTATCGAATGAAAAGACAAAAATATTGTCAAACCACAAATTTATAAACAATCAAGATACCGGTTTCGTTTGCTACAACATTATCAATCGCTGTTAAAGTCGTTTACAATTTGATATGGATAACTATAGTCTGTCCAAGCAAAGAAGAAGCTCTGGCAAGATGAAAAAATGACTAAACCAAAAATCTGAAAAATCTGTTTAAGCTGGTGAATATTGTTGTTGGCTTGCTTTCAGTTATTTATTTTTCAGTGTAAAATTGAAGGCACTTATTTTATTAACATGAAAGAAATTTGAGCTGTCGCAATTCCACTTGAATTTTCAACTATAATAATTTTCTACTTTTTGAGTAATTGTGAAGGTATGTTACAGAAAGGATATTGTGGTATAGTCTGCCAAAGCAAAGAAGACCCTCTGACAAGATGAGAAAATGTCTCCACCTCGGTCAATATTGATTAAAAAGTTATTGATTTGGTCTCAATCGTAGGAAACATTCTGATCTACAATTTGAGACCAAAACAATATTTTTTGAACCAATATTGACCGAGCTGGAGACATTTTCTCATCTTGTCAGATGTCTCAAATTTCTTTCATATTAATAAAATAAGTGGTAGGCCTATAATTTTACACTGAAAAATGAATAACTGAAAGCAAGCCAACAACAATATTCACCAACTGAAACAGATTTTTCAGATTTTTGGTTTAGTCATTTTTTCATCTTTCTGGATAAAAATATCAAATATATCTCAAGAATTTTATTTTTACAAAAGATGTCAAGTTATAGGTATAGTTCCTTAAAAAACCAAGTTCCGGGAATAAAATGATGGAGATTTCCAATAAATGATCAAATTATTCATTAAAAGTCCAACTTTCGGATGGGTGACCAGAATTCGACCAAGGAAAGTGGACCCTACCCTTAGAAAGCCATGCATAAGTTATGCATTTTTTGTTTACGAGTCCAACAAAAATATAATTTTCAATATAAACTTGAAAAAATTATGAAGTAGTACTAATATCTAATAAATATAAAAGAATGCTCAATTCACACTATTTGCCCTGTGCTATATTGATTTAAAATTCCAATGGTTTTCTAATTATAAAAGTAAACACTTGAAAAAGTTTTTTTGAGAAGAACTGATATCGCCTTATAATGTCCAATATTACCTAATATTGTTAAATTTAAATGAATTTACAGTAATGGAATGCGACAACTAATTTAATTTTCACCACTTTACAATAATCAAGATCATATTTTTCTCATAATTAATATCAAATTGAGATCACAGTATATATACCAATAGGTATATAACCAATAGGTCTTAACTGATTATTATAGCAATGAAAATTAAAAATACAAAATATGCCATTGCTATTATTCAGTATTCTAAGACATATTTCTAGAATTTTATCTTGATAGATCCTTGATATAGACGAGTCACAGATTAGCCTGACAACATATCAATAATGTTGTTGGAGAAAAATACCAATCTAAATTAGCAGTAGCTACTATCAATTTCAATAAGAATAATTGTCCATTGAAAAAGAAAACCGGTCAAAGTATTTAACAGAAGGATATTTCCAGCATCTATTTTGGGAATATGAGACAGTGTATTATATTATCAAAAATTTCAAATAATACAGAAAAATGATAGGAAAATATTACTTTGGATAAACATTTCCTATGAAATTTGTTTCATTATTAACTTGTATAAGTTTAGCATTAGTGCCAAATTAGACCTACTAGACTTGATTGCATGCATAATTTTTACTCATGGAAATAAAAGGTCGGGAAAAATGACTTGTGATGGTAAAAGTACCTAATAATTACATTCGATAAATAGCCTATTACCAACCCAAGTATTTTTCCGACAAATAATATGGTGATCATTTTATTTTCAGGCTTATCATCTATGCCAAGGCGGTTTGGTAGGGAGTTTTCTATGCACAAATGGCACTCTTTTCCATGATGAGTTCCAGGTGTGTGATCAGTTCTACAATGTTCGTTGCGGTTCACCCTACAGTGATCTCTGATTTCATCTTCACTATTTAAATTATGTAAATAAAGCTCTCTCATTTCACACATTACATATGTTTACATGATTATTCAAACATCTATCCAGTTACAGTTATTGTATATAGAGATGTCTCTCATAGCTTTTAAAACAAGCATAATCTTTAAAAAGTTAATCTAATTAACATCACCAGAAGCTAATTATAATAGTTCTACTTATTATTTCAAAAAATAAATAATTTTCATTTTGCTGCTACATGAACAAGCTGAATTTCATCTATCATGGATCATCATCATCATCATCATCATCATCATGGATTGAAAATCAATTATTTATAACTTCAATCCAAATATTTTTCATTTCCAAGTTATGAAAGCTTGTGAAGAACTTTTTTTTAAGAATATAATTCTATATTGCAGAACAGAGTAGGATTGTGCAACTGCACATTCAGACAACATTTGTTGTTCAGTACACATTGTTTCAATGTTGAGTGGTTGAGTTACGAAAAGGTCAAGACATTTTTTCAGGGATGTGATGAAAAGTTAACAACCTGATAGTGGATGTGAATAATTTTGAATATCTATAAAAATCAAAAGAACGCGTTTTGGACTCAATTGTCGTGTCAGTGTTTTCATCCGGTGAATATAATATAATGTAGGCCTACTTGAATAAATTAATGGAGAAAAATAAAATATTTTTTTAAGAATATTAAGAATTGTGTCAGGATATAGTTTCCTGAGGATTTATGATGGCCCAACAATGGAATGAACTATGAGAATTAAACTATTATTCACTCTTTCGTGTAAGTTTCATATCTATAGATATAAAAATCAAAAGAACGCATTTTGGACTCAATTGTCGTGTCAGTGTTTTCATCCGGTGAATATAATATAATGTAGGCCTACTTGAATAAATTAATGGAGAAAAATAAAATATTTTTTTAAGAATATTAAGAATTGTGTCAGGATATAGTTTCCTGAGGATTTATGATGGCCCAACAATGGAATGAACTATGAGAATTAAACTATTATTATTCATTGTTGAACTTGATTGGGATATAATATTATCATAAATATACCTCAAATAGCTAACAGATACTGAAGCAGAAAATTATGTTCAAATAAATCAATCATGTATTTTTATGATGACAAAATAATGAAGTTAGTACTTAATAATATTCAGTAATGTTTTTAAATAAAATTCAATCAGTCCGTTCTAGAGGAATCTTATGATCCAAAAAATTGTATTTGTAAAAATAATTTGAAAATAGTTAAATTAAGTAAAGATATTAAACAAAACATAAATATCTGAGAAAATAATTTAATTATTCAGTACAAAAATTGATTAGCTATGAAACAAACTATACAACATATTAAACATATTATTAATATTAAACAAGCATGCAAACCTCACATTAACATAAACACATAAAAAAATCAACATAATTACAAAATAAAACAAGTAGAACTAGTATATTGCAATATCAACTACTTTCAACGAGCGATTTCCTGAGGGAACAAAATGTACACCTTTGCGATTGCAAAAGCCAGTTGACAGCCATGATGAGTATTACATCTTGAGTGACAAGGCTTGAAATTGATCGGCAAACAGAATTAAACTAAATTAAAAAGTTTTTGGTCCCTTTTTGAAAATCTTTTAGCTTTGCAGTTTATATTGTAAGTCATAACGATGAACCGATCAAGAGAAACCTATAATAACCGATAAGATAAACCAATAATAATAAACTATTGTTAGTAATAAATAGATCTTGAATTTTCTAAAATTGTGTGAGCATTTTATTGGATTAAAGCTCTAGATTCTACAAATTATAATGTTTCTGTTCAACATCGAACAATCTATGTTCAATCTATTGAACAAATCCTCTACTCTTCTCCTTCTCTAGATCTTCACAAGTGAGTAATTTCTTCGACTTTGTTCGATATTTTTTGTGGTATTTCACGATTTGATGTGAGATAAACAACCTGAGTACTGGATGTGAATAATCATTGTGATTATATCTTTCAGATGGCAATTTGTCTCTAATCTAAACTCACTGTTCATCGATCTTTACAACAATTTTGTCTTTTGTCTGCACTTCAGTGCAGTTCAAATTTTCATTTTAAAAACACATTCAACATATTAACATCAATTTATCATGCAAACATCACATCAACAAAATATATAACATACATTAGCAAACAAAACATAAAAACACAATTCAAAATGAGCATAATTACGAAATAAATTAAAGCACGCAAAACTAGTGAAACTAACCACTTTGAACGACCGATTTTCTGAAGGACCAAAGGTAGAGAATGAAAAAAAGATTCATGGGATTGAGAATCCGGGATGATTTTTCGTAATTCGAGAGAAGAGTGAAACTTTGTTGTTCATCGATCACTTCAATAATTTTGTCTTTGGTCTGCACTTCAGTGTAGAGAAATGGTCGTTTATTATTTAAATTTTTATGTTTGAAATTTAATTTTAAAAACATATGAACGTTAAACTATTAGCATTCAAAAATCACAATAACATATATACATAAACAGAAAAAAAACATAATTACAAAAACTTAAAACTGGTACATTGCAATTTCCGGTTAGAAGCCAGTTGACAGCAATGATGAGTATTACATCTCAAGTAGTAAGGCTTATTGGAATTTTATGAAATTGGTTTCTAATCTTGTATTAACATATATACACAAACAGAAAATAAAACATAATTAAAAGAACTGAAAACTGGTATATTGCAATTTTCCGATTAGAAGCCAGTTGACAGCCATGATGAGTATTACATCTCAAGTAGTAAAGCTTATTAGAATTTTATGAAATTGGTTTCTACTCTTGTATAATCAAAATCGTTCATCGCAATGTAAATCAGTGTAATGCTTTGAATCTACTAAATCCTGAAATAGAATTTATTGAAGACTTTGTTGCCTTCATAGGAATCATACATTTTTTGGGAAAATTCTAAAACTTCTCACTCCTTCCCTCATACCCATTATTTACAAGCCTGCATGAGCAGCTTGAGGATCCAGATGATATGCCTACACAAGAAACCCGCCAAAAAAGATAAGGACACAAAGACCCTTCCCTATCTGCCGGGACAAAAGCAGTGAATGTATCATGATTTTGTACCTGAATGATAGGTAGAAGGATAGGATAGCTCTTTGTAATGTCACCTCTTTGTACGCACTCTCTACCCAATCCTCAAATCTAGCTTCATAGTTTATTAATTTGTCCAATAATTTTGTCTTTCATCTGCAGAGGTGATTCTTTGAATTTGTTGTTGAATTGAATCGATGTTTGATTTGTTTGTTCAAGCTCCAAAATTACAAACTTTAATTAGTTTACGCAATTCTAAATATTAATTGCCATCTGTAACAACTGTTTTTTATTCTAATTGCCTTCCAATATTGTTCAATATTGCGAATGACTCGTTCCTACTGTCTCTTTTCTTCAGTCTGCTTTCTAAGCGTATTTATTAGAGAAAATTGGAAATAATGAACTCTAGAGCTTCACAAAAATAAAATAATCACACGATATCGTTGTATCACAATCTCAACAAAACGAATTTATAAGAAAGTAACAGTCTTTCAAGTGAAAGCTGTCTTAAATATAAAATACTTTGATTCCGTTCATCAAATTCAAAAGAAAGATGTGATTTTCAAGATGTGCCGGTAATAAGGGGACACCTCAGTTTTCTGTTACAAGCAGAATTTTCGAATAAAAAAAGAGAAAAATAATAAGCAGTTCATAAAGACTGACATATACTACCATAATATGATCAATAATAAAAATGTTTTCAATAGGACAGGAAGTCTAGAGATCACTCTGAAAAAAATTAGAATCATCTCTATGTCTATCGGTTGAAACACCAAAACACGAAACTGGGGTTTCCCCTGCTTAACTGCACAAAATATCACATTTTATCATTGATCCAGTCAATGGTAGGCTATTGAAGAATCTTAAAAGTAGAAATTGTACAAATTAAATATAATATCTCAGTTTGAAACTTATTCTAAATTCAGCATGAACTTGGTCCATACATAGTGTAATAGTTTGAAGCAGAAGATCTGTATAACAGACAGCAGCATAATGCTTCAACAATATTATTGGAGATCAAAGAATAAATACTTGTAGATCAAGAAGCACGTGAATCCAATTGAATCTAACAGCCAAAATAAAGTAATTTTAGAGAAGCCAATAGAAATTTCGTTGCATCAGTTATGTTAGATGATATTATTTTAAGGAGCTTAAATTCAATTGGTTTTCCACGCAATAATTTATTGCTAGTTTTCATGATGCAGATTAGTTTGTGCGATGCCAATTGGCGACACAATTGTCATAAGATAACAGACTGGTATGTAATAAAGATCTTCGTATACACACTTCAGGCCAATTGGCCTCACAGACTGCACTCACAATTGGCCCGAAATTCTTGTCTCCGGGAGTAGAATGAGGACAACGAGCTGGGCCCAGCGAGCCCCCCCACTAACACTTGGAATCTCAGTTGTTGGGACAATTGGTGCCGTGTGAACGGTTCAGGCTAGTCGCGCTGTCTGATTTTTTCTAGTTCTCTCTCACTCAAAAAAACAATTCTAATTTTTTTGACGTCTTGTAGCAGATGAAATGCTAATTCCAATTTAAGTAACTACAGTTTACCTTTCATGTAGGAAAAATGTAGAATAGGCTTATTAGGTTTGCTTGAAATTTTCAATTTATCCTTGACTGGGATTTCCTTTTTTCCTTTATTGGAATTTGATTAAGTTAATATTATGTCATAATCCCTCTCTCATTATTCATTTCTTGTAATTAAAATTTTCATCACCTTGTTGATGTTCTCAGGATTATCTGATTTAACTTTTAGTTAACACTTTTGAATATACTTTTCTCTCCCACATTTATTCCACTTTTAATCTGTGGGGGCTTATCATCTGTTCATTATCATTTATTCAACTATGAATTTAACTAAGTTATGGTATATCAATCGTACATCTTATGATTTATCACTATAAATTACTATCCATGGTTTTGAAGTATTATTATTGTTTTGATCTCATCTGCTTATCGCCAATCTCGGCTTCTGCGGATGATATCGTGTTGACCATTACGTACCTTTCTTTTTTATTTTTTTTCAAGACCTTATCAATTCAAAATTGTAATCTATTACTAGTTCACATTGATATCTGTACCAGTTGTTTGCAGTAATTATTAAAAATCTGTTTCCATCGATGATTGGTGATTATTATCATATGTGACGAATTAATGGTAATGAATTAGGGGTATGTAATAAATCATTCATTGTATATTCATATATTTCTTTTTCATTGGTGAGTTTTATTCGATTTCATATATTAACTTTCAAGAATTGAACTGAAGAGCCGTTTATGAATTTCCGATTACTATTATAATATTACAAGAGTCGTTAAACCTTTGACGACTGATTTCAGTAGCACTTGAGTTTTCTCTTCCAATAATAATTTATACGCTATGTTTTCCAGCTTTTACAATGATAGAATACGCTGCTAAATTGTTTTATTTGTTTTATTATTGTAAATGTGGTGTTGAAGAGATCATAGCTTTTGCTCATTATAATTATTTCATTTATTCTTCAATCATTTAAAGAGCAGTTAATTTTTTGTTGTTATTTATTAATTTATTCAAAAATATTTTGTCTCTTTTACTTGAAAAGTATATTACTTGTAACCGCTGGTTTGGCATATGGGTCATTGAATCTTATTTTCAAATTGCCAACTTACAACTGTCCCAATGATTCTAAATTTTTCGAGCATTTCGCTTACATTGATAAATAGTGTGCTTGTTAGTATGAATGTGGTGTGTTTTGTTTCCGCTTCCCCGGCTGGTTCTTCCCCCCCCTCACTCCCACTGTCTGTTACGTGGCAGTCGCCCTGACACGTTGAATGTTCGTTCGGCAGGATGACAGTGCGGCCGCGCTGAGTGTCGGTGATTCCCTCATGCAGGCCGTTTCACCTTTCCCCGATCGACTCAAAATAGCCCATGTGAACGCACAATCCCTTCTTTGCCATATCGATGAATTCAGATACACGTTTTCTAATGGAGTTTGTGATATTATTCTTGTGTCTGAGTCTTGGCTCAAGCCTTCAGTCCCTAACCGGCTCGTTGCTCTCGATGATTTTGTTATTATCCGTAATGATCGGTTGCACAAGAATGGTGGAGGGGTTGCTGCGTTCATTAAGCCTACACTACAGCCAACCCGAAAGTTCTCTTCAGATAATTCCCGTACAGCGAGACCCGAATACAAGTTTTTTGAAATTAAATCTAATGGAGTGAAGATGTTAATTGCTGTTTGCTACAGGCCTTCTCACATTGGCTTCATGTCCGAATTCGAGGAGGTGCTGCTAGAGCTGATGGTGCCTTATGAACATGTAGCTATCATGGGTGACTTCAACAAAGACTTACTTGGACCTGACACTTTTGACAAAATACAACTGACCACTATGTTTTTTGCAAACGGCATGACCTTGCTGCCACTTCAAGCCACGCACCATACAGCCACCTCCGACACGTTATTAGACCTTGTTGCAGTTGCTGATAGGAGATCAGCTGTGAGTCATGGACAGTTTCCTTTCCCTGGACTCTCTGCTCATGATTTAATTTTCTTAGTCTACAACATTAAGTAACCAAAACCTAAACCCAAAGTTATCACTTATAGAGATTATAATAACATTGACCTTCAAAATCTGTTAAATGACACAATAAACCTTGACTGGCTGAATATCCTCAATACTAATGATGTAAAGCTAATGGTGAACATAATTAATAGAAACGTACTCTTCCTTTTTCAAAAACATGTACCTCTTAAGAACCGTAGAGTAACCAGGGATCCTGCTCCGTGGCTCACAGATGAAATCCGTCAACTGATGAGTGATCAAGATCATTGGTGTAGAAGGGCAAGGCGGTCAAAACTTCCTGCAGATTATAATCAGTACAAGCATTTGAGAAATTCTTGTAAGCAAATCATTAGAAATGCTAAAGCTGGTTTCTATCGAAATTTAATATCTTCAAAGAGATCATCTTCTTCATCATTATGGCGTGCTTTGAGGGGGATTGGTGCTGGTAAGGAGAGGCAAGCACCGAATGTTACTCATTCTCTCGACTCTCTAAATGACTTCTTCACTGATATCCCTGTAAGTCTGCACCAAGCCCATGCTCACTTCAATTCATTGCCCAATCAACATCCAAATGAGAACTTTCACTTCTCTGCTGTTTCTCAGCAAGAGATTTTTCTGGCCATAAGTAGAATAAAAAGTAATGCTATTGGTGCAGATAGTATCCCAATCAAATTTCTAAAAATCATTTTGCCCATAATCCATATTCCTCACCCATTTGATCAATACTTCCCTTATGACCTCTGTTTTCCCAGACAATTGGAAGCTGTCCATTGTAATTCCTCTGAACAAGGTTCCAACTCCACTTTCACCTTCTGATTACAGACCTATTAGTTTATTACCTGTGCTGTCTAAAGTTCTGGAGGTCATTGTTCACTCTCAGATGAGCATGTATGTCCATGGTTCTGGGTTGATCAGCAACTTTCAATCAGGATTCCGCAGGGGTCACAGCACCACTTCAGCTCTTCTGAGGGTGACTGATGATATCCGTAGGGCTATGGATAGAAGGCAGTTGACAGTTTTAGTAAAGCATTTGATAGCATTTTCCATCCTATTTTATTGTATAAACTTCGCAGTTTGGGGTTTTCCAACTCTGCAGTGGCATGGGTGAGGTCTTATTTGCAGTGTCATTGTCAGTGCGTGAGGGTTGGAGGTGTCTCTTCAGAGTGGCGTGAGGTGAGTAGATGAGTCCCTCAAGGTTCGGTTTTGGGTCCTCTGCTGTTCAGCAATTACATAAATGACGTGACTTCTACTCTACTGACAACTAGATACCACCTCTACGCGGACGATTTACAAATTTACAAACATTTCAAAAAGAACGAATTCAGCACTGCTGTAGAGGAGGTCAATGCTGAATTAGTTCGGTTACTAGAATGGGCAGCAAACAATGGACTCAAAGTGAATGAGACAAAGTCAAAGGTAATTGTTGTTGGATACTCTAGACTTTTGAACACAATTGACTTGACAAATGGACCATACATCATAATCAACAACATAGAATTGCCATACAGCTCTGACGTGAAAAATTTGGGACTCACAATGACTAAGACTCTTGACTGGACAAATCATGTGACCTTGACCTGCAATAGGATTATTGCAGGCATCATGACTTTGAAGAAGATATGACTGACTACATTCCTTTCTTTGCAAAAGTCATGTTGGTTAAGTTATTGATTTTTCCTATCTTCAATTACTGAGACATTGTTACTCTTGACATGACTGTACAAAATTTACAGAGGATGCAGCGTGCCCACAACTATTGTGTTCGCTTCATCTTCAACCTCAGACGTGACGAACATGTGACTGAATACTTCGACAGACTTAAACTCATGAAGCTGCATGAGTGTAGAGCATTTCATGCTGTTCTTTTTCTACATAAAATCTTAAATTCCGGTATGCCTACATACATTGCAGATGATTTCCGCTATTTGAGTGACATTGGTAGGGGTGGAACACGGCATGGTTCCCATTTGCTGGCTGTCCCTAATCATAGAACAGTCATGTTTAATAAGTCTTTTGTGGTGACAGCTTGTGGATGGTGGAACTCAGGGGGACAACCAACTGACCCAACTTCCATTTGACCCAACCTACCACTACACCCAATTTTTTAAAATCAAGAAAAGCAGCGGAACCACTTGACCCAATCGTCATCTGACCCAATATACCATTTGACCCAATATTACAAACCTTCAAAACCAAGTGACCCAATTGTCATCTGACCCAATTGACATCTGACCCAACTACTGTGCTGCCCTCTTGCAAAACGCCTGCAATGTTTCAGGCTTAGTTACTCTCTAGTAACTTACCTACCGTCTACTCTCCTGGCACAAAGTCTAGAAGGCCTTGACTACTCAAGCAGAACTGTTTCTGTATTACTTTGTGATTTTGAGGTTAGATTTGTACTATTTTATTTGGTTATTTTGAGGTTATTAGATTTGGTTTAAGACCATTTTGGTTGGAGAAATGCATATTAATCAGTAAATGATTCAAAACCCCTATAATTCAATTTGATGAAGCATTTTTACTAGTTTCTACTTACTAACTTATTGTAGTTTTTTTCAAGTCAGAAAAATGCTGATTCACAGGTACAGTATTGATGATTTTTGATAGTCAATGAAATTGAGTTATTGGAAATAAATTACGTATTGTTGAATATTTATGGACGTTCCTTATAACCGACTTGTACAATTTCAACAGAAATAATTGAAGATAATAGACTTTGATGGCATCCACCTTATAAAATTTCCTAATGAGTGTCTTTTCTCAGTGAATGTGGATAAGTGTTACTAGGAGAAATCTATTTAGAGTAGGCCACCTACACAGTTTTATAAATTTCACAGAAGCTATGTTTCTGTTTGTACAATTTATTTACTGAAAAATCAATCAATGAAAGAAAATTTGCAAAAACTAAATATTTGTCAAAAAACTTCTTAAAAAAAGTATCCTACAATTCTCGATTACTTAATTAACTGCAGTTCTCATTTATTTATTGAACTGCATTCCAGTTCACTATTTAAAAAAACTAGAAATTTCAACAGGCCTATAACATTATTTTATGAGTGAGTCTATTAGTCTATAGGCCTACCATAATTTATTTCCTTTAGTTATGCTTTGTCTCCTTGTTCAATTATGCACCATGCATAACTGTTTCATGAACACCTGATTCTCATCCTCAACTGAAAATTTGTTTTTCTCAAATGATTTTTTCCGAAAAAATTAAAGATTTCATTCAAAAATAAGGTGATGAAACATTTCCTCTTCAAAACAATAGCCAAAGTAACCACTGATGATTATTCTTCAATTGTAACTATAAATATTTTGAGTGATTACAGTAGAGTTTACTAACATGATGAAACAAGAATACCGGTATAGGCTAATAATATAGAATAACATGCTCTAACAGTCATGGGAGTTGTAAAAATAGATCAATGGCATTCATAGCACAATTACATTGCTAGCATGTGATCGTAACCGCGATGTCCAGATCACTAATCCACGCGTCCTCTCGCGTTGAGAATGAAATTTGGTGAATTAGACAAGTGAATTCAACCATGGCTAACTTCATTTAGAACTAAACTGCAGGAATTCGTTGTCATATAACTTACAGATGATGTTCAAGGCTCATTTTGGGCCGTTTAGAACGATATTCTAGCACTAAGAGCAAGAAAGTAACTCTCAGCACGCGCTGACAACACTAATTGGTGTAGTGTAATTTAAATTAGAAAAAAATGAAAATAACCTGAAATGTTGAGAGTGAATATTGATGTTGTGGAACTTGTCAAAATGAAAGAAACTTCAAGTGGAATTGATAATGTTTCAAGTTTCTTTCATTATGAAGAGAAGATAGGAAATAAAACAAAAAGGCTGTTTGTAAAATTTGACAAATGCATGTTAAGTTTATTATAAAATATTAACATGGAAGATAAGTACCCTACACTGGCGGCTCGTGCTCATGAAACAGGTGAAGTGCTGTTCAGTAGAATATACTTTATTAATAAGAGCCATTCAATTATTTTATTTTCAATCAAAATATAAGAAATGTGCATAGTTAATAAAAATTAAAGTTGAAAATAATTTTTACATAGGCCTACTCATAATTTTGGATTGCACGTATCATTTTCCACTTGCAATCCATTTTCTAACGATAAACATAACATACCTTAATAATTATAGTGGAAACATTAATTACTGTTATTGAAATAGCAGTAGCCTAGAAAATTGAACCTTAAACTTGGGGCTATTTCAAATAATTGATAGATAAAATGGAATGAATCAAATACCCTTTTATAAACTTCCAAAGTATTATTTTTACACAGACATGTTTCAAGCTTTAGCCCATTTTCAATGTGATCACTTTGAGGGTATTTGATTTATTTCATTTTATCTATCAGTAGCCAAGAATATTTCTGAAAAATTAAGATCATCATTGTTTCCTAAAAAAATTTATTGAGAGACATTCAATTGTGAGAATATTATTCAGGAATCTCTCCATGAGAAGCCTACATTCAGCAGGACAATTTAAAAATATTTCTCACAACCTATAAACCCTCTATTCCAATCTAGGCCAATAGGCCACTTTTTAGAAAGCCAAGAAAATATTTCTTTAAATAAATTAATTGAATTCCAATTTCCAAGTACATGTTTGAACCAATTTTATGCACTTTCTCTCTTTATCTTTGAAAAGACAGGTCAATCATCAGTTATAGTCTGTCCAAGCAAAGAAGACCCTCTGGCAAGATGAGAAAATGACTCCATCAGCTTGGTCAATATTGGTTCAATTATCAATTTGGTCTCAATCGTAGGAAATATTCTGATCTACAATTTGAGACCAAATCAATAGTTTTTGAACTAATATTGACCGTTCTGGAGTCATTTTCTCATCTTGCCAGAGGGTCTTCTCTGCTTGGACAGACTATATCTTGATGTGAAAAATTTCCAACCCAAACTTCATCTATGCCACTTTGCTAATGCTATTTTCTATCCAATTAAATAATTCAAGAAAATAATTTAGAAGTAAAGAGACAATTATTTATTTTGGAGAATTGTTTTGCGAAGAACCTCTTGGAAAAAGTTGGACAAGTAAATTAATATTCCAAATCTTACTGTTAAGTCTCAACAGAATTTGAAAGTTTGGTAAATCTATGGCGGCAGGCGGGAAATTTTTCTATCTCAGCATACTATTTTGAAGCTTTTTACAGCGATGGCCACACAATGATTATAATATTCTCTATACTGAAAATCATTCATACTTATGAAACTAAAAAGATTAAAATAAAATTAAAACTTTTAAAAACCAACGTTTTCAAATCCGACTAGAAAGAAGAAAATAAATTTTCTGTCCGTCTTTGAATCTCTTAATGTATTGAACTGTCATCAATTTTATTATTATCATAATTTGTCTTATACCGCGTTTACACCGAAATGTTAGTAACATTTGTTAATAACTTTTTTGAATAACTTATTATTATATAGACTTATAATATATTATATAACTTATCATATAAAAGTTATGAACAAATGTTATTAACATTCCGGTGTAAACGAGGTCTTTAGTAATCTTATACTTCATAGTTCTTTATAAACTTATACAGAGCTGAATAGGCAGCCATAAAATAGTGTTTCAGAACTCCCTACCAATATTCTAGGGCATTTTTTCTGGGTGAGAAACATACTACAGTACCTTAATATTTACAAACTGTCCGAAGTCTAGGATACATTATTGTTTACCGTACTGATATTTCGAATCAAGCCATATTGTAGAGAATTAAATTTGTAATCCGCAGCTCAGTTACCGTTATTTCTAGAACGCACCCAAACTCACAAATCAGGATCAGGATTTCAAGGAAATAAAACAGACAATGAAAACAGTTTTGAATAGATTGCTTGTCTTTTGAAGGATTGCTTGATTGTTAGTCTCTTTCAAATCCTTATTTGTGAGGTTTGGGTACGTTTTAGACGAAAAAAGGAACTGAATATTTCTTCTGGGATAAATCGAATTCAAGCTATTTGTGAGACAATCAACAGGACTTCGAAAAATAAAGCCAGGAGAGAGACAATTTGAAATGTTATGAGGTGTTGGCCAATCTCAGCTCTCCTATTTGTCTCTGAAACCTGCGGGTACCGAAAAATAATAAAGAATGAAGCAGGTTACAAGTGGCTGAAATGCAATCTTTGAGAGCAGTAGCCTAAAGTGGTGTACCAGAGAAGATAGAATTCGGAATGTTGAATTAAGACAGGAACACAACATAATTATTCTCCATGAGGCAGAATATCGGAGACAACAAATAGACCTGGAAATATCATGTTGAATGGATGGAACCAGTCACAGACAACAATAAACACCTGAAAGATTGAATTTGCTTTGAACAACCAGTGAACAGAGAAATTTAATTACAATCAAACTTTGTGATGAAATTATTTAAAACAAAATGTGGGGCTTGGTAGTACAAAATAAATTGTCTTATATAACTTCATGGAAAATTAATCATTTCAATCACAAGTCATCGTCCATATTACATTATTAACAATTTTATAATTGATTTATTTTTATTTTAAATTTTTTATTATAGAATGTATTGAACTGAACAATATAATGACTGACCCCAGCCCTCTTCCTTTGAGGGGCCTAGAAAGAGAGGGTGGGGGTGGTTAATGTGAAAGGGAACATGGCTTGCCCCCCCCTGGAAAAAATCCTGCGTACGCCCTGTTGTCGTACATATTCTTTACTATTACTTATCTTATAATATAATTTATATGTTGATAAGGTATCAATTCATTTAAATCTAGTTCAGTAATGCTCTTCATAATTTTTCAACTCAAGGCCAATTTAAGTGTTAATGGAAAGGATATCATTGATATGCTTTCCCAAGAATGGACATAAATTATGTAATTTACTTCGCCTTTTCACTTCGATAACCTACACTCCTAATACATTTCGCAGACCTCGAATTAATATTTGTATGAATTTTACATTCATTAGGCTATATTACCGTTTTTTCTTGAATTTTTACTAAAATTTTCTATATTGTGAAATTTATTGAAAATTTTGTTGTATTCGTTTGTATTGTAATGGAAAATCTACGCTGTATTATTTATTTGATCTGTATTATGATAGTTGATCATGTATTTGTAAGTAATCTAATCCAAGGTAATTAGAATAGAGTAATTATTAAATAGAGGAATTAGAATACTATATTCTAATTAATTTGATCTAATCTAATCTCTCTCTTTCTCTCTCTCTCTCTCTCTCTCTCTCTCTCTCTCTCTCTCAAAGCAAGCGATGTAATTACAGTACAACAGTAGTATCATTTATCGGTCAGTAGGTATAGTATCGGTCAATAGGCTGGATTTGATATTCATCAAGTATTCATTCAGACAGAAGATCAAGGGTTGCCGGCTGATACCTGCAGATTGGGGCGAATAATAAGCAGCATGATTCCTTTTCGACTCCACTGTTGAATGCAGAGACAACATGAAGAGGAGTAACACAAATACCAAGTAGAAGTGACAAATAATTCAAAAATGGTACAACAGAACAGACGAGAGAGAGAGGGATGAGAGGAGTAAAAGGAAAGTGATAGACAGGGATAGATAGGTGACAGAGAGTGTATGTGAGAGAGATAGAGCACGCAGGACTGTAAAAGACGGAGTGAGAGCGCTTGAATACAAAGACAAAGGTAGAAGAGGATCGAGTGATAGAGCGAGAGTGAGAGAGACTGAGCTTGAATAAGGAATTCTTTTGTTAATTGTTTTCGCCACTATGCCTTTTGCCAGCACATGTTACTTTTTCTTCACTAACGACCTGAGGTAGTGCTTTGTTTCGCAAATTCCTCGAGTACACAACAAAACAATGTTGTATTGAGGAACACTATTCTTGTTCCTGGAAATCTATTATTTATTTGAATATTTTCAGTTTCAAGGGGACGTTTCCTCATATGCTGTCTGAAATTTGAAAGCCGTGTTATAAAAGATAGATCAAGCTGGCTACGACCAATCACAGACCATTACATGGTCACCTGTTTATCTATATAGTCCAGTCAATGAGTGCAAAAATACACCCGTTAGGGAAATAAAACATATGAGGCTAATTTTTCCCCCATCGATTACTATCATATAGACGAGTGTTCTGTCAAAAGTCCCCACCCCTACCCCTCTTGTTTCCTCCTCAGCACCCCCTCAAAGTTCCATTTGCAAGGATTTTTTATATTGAATTCATCTCAAATTGAATTTGGTTTCAAATTTTAGAGCAAAACGTTTTTCAGAATTGAAGGAAGAACTTATCATTTTTTGAACAATATTCACTGAGCTGTAGTCATTTTTCCATTTTGCCAGAGTGTCTTCTTCGCTTCGACAGACGATATCAGGCCAGCCGCCGAGCGCTTCCGAGATCGTGCTTATCGTATATTGACGGACATTTTCTCTCGTTGAATTTCGACAAAATATATGTTTCTTATACTCAAAATGTAGGTCTTGAAAAGTTCTACAAGCTCTATATGAGACATTTTGAGCAGAACAACCCTGTGATTTTTTATTAGGAAAAGAATGAAATTTTGAGGCATAAATCTGTGGGCTTCCTCCATTCTGTCATGTATAACTACTGAACCACAGGAGCTAGAGTGAAATAGTAAAGACATGAAATGAAGAGAATTAAATTTTCTAAAAAATAAAAGGAAATTCGTTCTCCTATCTTCAAATGTTGCTGAGTTACATGCAATTTAATAAAACCATACAAATGGAAACTTTGGGGGGCTGCTGGGGGGGAAGCAAGAGGGGTAGGGGTGGGGACTTTTGGCAGACCACTTGTCGATATGCTAGTTATCGATGTGGAAAAAATCAGCTCCATATGTTTTTTCCCAAATGTATTATTTCCGTATGAATTTTCCTCGTATGGTATTTTGGCACGCCAGGGTGCCAATTCGCATATTAACGGACTTTTTCCCCCCTTAAATTTCGGCAAAATATATGTTTCTATAATGAAAAATGTAGGTCTTGAAAAGCTCTACAACTTTTATATGTGATATTTTTCAGTAGAACGAAACGGTAAACTTTTATTTGGAAAATAATAGCATTTTCAGGCATAAATTTAGGGGTTTCTTTCATTCTTACATGTATAACTCTTGAACCACAGGAGGTAGAGTGAAATGGTAATGACATGAAATGAAGAGAATTTAATTTTCTAAATAATGAGAAAAAATTTCGTTTTTTATCTCCAATGGTTGCTGAGATAAATTCAATATAAAAAATCCTTGCAAATGGAACTTTGAGGGGGTGCTGAGGAGGAAGCAAGATGGGTAGGGGTGGGTACTTTTGGCAGAACACTCGTCTATATGATATTAATCTATGGGGGAAAAATTAGCCTCATATGTTTTTTCCTCTAAAAAACACTCATTGACTGGATTAATACAGCTCTGTGTACAGCTCTGTTTTTTGTGATTATTTCAATATGATTCATATGATTGTGTATGTGTAGGCTACTCCAAAAATGAATCTAGAGAATATGAAGAAGTTTGAATGAAGTATAAAAATGTGAAGATGAAGATTAGGCTAATGAATACTTACCATCTCAGCTGTATGATCTTATTTATTGTAAACTAAACAAAGTTCTGCTCATGAAACTCTTATTTTTCTCATTCTTGTAAGATAAGGTACCAGACTAAAATAGATCTGTCCATCATTGCTGATAATAATAAAACTTCATTTTGTAAAGATTATCAATAAATTTACTATTAATAATGATATATGGCCATTCATATGTTACAGTAGGAGATAAATTGCAAATGCAATCAAATTTTCATTACATAATATATTATGCATTTCATCTTCTATCAAGGCATTCTCATCGGTTCATTAAATCTTAGATACAGTTCAATTAGTCAACTTTGAAAATAATTATAATTCCCGCTTTTGAAAACAGTACTGAAAATATAGTACCAAATGTCACCACATTAGAAGGCTAGCAGGCTAGTCTTGATCAAGACAGGCCCGACATCTGACAGAAAAAAATCGAACTATCAACTCTCATGGCTGTCAAATGAGTACGACTCATCGAGAAGGCATTGATGTTTTGAGCACCATAAACTATGCCACAAGAGCGCAGCACAGTAGTTGGGTCAGATGTCAATTGGGTCAGATGACAATTGGGTCACTTGGTTTTGAAGGTTTGTAATATTGGGTCAAATGGTATATTGGGTCAGATGACTATTGGGTCAAGTGGTTTCGCTGCTTTTCTCGATTTTAAAAAATTGGGTCTAGTGGTAGGTTGGGTCAAATGGAAGTTGGGTCAGTTGGTAGACACCCGGAACTCATTGCTTGCTGACCTAAAGCGCATTGAGGGACATCGTCGGTTTGGCGCGTCTGTCTTCCGGTGGATCAGGGGTGGTGATGGCGGCTGGGGTTAGCGGGAGGCTCTATGGTTTTATTTTCCATGAGCTGTTAGCGTGTGTGTATATGTGTGTGTGTATGTATGTTTGTATGGTGTGTGTGTGTGTGTGTGTTAATATTTTTATATTGTCTAGTGTTCTTAAAACACTAGACATTTAAATCTTTGATCAATTAATATCATTTGGTTATATTCAGTCTAGTCGCAGCTCTAGTAGAGTAAACACCTCAGTAGTGTAGTCACCGTAGTGTTAGTTTTCAAAACAACAAATCATATTTCATCATAAGTAGGTCACTGGATCTTCAGCATAATCACCGCTCAATCTCTATCGCCCCCGGATAACTATGCTAACCGTGAGATCTCCAACCAAACCGCCGGACGGAGTGATCCCGCAATTCGAGGAGGAAGGAGGAGAAGAGAAGCAGAAGGACGATCCAGGACACCAAAGGAACGAAGAAAGCAACGGAAATCAAGGTAAAATGTCAACGGACAACTTACTAATGAATGAGTTCGAGAATGACATCGCAAATATGAAGAGTATATCTTCAGAATTCAAGGAATGGGCACAAACAGAATTTGAAAAAAATAAAGTATCCAGAGCAAAATACGATAACTTCATTGAATTAGTTCAGAAATTAGCACTGGTAATCGTCAAAGTAGAAACACGGGCAGTAACAATTAGTCAAATTAAAGATACGTTTGGAACTCCAAAAATAGAGAACTCTCTTTTAGATATTAGCAAGTCAGTACAGGAAATAAAAAACAAAGACAGGCCCATAAGCTATGCAGATGTGTTACAACTGCCAAAAAAAGTACTCCTAAGGACCCTCAGCCACAGTCCAATCAAGTCAGGAAAATTCTCCCTAAAGAACAAGTAGTATTAATTAAACCTTCAAACGCAACTGGAAGTGAGAAAGAAGATAGCGAGAAAATTAAAGGGACATTGAAAACAGATATTGTGAAAAAAGATAACATAAAAATAAAAAACAGTACCCGTTAGGGGAGGAGGATTGCTTATTGTACTGGACTCTCTGGAAGACAAAAATAAGTTACAGAACAATAAGGCTATGAACAATGAACAAATCAAAATAACAGAGCCCCAAAATAAAAAACCCAGAGTAATAGTTTACGATATTCCATCTGATCTGAACGATAAAGAAGTAACTGAGGAAATATATAACAAAAATTTCGCCAATTCAGGTATAGAAAAACAAAAATTCGAAAAAGATTGCAGACCATCTTTTAAACTAGGGCCTAAAAATAAGGAATTCGTGCATTGGGTAGTAGAATGTGAACCAGAAATCAGGAAAGTTATAATTAATAAGAAGAAAATTTATGTTGATATGACGTCATGTAGAGTTAATGACTACGTTGCAGTCCAGAGATGCTTCAAGTGTAACTTTTTTGGTCACGTGTCCAAACATTGTAAAAAAGAAGAGGAAACCTGTGGACATTGTGCCCTGTTAGGCCATAACTTCAAATCTTGCCCCTCCATAGATAATCCTCCAGTCTGCGCCAACTGCAAGAGAGTGGATAAGCCCTCCGACCACAAAGTGAACTATTCAAAGTGTCCCTTCTATTTAAAAGCTTTGCAACAATCAATTGATAGAACTAACTATGGAAGTAATTAAGAAAATGAGAAATAAGTTTTTGAAATCAAAATCATTTTTGCCAATAAATGTGACACACCCAAATCTACTAATTAATGGTACATCGACAACCATTGATGGAATTTTAAATTGTTTAATAGAACAGCATTTGATCAAACAATCAGCTAAAAGCAGAGTAGCATTGATAAACAATTTTAGTCAATTCTCAGACATAAACATAGCTTTTGCTTATGTACGGAAGAACGAAATTAGAATGTCAGATGGCCTTTCTCAACTACTACAAAGGAAATCGCTGACAAAACGTTATTGGAGCGGCCTTGTCGATGTACACTTACAAAATAAAGAATTCAACTCTCGAATTAAAGCACTATTCACACTAGACAAGCAGACGCCTATATTTTTGCTTCTTGTTAATGATCAAAATGTATTCACATTATTTACAAATATGTTAGAAGAATTGAACAAATGGTCATCAGATAATCATTCTCTTACAATAATTCTCAATTATCAATTAATATAATTCTCAAGTAGATCAATTTGGTCAACTTGCCGACGTCACCGCAATCGAATTACTAAGCAGTATTCTATCAACAAACCATTTGAAATACATCTTTCATCACCGGGGTACAAATTACATGGATTTTCTGAACATATCAGAGTCTCATCTAACAACTCATCAAACGAATATGGAAGAATTTCCCAAAGAATATAACGAGGATTCGAATCGAAAAGGCCTATTAAACAGTATGCTACAGCTTAGAAAACTTCTACAACAGCTTGATACAAATAACTCCGAATCATTCAGAAATGTACTGTTTCAAATCTCTGGGATGGAAATCGACATATCATCAGAGCTCATTAAGGAAGTTGCTGCGAAAGATATTAATGTATATGATAACAAATTGAGGACATTTCTAATCCCTACAACTTCCAAATACAGAATAGGATTCTGTTTAACAGGCGGAGGATCATATGTTCCATTCAATAGACAAGCTAATACATTTTCAACAAAAGAAAAATATGTGTTGGTCAGTAGAGACAATAAGATTATGCTCAATAGGGAATTATTGGAGAAAATTAATAAAATTGATCCGGATGACTGCACTTTTGCGAAAATGAGATGCGTGGATGGAGTACCTGGAAGCGGCAAAACGCACTCAATTCTACAACAATACGTACCAGGTAAAGATCTTATACTGACTCAAACTAAGGCAGGATTAGAGGTCATAAGAGCGGCTATCAAACAATCTCATAGTATATTGCGCGACAACATATTATACACTGACCTCACTACAGTATCATCATTCATCGTAAATGGACCTCATAAAAAATTTAATCGTGTCTTCATCGATGAGCCACTTCATATGCACGCAGGTTTTGTTGGATACATCTCTAAATTGAGTCAAGCAAACGAGGTAATCTTGGTCGGCGATTCTAGGAGAAAATCAGCGGCGTCTATGACCTGGCATGATGCATCACTTCACATGGAGTCTCACACAGATAATACAATCACAAGAAGGTGTCCAATGGATGTCTGCTACATACTGTCAGATTTCTACAAGAATATACACACCACCAATAGAATTTCGAGATCAATTCAACCAACATTTAGTAACGGAGAATTTCAGTCCCTGGAGAAAGGAACACTTATTCTGACCTTCACTGGAGAAGAGAAATGCATTATAAGAGAGAGGTTAAGAAAATTTTTGGATCATTTGAATATACAATATTAACAATCGACGAAGCTCAGAGTCTATCAAATAGAAACGTTGTATTAGTAAGAATAGACACTAGACCTTTGGCAATATACAATAGTATCCAGCACATAATAGCAGCACTAGGTAGACACACGCATTCCTTTAGATACGTTACGATAGGAGAGATGGACTTGATGTTTTCGATAACAAATAAGATTCAACAGGTCAAAGAAGAGAGCATAATAATAAAGCACGTAGACCATCTTAGATGTAAAATTAGTGAATGATGAACAATGATATTTTCAATATTGGTGAGGAATTAGAAGCTCTTCAAGAAGTAGATGATGTGAATGTGGATGTAGCGGAAAATTTAGTAATGCTACTGGAAGAATTCAATCTGAAAATTTTTTGTCTTAATATAAGAAGTATAAGAAGAAATTTCAACCAATTGATGGTACAGCTACAAGATATGTCATTGGAATTTGATATCATCATTCTTACGGAATGCTGGATAAAAAACGATTTTATTCCTCAGAACTTAGATGATTACGTCATATTCTGTTCTGAAAACAATCTCTTACAAAATGATGGAATTATCATCTATGCAAGAAAATGCCACAATGTTTCTTGTATAGAATTGAAAGTTAGACAGGCAAACGTTTTAAATATGAAATTGGTGACAAGTGAAAATTGTTATAATATCATTGCAATTTATAGATCTCCATCCCATCACGACATATCACTCTTTTTGTGTGATATGAGGAAAGAGCTAGACAAATTAAATCGTAAACAGATTATTTGTATTGGAGACATGAATATAAACACTCTCAATTACCATTCACATCAACAATTACAGGAGTATTTGAATTTCTCAAGTGAATATGGTTTCAGACATTGTATTAAAAAAGCTACAAGGATTACTGAAGAAACATCCTCTTGCATAGACCATATTATGATTAATTTTGAGAAACAAGTTCTTCCAATCATATATGAATCATCAACCACAGATCATTTTAGTATAATTCTGGGTCTGAAAGAAATCAATACTTCGAATGTGCGCATTAATAATAGCATATACAACAACAGCTGCAATACTCTTAGGAAATCTGTAAATTTACCTGGATTGAGGCAGCAACTTTCAACAGAAAACTGGGAAGACGTCGTCAACCTTCAAGACACCAACGAGTCGTATGAGAGGTTCATCAATATTTTAAAGAAATATATTGAAGAAAATACCAACTGTTAATACCAGCGGAAACATCTGAAACCTATCAAGCCATGGATTACGAGGGGACTTGTATCAGCTATAAGGAGAAGAGATCTACTCAACAAAAGGAGGAAAATGCATCCCAATGACATTGCACTTGCTCAATACTACAGACAATATCGCAACACTTTAACAGCACTAATAAGAAATAAAAAAGAAGAATTTTACAGAACTAAATTAAATGGAGCATTGAATAATATGAAAAGAACCTGTCAACTGATAAGGGAAGCAACAGATACAGTTAACAGAAAGGATGACACAATAAGAGAGATAGTTGTTGATAACAGCATTGTAACAATGGAGAATAGTAAAGAACTCATTCTTGAAAAAGTTAATGAACATTTTGCCAATATTGGAGAAAATCTAGCCAATAACATTGCTGTTAAAGTTGAAAGATCAATTCACACTTTGGTAAGTGATTATAAACCAGCTAAAATTTCGCCAGCCTCGATGTATTTTCAGCCAGTTGCAGAACAGGAAATACTGGACATCATCAGCTCCCTTTGTAACAACAGTTCTCCAGGTCTAGACGACATCAACAATAGAACTCTGAAGGCTGTGAAAGAGTATATTGCAATACCACTGGCTGACATATTCAACAAGAGTCTCTCAAATGGAATCTTTCCAAATTTAATGAAAGAGGTTTGTGTCAGACCTTTACATAAAGGAGGCGATAAACTTGATCTGAACAACTATAGGCCGATAGCATTAGTCAACAACACATCAAAGATTCTAGAGAAAATAGTGAAAAAGCGTCTAGTTGATTTTCTTGAGTCGAAAAATTCGTTGTTATCCAATCAGTTTGGCTTCCGACAGAACAGGAGTACAGATGATGCGATTTTTGAGTTGACAAAAACTATTATTCACAGCTTAGATAATGGAATGAAGTGTCTGACAGTGTTCTTGGATCTTGCAAAGGCTTTTGATACAGTATCACATGGAATCCTACTGAAAAAACTTGAAGCTATTGGTGTGAGAGGTGTGGTTTTGGAGTGGTTCAAATCCTACCTTGATAATCAAAAGCAAAGAGTGCGAATAGGGAAAAATCTGAGTGCAGAGGAAGGTCTTCCTATAAAATTTGGCGTGCCACAGGGAACAGTTCTTGGTCCAATACTGTACCTCATCTTTGCCAATGAATTATGCTCACTTGACACTGGTGGCAAGATAATTGCCTTTGCAGATGACACAGCAGTGATATTCCAAGGCAACAACTGGAATGATGCTTTCATATCAGCTGAATTAGGTATGGAAAAAATTACATCCTGGCTCCACAATAATATCCTGACTCTCAATTCATCAAAAACGAAATTTCTGGCATTTTCACTGACGGACTAAAAAAAAACCGGCAAGAAATACCATCAAGCTACACCACTGCAAAATTAATCGCATAAACTGCAATTGTCCAACAATAGATCGCACTGATAATATAAAATACTTGGGAGTAATAGTAGACGACTTACTTCGATGGGACAAACACATCATACAACAAACAACAAAACTCAGGAAACTGGTCCACAAATTCATTCAGCTCCAACAGATACTGAATCTGGATACATTGAAGATGATATACCACACATTGGTAGAATCAATAGAAAGGTATGGCATTCTGGCCTGGGGAGCAACTCATTTCTGTCATATGGATCCCATTTTCAAAGTACAGAAACTGATCCTCAGGATAATGGGACAGAAACATCCGCTCCACCCTACAGATACTCTATTTGCGGAGCTCCACCTACTCAGCATCAGACAAATTTACATCCACAGACTACTTACATTCACCAGAAAAAACCCGCAGTTATTTCTCAACATGGACCACAACCACAGTACATGCAGAAGGAATATCGATCTGGCTGTTCCCAGGATGGCAACGACAGCCGCCCAGAGGACAGTCACATATCTAGGACCAAAGCTTCATAACATACTTCCAATACATATTAAAGAAATAGTACCGGTTAACATTTTTAAAGCAAAAACAAAAAATTGGCTCATTGAAAATAGAATAAATTTTAGTGAAAACCTTATTGGAAATTAGAGTAGCATCGTTCAGGAAATAATTTCTTTTTTGTCCTTTATTAATAATCAAATGTAAAAATTAGTCAATAAATATTATTATATTAATTAATTATTTGAATTATTTTTATAACTCTAATGCCGTGTAAAGCAAAGTATTTGTGGTTTCCCAACACATATTTTATATAGTGGGGGCCACGAAAAAATATATCTTTTTTGCAATAAAGTCTAAATTGTTACTTAAATTCACATCATGAAATCTTACCTGTATATTGTTAATTTCTTACTAATAAACTCCTCTGGAAGAATTGTTTTTCTTTCAGAGAAATTATTATTATTATTATTATTATTATTCTATCATAATCCATTTAATTACTTTTCAATTTTAATTTTATTCTTGATAGTTTATTTCTCTTTACTATTAATTAATTCTCATTAATATCTTTTGTTATTCTTTTTTAGCTATGTTAATTGACTCCAATCTCCATGTTGCAACCCCCCCAAACCCCCCAGCACTCCAATAGGATCTACACATTCACTGAGCACCATCCTGGATGATGAGATGCGGGCGCTAAAGATCCTCCAGTTCAACTGTGATGGACTGTCAAGGAAACTTGACGAGATCATCTCCTACATGTACCAGCACAGTGTACTTGTTGCAGCAATTAAAGAAACACGACTAACAACCAAATCCAGATTCACACAGTCTGTCTCTTGCACCAGAAAAATCATCCGCAACATTGTTCACAACTTGGACCAGAGATGTAAGCACCATACTACCAATTAACCCAGTTGTTGCTGACGTCCTTCCAGAAGGATTTGTGACATGCTCACAAGATTGTCCTTGAACCTTCTAGTTCATGGCATTCTCACAAGTAGCAGCACTGATTACTCATCACACATAACCCAGCAGTCAGTGTGTCACTGGTTTTCAGAGCAAAAGTTGTGTACAAACTGAAATATCTAAGGCTGAAGTCGACTGATTCAAAATGGAGGAATCTGATGGTGTCCGAGTTGATGGGTAAGTGGCTCAATTCTTTATTATTCAAGTTATAATGTTCAAACTTTTTTTGTGTTGCTATGAATAATGACTCAATTGGATAGGAATGTAATATTATTGATTTTTCACTTGATGTGAGAGCTGGGGCTGATCAAATTCGTTGCTCCTTCCTGAAGGATGTTAGCCGTATACACTGTATTTGGATTCTTGAGTACTTATGAAGCCAAAAACATGATAACATCAGTGGAATAGATAATTTCAGGCAATTATATTTCAATATTCGTTTATATAACTTTCACCTAGCAAGATACAAAACCTTTAGGGGGTTGGGAAGGTGGTTCAACCCCCTCTGACATGAAAAATTGATACTTTTGTTGCAATTTCCAGAGATTTTTATACAATTTAGATTAGTAAGTTTGTGATGAACACTCACTTTGATTACCTCCCCCACCCCACTGTTCATGAAGTAGCTTTATTCTTCCCAACAACCCCCCCCCCTCCTACAAAAAAAACACTTCATTCCACCATCCTTGTTACACCCCTATCAATCAAATAATGTTGAATACTACTATGGGAAAACAGTCATTTATTTGTATATCATTGTTATTTGTTACAGGACGTTCCTTCCTCTGCACCAGCTTCTAGACTACATTGAAGGGAATGATGATGTTTTGTCTGAGAATGGAGTTGCTGTGACACTACTACCCCCAACGAATGCAACAGATGACTTGACTGATGAAGACTCCGGCGATGAAGGTGATGTAAATATTGATAAAGTACCACCAAGCCAAATAAATGCACCTGCCCTGCTGAACGGTGTGAGCTTCCCTCCGGATGAAATCGAGCCAGAGGAGCCTGAACCTAAACCTTCTACTTCTAGACTTCAAGTGACAAGGAAAAGAAAAGGAGATGACACTGCCAGCAGAGCTCCCCTGAAGAAAAAAGCACAGCCGTTCAAATGGAAAATGTCCCAAGACTTGCAGAACTCGACTGAAGAATGGTGACCAATGATTACAGTTACTAATAGTGTGAAAACACCATTGGAATATTTTGAGATGTTTTTTGATGAGGATGTGTTATTGATGATGGTGACTTACACTAATCAGTATGCAGCCAAGAGGAATCGCTTGGGTGATTGTTCCATAGATGAAATGAGATCATTCATTAGTATTCTATTGATGAGTGGTTATAGCTCAGTATCCAGAAGAGAAATGTATTGGGAACAGTCTTCTGATACACACAACTCCCTTGTAGTTGACGCGCTCTCACGTGATCGGTTCAGATTTATTATGCAAAATTTGCATGTTTGCAACAATGATGAACTAGACAAAAAAGACAAATTTTCTAAAGTGAGACCACTCATCAAAGAAATAAATGAAAGATGTATTTTGTTCATGCCTCATGAACAAAATCATTCTGTGGATGAAAGTATGGTGCCATATTTTGGCCGACATGGGACAAAACAATTCATTAGAGGCAAGCCCATTCGGTATGGTTTCAAGTTTTGGTGTGGAGGTCCTAGCAATGGATATTTGGCATGGTTGGAGCCTTACCAAGGTGCAGGGACTCTACCAGAGAAATATTCGAATTGTCCTCTTGGCTATGGAGTTGTCATGACTTACGTTGATACTTTGCCAAATCTGCCATATAACCTTTTTTTTGACAATTTTTTTATGTCATTTCAACTATTGATAGACTTGAAGGAGAAAGGTATCCAAGCAACTGGAACAATGAGAGGCAATAGATTTGGGAAAGATTGTCCTATTTCAGATCCCAAAGTTTTAAAGAAAAAGCCAAGGGGATCAATGGAGTTTGCTTCGGTGGATGGGAGCTCCATTTTGTTGGCTTCCTGGAATGACAACAGTGTTGTCAACATCGCTTCAAATTATGATACAGTGCATCCTTTGCGACAAGTTCAACGCTATTTACATAAAAAAAAGCTAAGGTGTCAATTCCACAGCCAAAACTTGTGCATTGCTAAAATGCATCAATGGGTGGTATTGACAGAGCAGACCAGAATATTTCTCTATATAGAGTGGCTATCAGAGGAAAAAAATGGTATTTCCCCATCATCGCCCACATGCTGGATGTTGGTGTACAGAATGCATGGCAGCTACATTGAAAAGACGGTGGAAAACTTGATCAACTCGCCTTCAGAAGAAGAATAGTTCTTGCAGTTTTGGAGGGAAACAAACGAGTTGTTTCGGGAAGAGGACGACCTTCAAACATCTCTAAAATTGAATCAAGATATGACAGATTAGACCATCTTGTGATCGATTTGGAGAATGATCCCCATACTGGGAAGAAGAAACAGCTCAACTGCCGACTATGTCATAAAAAAGCAACAACAAAATGTGTGAAATGTGATGATCCACTCCATGTTTCTTGTTTTTTCAATTACCACACAAAGTAGAACTCTATTTGCAATCCTGACTGTGATACTATTTGAAGATAAATTCAATAAATAATGAAAAAATATCTTTTGTATGATTATTTACACACATTTGGCTGACATCCTTCCAGAAGGAGGGCTGTTTCTGAGCAACTCAGGGGTGCTGGGAGGGTGAATGACTCATTTACTCTTTATTATTGATCCAAGGAACAAGATTAAATGAAAAAAAGATGATTTTTTCATTGAAAATAATTCAGCAATATCTGGGTTAAGATCAATGGACGTAGTGTACCAACTGTGCCTAATCCAAAAATTCTTGGAATTACATTTGATCCACTTCTCACATTCAACACACAGGCACAGCAAGTCTGTGGAAAGCTGAAGACAAGGAACAATGTGCTGAAGTGCATATCAGGCAGTACATGGGGCAAGGACAATGAAACACTGATGAGGTCATACAAAGCCATAAATAGGCCCATCCTGAACTATGCAGCACCTGTATGGTCACCGCAGCTTTCAGATACACACTGGCGCAATCTGCAAGCATGCCAAAATGTAGCCCTACGAACGTCTACTGGCTGTGTCCTCATGTCCGATGAAGACCATCTGCATCGTGAGACTGAACTGCTAAAGGTCAAGAGCCACAACAGCATGATATCCCAGCAGTACCTGTTAGCCTGCCACCAGCAGGATCATCCTTGCCACCACATTACCCTGAAGGAACCGCCCCCAAGGCAAATAAGAAGGTCAGTAAATGATCTGATTGGCGAAATTGGGTGGCTGGAACCAAAACCATCTATTGACAGCACAAAATACAAAGAGGGGATCAAGTCCATTCATAGGAGGACAGTCGAAGACAGCGTCGGCGGACTGAGGCCAAGCCCAGTTTTTGGGGGGTATCCACCCCAAATTAATGCCGAGGAGAAGAGCCTACCAAGGAGAACCTGCACCATCCTTGCACAACTTCAGATAGGGTTACTCTGTGATTCTGAACAGTTAAATGTCCAGAATCGCAGAGGATGTGACCAATGTCTGTCCCGACTGCGGTGATGGACCCGACACAACAGACCATCTTTTTAGCTGCCCCTCAAAGCCGACTGATTTAACAACCGCCAGCCTCTGGACCAACCCTTGCAGGGTGGCCCGCTTCCTGGGCCTCGAGATGGAGGAAGAGTGATACTGCAGGGACCTGAGTTGCTACTACAACAACAACAACTCTATAGCATTTTTATTATTATTTATTTTTATTTTCTATCATTTTAATTTGACTGTAGCAGTTGTACAGAAATTTAGCGGAGGGTTGACTGTAAGAGAGGGCCGGCTGCGCCCTAAATTCGCCCTCCCAGGTAATTAAATAAAGGCAGCCATTTTATTCTATTCAGTAAAGAAATTGGGGTTTAAGGTTATTTCTCACTTTTTCTCTTATTATTATCAAAATGACAACCAAGTGAGGTGATGAGATTAAAAAAAATTTATTTAGTTGTATAAAGAAAAGGACACAGCTGTTCCTTGGACCAGCGAGACCACTTATAGGCTAAGGACACAACCGCTTGCAAAAAAGCACCTGCTGCAATATTGCCGAACGCATTTTTCATGCTTTCAATCCATTTCATCAATGCTTTTCTCATCAAATTATCCTCTTTCTTCTCTCAATATTTTACTTTCAACCATCTGTAAAAGTTCATCAACATTTTCCCGGCTTCTTAAACATGATTTACATTCAATTGGATCTTCCATCCGAACTTCCCTTATCAATTGAGATGTTGCACCGTGACTGTTCCTTTTTGAAAGCCATTTCCTTGTCCACTTCCTCTTCTTATGTAAATCCTCTTCTAATTCATTGAAAGAACCACTGATAGCAAGGAGCTATCAAGGACTGACCGGTGGAGCAAGACTCCTGGCCTAGCATGATATCTAATCATTAGTTTTGAGTCCTTGCGGGACCCAACAGAGCATTCAGCCATGTTTTAGCTGGCAATAGTTGACCCCGTATAAATCTCTGAATATTGAGTTGAAGTTCAGAAACAGTGGCTGACATGTCAGCCTCTGACATACCTCTGACATGGCTGATATGTCATAATTGACATCAATTTGTGACAAAGTATACTTTTGCAAAAAATGACATATCAGGTTTGGGCTTGGTCTATTATAGAGCTATTAGGAGTGACATAATATCTGGTTTTACCATCTTGTAGATCTTGCTGAGACGAACGCAGTGGTGTTGATAACTCATTTTGGAGAAAAAGTCGACATATCAAGTTATGGCTTCTAACAACAGAATTATCTCACCAATTGGCATCGTATAAACCCGGCTTTGATCCATCAGTTTGATGAAAATCAATGTATGCTTAAAATATCCAAATCAACTTATTTGTGGTGAATTTTTGTTGATGTTGTAGAATTCCATGATGGAAGAAAACACTAGAAAACATACTGTTACGGAACTTGACAGTATCTGATGGCCTTGAGACTCAGGCGCCAGGTGATGGGCAGGCAGGGGGATGGGAGGCTTTGTGTCAACAAGTGGTTGCATTGTTTTGTAAATAAACAACTGTCTGGAAGTCTCTGGAAGTAATTACGGGCCTGCCAGCATTTACTAGAACTCTCTATTCATTTCTGGCACTCTCTAGCAAGTTCATACCCCTTTTATAAAGAGACAGGAATGTTTGCAGAGGGCCAGTTCCGACTGAAGCATTCAAATGAGATTGTGTCAGCCGTATTGTGTGATAGACGAACCAGACGTTGTATATAGACACTCTATAGTTATATTCATTCTGTCAGTTATTATTTCTTCTAGTGTAACGTGATAAAGACTGTTAATCATGTCTTAATTCAGTGCAGTGTTAACTTAGTGTAATTTGTATTGTGAAACGTTGTAAACTCTTGTGCTATCTTCTGATCTGTTATAGTTTATCTTTCTCCAGTGTAGTAGTGTAATTAATAAAGTTAATCAGAATAAATTGCCTCAAGTCTTTTATTATAGTGGAAACCCGTAACAATACGAACCGCGGTTTCATGGTTTCACCAGTCACTTCTCATCAGTACTGAACTTTTTACTATATATTTTTAAGTCAAGCTTAGTAGTACTTTGGAAATCAACATGAAAGATTCTAAGCCATTGACTCAGAACTTTTTAAAAATACAAGACAATACTGAAGCATATTTTATTCCCGTTTTGTATGAATACGAAATATCAAAGCATATTATATTCCCGTTTTGTATAAAGATAATTTGATCCCAATTCAATAAATGGACTGAGAATCGTAACTACTTCCTAATTAACTTCGGCCATACACTCAAAATTGAGATAGATTGACTTGATTCATTTTTGCATGCATAAATTCGTTATGCTTACACTGGTACCTAAGAAGCAGAAACAGTGGTACAAATTTAAAACAAGCAGTTAGTTATTATTTTTTAGTAGGAGTAGATGATGAGTAGACTAATTGAGTGAACGTCATACAAGGTCTCACATAAAAAAAAATCTATCAAGGTGTCGAGTAATCGAGCTCAAAGCTCCATTTTCCCCAAAAGATTAGCACGGAACATGTGCATTTATTGGGCCAAAGGAAAATTCCGGTACACTGGAGAAAACCTCACCAATTTTTGGAAAAATTGGCTATAGACTGAATAGTGACGATTTAAAACTGGAATTTAAAACTGTTTGTGTGTCTCCTTCATTTGATAGATAATTCATTAGTGAGAGTGCAACTTGATGAATAATATGAAGCGTTGAAACCGCTCTATTCATTTTGAAACCCGATATGTTATACTATAATGTTCTATACATATACACATACTAGTACAGAAGTAATATACATGTGATGCCTGGTTCGTGAGACATTAAAACATTCATTAGATGGTTCAATCATATTATGTTCATTTTTCCAAGTCTTCAGTAGTTATTGACTAAAATCAATATTTTCATTTCATAATGATCTTATAAAACATCTGCTTAATATTCTCTCAAAATATTTATGAAAGAAAAGGTTATGTGGTGTTGTTTTTGAGATCTTGAATCTACCTTACTATCAATACACCGAAAAAAAGAAATCGAAAACACCAATCTTTATTTTTGAGTGGCTAGCTGATACTTTTACATAAAACACCTTTATTTACAGTAGTACAATAGATAAGGTACGAAAGTGCAGTCAGAAATACCAGTTATCAGAAAAACATATGATCCACAAACGAGTCTTTTCCCTCTTATACTACTTTGTTAAAAATTAACATGGCATTATTTTCAATGCCACAATTCTAATGATTGATTAGCTAATTTCTCATGAACCAGGTGTCAGTCTAATAAAAATAAATTAATGAGACCATTATGACAGTCGAGATACCATGAGTTGAAACGATTTGGGACAAGTATTGAGGATAGAGTTGACATGTTCCAAATCGTAGTTGATGACATCGACACTCTCAATCTGTAGAATTTTGTCCCCAGACCGTAGATCAGGACTTGCTACCACTGCTGACTTATTAATGGAATCTACGATGATGCATCCCTGTAACAAAAAGGTTTACTGTCAGAAAACATAGAATAAGGGAGGTGAATTAATGAGAACAATAGTTGTTTATTCCAAAAAAATAGTTTTTTTATAAAAAAGAAAGAAACTGGAGTTTCAATGTAGGTGGTACCATATCCAGTAGTATAGGTCCCAACAGTGAAACAGGCAACTGGAGAATTATGTTTTTTATATGAACAGCTTATACAAAGTGAGGCGTGGGAACGTACTTATTAAAAACAAGGCTAAAACTATTAAACATAACAATTCAATTCTTTATTTTTTACAAAGGAAATTACTACATTTCAAATTCAGTTTGGTTCACCTATAAGCTTGATACTAGAATATTATTTCTTGTATATACAGTCTTTTCAAGCAAAAAAGACCAAGATGGGAAAATGACTCTAGCTCGGTCAATATTGGTTAAAAAAAATAATCAATTTGATCTACTATTAAGACCACATGTATAATTCTTGAACAAATATTGACCAAGCTAAAGTAATTTTCCCATCTTGCCAGAGGGTCTTCTTTGCTTGGACAGACTATAGCAAAAAGCTAAAAATGTATATATTTCTTGTAATATAGAAAAAAGCTCACCATGTTCTCTCATACAAAAAGTTGAAAAACCCACATACATGTCGAAATAAGAATGGAATTTGTACATTATTGGGATACTTACATCATTATTCACGGTGAGAGTAAATCCAATCCCTTCAGGTCCCCGTTCAACAATAACCTCAATCTGAAATAGATAATGATTTCAATTATGCACTGAACTAGCTAAACCCAGAAAAAGTGATGTGCTCATGTACATTTCTTCTTCATTAAAAATATCAAATATGATCAAAATAAAAGATCAAGTCTGGTCGAGCAAAGGAAGAGAATCTGACAAGACTTCAAATGACTTCATTTCGGTTAATATTGATTCAAAAATTATAAATTTGGTCTCAATCGTAGGAAACATTCTGATCTACAATTTGGGACCAAATCAATATTTTTGAACTAATATTGACCAAGCTTCCTCAGTCAGTAGAAGTCTTACATCAGTCTTCCTCAAGTCGTAGAAGACATTCCTCTCTAAAATTTGAAATAATATTTATTATTTTTGAAGCAAAATTGATCGAGCTGAAGTCATTTTCCCATCTTGTCAGAATGTCATCTTTGCCCAACCCGACTATAGCAGAGGATTAGGAAGACCTAATTCACCCAAAACGGATGTCCGACGGGGATGTGGTGGGTACACTTCTCAGTCTCCTCTTCACATTTAAACGGTTCAATGCACACCAAACACACCCATGAGACGTCTCTTTGATATGAATAAGTAAATTGGACAACTTGTTGAAATCACAGGCGAGTGTAGCTGTCTGCAATTAAATAGAATATATACCTGCGGCATGAATTTTATCTGTTGCTTCCAATCACGAAAATCAACAACATATAATTAATTTCTTATTTAGAATAAGTTGGTCCAATAGAATCAAAGAATCAAACGAATACTGAAGTTGTATAGACAAGGATGTGTTCCATTCCCACACCCCGTCCGTGGGTGTGAAAAGGCCTCAATATAATCAATTTGCGTTGGAAGAATTTTATCAAACAATCATAGTTATTTATAACACATAGTTTTAATTTAGACCCAAGGTAATGATTTATATTTTTGTGTCAGTCTTTTTTTGGCTGTGCCCGCACTGCCGGGTGGTCAAGTGGTGGGTGGGTTGTAGATCTGCTCAATAATATTTACTCTATTAATATGGATGTTCTATGATCTTTAAAATGATCATCTTTAGAATACACACCATCCAAAATAATAAAGCATACGTTATAATGTCAATACAGAACTACCTACCATTCTCCCCACCAGATTGTAGATCTACTCTATAACATATTATTGAATGTTATGGATGTTATATGTTCTGCAGATAGACCATTTATAGAACACACAACATAAATAAGAATAAAATGTCTGTTTAGAACTACCAACCATTAACACACCACCTAGCCACCAGGCAATGCAGTTGCAGCTCCAGAGCTGTTTAAAGGTAGCATTCACAAGCGGCAGCTCGAGCCGCCCGGCTCCAAATGCGCTGCTTGAGCTGCGCTGCGCTAACCATCACAACTCTATTCACATACCTATATTTTAATTGTTCACTCTGTTATTACGGCTGCTAATGTATAATAAATTAATAAATAAAGAAATTCACCCATTTAAAGTAATTTTCACTATTAATTGATTTTTTATACATTAGAAGCCCCAGTATAACAAATTGAACATTTAAAATATACGAGTTAGTTATGTGAATAGAGTTGTGATGGCTAGAGCAGCTCAGCTAGAGCCGGGCGTCTGGAGCCGCGCAGCTCGAACTGCCGCTTGGAAATGCTATTTAAAGGCTCAACGGCTATGCGGCTATGCAGATAAATGATTGATTTTGATTAAATTTTAAAGAGTCACTGTTGTTACTGTGAAACCATTCTTTGTGTAAAAACACAAAGATTTTGTTATTCCCACAATCAAATCAAGGTTCTGAACCTGTAAGGAGCAGAATTGTATGATAAACATTATCCAACATTATCTGCAGATAAGAATTAAAATCAAAGTACCATCTTTTAAGTGATTTTTATTTTTATCAACTATCATACATTGGAACTAGCCTTAGACAAAAATAAAACATTACCTGACATTGATTAATGAACAATAATATCATAATTCAATAAGAAATGACAAAATCTGTGCGTTTTTTATGTATTTATAAATAATGATTTTCTTCAAAATTTACTTACAACGGTTACATTGCGATGACAACCAAACGTCCACGTTGAAGCTGAATCCACAGACTGACTTCTGGGGGTACACATGGCAACGGACGCCCAAAATTTTCCATTTCTGCCATCTTCTGGATCTGATGCACACTTCTCAGCCTCACTCGATTCACGAATTTCAGTACTATTCGACTTTGTCACCATCTGACCTTCGTAATAATTATTATAACCATAGTAATCAGTCACATCGTCATTGTTCACAACTGAATAGTGGTTAAAATCATTATTAACTTCGTCAATTTTCGTTTTTTCAATAATGAAGGATTCATTTTTTAAACTAGGAGTTCTAGAGGAAACACTATTATTCTCTTTATTGTCTCTTATGCTTGTTTTATCGTCACCAACTGAAAGTTCAACCGAGTCTGCCGAATACGATGCGTCAGTGTTCGATATTGGTCTGAATAGATCAGTTAGAAGCAAGTCATTCACAGATCGGGTAATTGCTCTTTGTTCTTTATTGCCTATAAATGACAAATTCAATTGTTAAACAGTTGAACAAAAATTTAATTATGTTTATTAAAAGGATTTAAGCAATCTGAAGGAACAAATATTTGGAGCCTATTGCACAAAATTAAGTGAAACAGGAGGAAGTCGAACATACACGATAATCTTATCGAGCAAAGAAGACATTCCTTCTTTGGGGAGTCCGATGGTAGCAAGCATTCAAAAGGCATTGTATTGTATTGTGGCAAAAGGAATGGATTCAAAGATCCAAGGATTCAAAGATCCTCACACGTCAACCGAAGCTTATTGTGTGTCCCTTGCACGTTAGTTGGGCAAACCTATACCTGTGCCCTGGCTTATAAACATTTTACAATCCACATTACGCATAATTCGTGAATGTATTGGTGTTTCTGTCTCATAAACGTTTCCCATAATTCGGAAATTTTACAACCTCAGCTAGCTAGTTGCCATAAACTTTAAAAAACCAAAAAACCAAAACTTTTACTTTTACTTTTACTTTTAAAAAACTAAAGACATAAAAAACCAAAACTTTGCTTCCAATGCAATGATTTGATGAATAAATTGATATATTATTATGAATATAAATATCGATTATTATTTTTATTGTGAAATTTCAATAGAAATAATTTTTGTCGCTAAAATAATATCATAACCTACAAATATGAAACCTTGAAGTCGGACATTGATGTACTGCAATATTAGGGCAACAGCTGTTTTTTCCAAAATTTGGAACATTGTAAAGCAAACGTTTTATTGGTGAATCTACAATGTCGATCACTTGTTTTTCTTCAGAAAAACAAGCTGTAAATGTTTATAAGCCAGGGCCCTGTGTCCTTTACTAGGTCCAGGAGCTTTTTCCCTACACCAACGTCCCTACACAACTGACTGTCATTTCTGAGTCCAATAATTGTGTGGAGGTGTTTCCTGAAGTGGCCATGTCCAGTTATCATAGCGATCAGCTGCTTGACCTGACATTTACCCAGCCTCATCAGCCAGCTGGTGAAGTAAGGGCTTGTGCCTGTCAACAGCCTTTTGCCAAGTGCTTGTCCAGAGTAACCTTGCCATCGCTGGTGGTGTAAGTCTCTGGACCTTCAAAAGGTATACCAGTGTCCTAATGTTAAGTTGGGTTTCGGCCAAAAACTCCTTCAAAATGGACACTTGAAGGAAGAGTTCATCTGCGCATGCGCATATCTAACAATTTTAGTGTAAAATCTCTTTTGCCAACCTACCTCTGGTTATATGGGATGAGAGACACATGGTGAAAGTAATACTATTTTCATTTCGACTGCTGGTAGCATTGAACAGCTGCCATTTTGAAGGAATGTCTTCTTTGCTCGACAAACCTACAGACTTGAATAGCACGGCGTATAATTGATTTGCGCTCACAATACCTTCAGCCAAAATGGACGCTTGAAGGGAGAAAGGAACTAAGTTAAATCAGTAACACAAATCTGAAAACTTTAGTGTAAAAGCATTGCTGCCAACCCTGAGCGTATGCACTATTTTTGGTAATTCTAATTATTTAAAAGGTTGAAACAGATCTACCAACATGTTATATAATCAGTCGATGATACAAAATATAATTCATGGATGTTGAGGTAATCCATTGTTCTTGTAACTTATTTACTTAATCTTATCAAGTATACTTCCTACTTTTTACGCAATTCGCTTCCTGTTTAGTCACGGACGCGTTTCGGGTACTGGTACTTATCTTCGGCGCTCCTAAATTAGACTCCTATCTTAGACCTAGCTTAAATGTTAAGCTAGAAACACGAAGATGAGTATCTACTCGAAACTCGTCCGCGACTCGTCACAGAAAGTGAACTGCATAGCAAGTAGAATGTATACTCAATAATGAATAATTCATTTGATACTGTACTCCTCTTGCATCATTTAGCAGTACATGATAAGTGATGAAAAATAAACCATCTTGTCTTCTTAGTTTGATCCCCAAAAAATAAATACTGTATGATTATCACCAATGAGTGACAGGAATAGTGAGCATCACTATTATCTTGAAATCTGAGGATATTTTTCGAAATACAATACTTTATGGATCCTCTTCACTAGGATTGTTCAACCATTGGTAATAACTGGTGATAATCAATAGGATAGATGTTTCTCCTAAAATAATTATCACTATTCTCACATAGTATACAGGATTTTCTGAGATATTTCTAACTATATTTAAATTGTATTGTGTAACTCATGTAAATTGTAATGAGTTGTATGAATGTAATTGTAAATTGTATCATGATGTTTGTCATATTATTAGTGAGATGATAAACGTTAAAAATATAAATTATAATTGTCATTATTATTAGGGATGGATAGGAAATAAACTTTACCTTTTGACAATAATTCAGAAAGCTCTTTTGAAGTTCCATGAAGTGTGATGCTTACATAATCTTCCTCTCCTTCTGATGATACCTATGGTAACAGTCAACAGAATATTTTTAAAGTTCATTTAATAAAGAATTTTAAAACAATAAATTCAAATATTCATACACTAGTAAAATGGACATGTTCATAGGAAATGGAAAATTATATCTTCGTTCAGAGAGGAATTAAGTGACGTAAGGCCACAAATTAACATCCAAAATAAGTCAAGTAGAATATTTTGAAGTTAATTGTAAATGGAAGTTTCCCTGTCTTGCTGATACAACCAGATTTATAGAAAAAAAGAAAAATTGAAGAGAGTAATATCATGTTGTGATGGTAATTATCAATATTGAATAAAAACTATTAATTGTCATTTCCACAGATTTTCTAAGTATCCAGGTACCGTTTACAGTTGTTACACCATTATGAATTTCCAGTATTTTTATTGAAAAATGAACACTGTTTTCAAGTACAGGGTTCTTCAGTGAAACAGGACGATTTAAATAAGCAACAGATTGTTTAAGAATCAAACCCGGAACATCTGGTTATAAGAGCGGGTCCAAGGAGCAACCCAAACCACAACCACACAACGATGAAATTCGAGTGTATTCATGTGAAAAAATACATTTGAGAATTTGAAAATGAACAAGAAAACCCCTATCTTTCAAATAAATTTTCCAATTTGAACAAGTTGAAATTTTACTCACAGCTGGACGTCTAACAACAGCTGTTCTTATAGAGCTGGACGTTCGTTCAGGTACATTTTCCTTTTCTTCGTTCTGAAATGGATGAAAACAAAGAGATTTTCAATATTATGAATAGGAAACGTGTATTCAAACAGAGCATAAATAATAATATGATAATCAAAGGAATTACATGAAACTGGTAGATGAAATAATACGATAACTGAAAAATATACCTTCAATATCACATTTGCTTCTGCCTCCTCTTTTGGACTTCGTGATGCTTTTTTCGGCCTTCTGGGATAGGGAGTTGGAACCCTAGTGAATCCACTATTTCTTTCCGTCGAAGTAACATTTGCACTAAATTTGATAAACGGTTGTCTACCTTTATCCTTACTCTTGTGTGAGTCAGTGTCTTCATCGTTTGCTGTAAATAAGAAATAGAATTAAAATCAAGCTTACAACTGACTTAAATCACTGACTGCCAAATATTGAACAGCAAGAGAGTTGAGGTAGGATTCCCAAGCAGCAGCTCGAGCCGCGTGGCTCGAGCTACCGTGGCTCTAGCTGTGCTGCTCAAGCTGCCGCGGCTCTAGCTGTACTGCTCGAGCTACCACGACTCTAGCTGTACTGCTGGATCTACCGCGGGCTGTTGCTGTGCTGCTCGAGCTGCCGCGGCTCTAGCTGCGCTGCTCTAGCCATCACAACTCTATTCACAAAACTATATCATGTTTGTTAAAACTATAAACTATAAATGTTCACTTTGTTACTAGGGCTATCAATGCACAATAATCAATGTATAGTCAATAGTGAAATTGACTTAAAAAGGGTGAATTTCACACTTTATTTATTAGTTTATTTTACATTAGTAGCCGTAATAACATAGTGAACATATTTTTATTTGAATAGAGTTATGATAGCTAGAGCCGCGACAGCTCGGGCTGCTGCTTGGGGATCCTACCTTTACACTTCAATACATAAACAAGTATAAAAATCAATAAAACTTTCTGAAATTGTCAATTCCACTTGATTCTATTAGTATGAAAATAGTATATAATTTATAAATTTAGTATAAAAAACAGTCATCTCCTTAGTTTTAAAGGATCACTTAACACATATATATCTGTTGATGAAATTTCAACTCTTTCAATGGTGTTCTATTCTGTGAGTAAGAACTAATTTCCTATCACGGAAACGAAGAAAACTATACCAATTATAGAAATCACAGAACCTTTTATTTATCTATTGGAACTTGGCATGTTTCGCACTCAAGATGAATTATCTAATGCAATTTGGTTTCGATTAGCACATCTAAAGAATGCAAAAAAGTCATGTTCCAATAAATATATATAAGCATAGACTAACTATGCATATTATAAGCATAAGCATACATATTATCATAAGCATAGTTGCATAAGCAACTATACATAAGCATAGACTAACAAATAGTATATCTACGATATAAGGGTGTGATTTTTATTTATGAAATTTGCATCAGTGGTAGCTCTGAATAACAAATTGATTTCCTCGCAGTATAAAGTTTAATTGTGAATTTTCAATGAACGTTGCAAACATGAAGTAATCAATCAAATTTGCGAAAACAATCAAATTTGTTTGGTAAACAAATTTGGTAAACAAGGGGTCGGTTTTCTTCTCCTTCTCTTCTCTCCATGATCAATTTCCATGTTCCCTCATTCAATTCTAGGAACTGTCCCACCTTTGATATTGTCGGAAGTAGAACTGTGAGTGGGTTAAATGCTCCCCTGTTTAGATCTCTCAGATTGTATAATGGGCTTAATCGTGCAATAGATTTATTTGGATTGGACAGTGCTTTCAGGCGGGATTTGAGGGGGTTGTATGCTTGCTGATTGATTGGTAGTTTATATATATATATATATATATATATATATATATTAATAATTTTTTCTGTTCTTGATGACCTGTTTAATTTTTGATTTTATCACTTGTTTTTTTTTCAATTTTATTCCAACATTAATAATTTTAATGACATTTTTAATTGATTATTTCAATTTCTTCTTGCTAGTTATGTATTGTATTTGAATGCTTTGTTTCTAATTTGATCTTTATTTTAAGTATCTATAAGTTTTGTATTTATTAGTGACTTCTTTTTCTGTCAGGTACATATATATATTTTTTTCTTCTATTATATGAACTTTCATCAAATTTTTTCTCAAGTTGATGTTATTCTTTGATTTAAATTGTATCTTACGTTTAAACTTGTGTTATGAGGGCAATAATGGGATTTATTCCTGGTGCCATCAGAAATGTATATTTTGAAATAAATAAATAAATAAATAAACGACAATTTCTCACACTAGTAACTTGATACACTCACCGTCAGGACTCATGAGCTTCTGGGGCAGTAGGTAATTTGTTGCATAGTGACTGCGAGTTTCAGCATCATACATTTTACAAAGAGGTGTGAGAGGCATTCCTTGATTGAAAGATAGCCAAAGCGATTTGAGCCGCTTCAATTTGAAAATCGATAACGGCAGATAGCTCAAGTTGTTTTTCGCCAACGAGAGCACTCTCAAATTGCCTAGATGTCCTATTTCTGGTGGTATACTTTTCAATTTGTTGTCCTGTAGCCCCAGTATCCTGAGTTGGATGCAGCTCCCAATTTCTAAAATCAAGGAAAGTTAGACAATAATAAGAGAACAATATTTACAGTGGACCTATCTATATTGTGTTCAATCTGTTCTCGTATTAGATCATAACACTAGAGAGTAAAGAAGAAGAAAATATCAATATTTTCATTGATTAAGATAATTTTTAAATAATTTTACTGCAACTAGCTATCAGTCTTAAAAAATAATTCTTCCAGTCGAATTGTGTACTAAGCTTACTGCGAAAATTAACAACTTAGTCCTATCCAATAACGTCATTTTTCGGAATCTGAATTCGAATTATCTTGCAATCAACCAAGATCTGATTTTTTTAAATTACATAATTAATAAAAAGCTTCCGTTCAATTTTCAGTAGATGTCGAAATGTAAGAAACAGTTGTAATACAGTACAATAAAATTAATGGGGGCAAAAATTTCAGACTAAAAACTTATTAAATTCCGCTTCTAATCATTTTAAAGTGTTTTTTTAATTACTGCTATATCATAAGTGTTGATATCGAACGCAACTTCCTCCTTATAGAAGCATACTCCATCAAGAAGCGCTCTATAGTTCTCGCAAACCTAAGAATGCAGCAGACAGTCTTATAACAATGTAATTTCTTATGCCCTCCTTTAGTCGCTTCAAGTCTCTGGAGAAATAGTAATTGTTGCATTACACTCTAACTGATCAACTGCTTGTTATTCAGAGGTTTTCTGCGTCTTCACTTGGTTGTGAAGACTGGGTTATGGTTGAGAGGGTCGACGTGCTAACCACACGTTACCTCTATCCTGGTTGATGATTATTCGCTTGCTGTATGGTCTGTCCGGGCGGGAGGGCATTCTGGCGGGGTGGGGGTGGCTTTGGCTCGGTCGGTGTTGGTTCGGGACTGTGGGTTCTGTTTGGGAATTTATGGCTTTTGGACCGGTATTGACCTGGCTGGGGTCGTTTTCCCGTCTTGCCGGGGAGTCTTCTTTGCTTAGACAGACTGTATAGTGGAGTGAGTATGAAACTGGCAACCAGCTGGTAGACCTACTTGGGCTGTTGAGCAATTGACAAACAAATTTCCTGTGTGGATAAGAGCACATTGCTGCTGTTTATGAATTGTAATTGCTCAGGTATTATATCAAAACGACATTCGCTCTCTCTTAGGCCCGATTCAGACGGAATGGACATGGGACGCGGACGTTGAGCATTCACACAGAAGGGACGTGGAATGGACGGGATGCGGACATGCCGATCATTTGATTGTAATAGATCATCGAATCAAATGAAATGTATAAAGCAAAATGGATCAACGCATACAAAAAGACGCTATCACAGCTGATCTTGAACTTTAATTTTTCTCATTTTGAACTGATATCTAGTGAAATTTCTGACTGCTGGCTCTTTTATTACTTCAACAGATGTTGAAAATATCCACATTTTTAAACATCATTCAAATGCTCAAACAAATGAACGTTCAAGAACATGAATGTTCAAATGCTTCATCACTATTAAATACCAACTAATAGAAAACATTAAAAAATTTTAATATACGGGGTGTTTCAGGAGGAATGTGCAATACTTCTCAGGCTGATTCCTTAGACCAAGTAGACAAAAAATTTCCATGGGACCAGTCCCCAAAAACGCTTTGTTACCGAGATAACAATGGCGGAAAGTTAAGATTTTTTAAAATATATTGATTTTTCTTATTTCTTAGAGGCTTTAGTAAGGTTCTAAAATAATCAATTCCTATGTAAAATGAGCTAAGAAATTCAATAAAACCAGTTCAAAGTTTGTAACCTTGACGGTTATTGAGATAATTGGAAAAATATGCTAGAAAACGTAATTTTTCAACAATAAGGGAACTGGATAAGGAATCATAAAATTGTATTCTATATTGATAGAGTTTTTATGAAAATACCACCGAATGTTCTTATTTTATAATACAGTGTTTTGTCCCGTTTCTTACCAGGCACCTGTAATAAGAGTCATTCGGCTTCTTACAAATTGAAAAATGTTGATTACTATCCCATCCGATAACTCATCGGACACGCGTCACCACATCTTTGTTACTACGTACGTGGACGACCGATGTCTCTTCGATGTGAATTGAGATATTTGTTTTATACATTTGGAGATCTTATGATCACGTCCACATCCTTTCCTTTCTATGTGAATTGGATACATGTGTCCATTTCACGTCCCTTTGATGTGCTTTGAGCTATTCGTTCTATACATTTCATATTTATGATCAGCTGAGAGTCCTCGTTCCATCCATGTCTTATATCCCTTCTGTCTGAATCGGGCCTTACACACATCTAGAACTCATAAACTAATGTCCATAAGCGCGTTGCTGCATTCCAAGGTTTCTGAAGACAGCAGCACACCTCATTGCAATGATTCATTGTTAAGTACTCCTAAGAGCTTCATTATTAAAGATTATTTATTGAAATTGCGTGTATTGATTTTCATCTTTAGTGACTCCTTAACTGCAAGAAATGACCTTTATTTATTACACAGTATTTAAAAAAATAAACTTCATCAAGATTAATTGATTAATTAAAATCAAATAAGATACTTGATTATTCATTAAAAGAGAAATAACTTACCAGGAGGGATCTGTTTCAGATAATTGCTATCCAGATGTAGAATTATAAGCTTCCTGAGGTAGCCAATTGACGGCGGGAGGGATTTGAGGTAGTTTTCAGACAGATGAAGTTCTTCTAGACTCGAAAGCTGTCCGATTGTTGACGGTAGACTAGTGAGTTCATTTATATCTAGTTTCAATGTCACCAGAGATTTTAAGCATCCAATCTCAACCGGGATCTCCTGGAAAAATCGAAGTTGATGAATGATTTTTATTATGTAGATGATTTGCTACTGGTTGTTCGTAGGTGTGTTCATTTTTAACTGGGTGATTAATTACCTGGATAGCGACACCTTCTAACAACGACAAACTGAACTCCGTTGAAATGGAGAATTGAAACACAAATATATATGAGTAATTACAAAGCCTTGAGTTACCTTCAATAGTAAATAAAGTAAATGAATAGTTTCATTATCAAAACTTAATGGCATTTCATGATCGATGATCATTTCTATTAAATTTTACAGCATGAAAATATTATCAAGTCAAAATTCAACAATTAAGTTTAGATCTATTATCAATAAGGCAATGGGGAATTCCAATCACGTTTTTTTCAATTCATCAGTTCATCAGCTGATTGAATAAAGTTTCTCAGTACTGAAGTAAGCGGACAGTCTTGAGCTACTAATTTTGAACAAAGTCATCACATTACTGAACTGTCTTAACTTTCATAAGTTGTGGTATGGTACATGAAGCTTGGACACATATGATTGAGTAACCTAGTTACTGTGTTTATTATATTTGGTTTGATATTTTCGCTTTTAGTTGACTGTGTTTATAGTGAATAAAAGCCTTGGTTTGGTTAATCGTTCTTAAATTACAACAAAAGTCAACAGACAAAAGCAATTATCCTCTATTCAAACTTATTAAACTATTTCAAGTTTTTGCCTAAAAAGAAACAGTTTTTCACCATGGAACATAACTGGAAAGATTTCTTGAATCATACCATAGAGAATACAGTAACAATACTGTTTTCACCCAACTTCTATGATAATTCTAAATATTTTCTCAAAGACATAGTCTCTCGCTGAGAAGACTTTGCAACCCTTTCATTTCATTGATTCAGGTATACTAATTAGATTAATTAGTACATTGGTCTAGTACATTATTAGGTCTTATAGTAAGGTCTCACGAGTAGGGTATAGAGGAGATAATATATTACCCGACAAACAACAAAATACAGTAAGTACATTTTCAAAATAAAACTTTTGATTGAAAACTTCAAAACGTTTAAAATAGTGTAATCAGGTGTAATTTAAGGAATAGCCAAGACGTTTAAAATGAAAATTCAGATGATTTCAAGAGAATAAGGTATAACCAATTTTTCATCTCATAATAAATTAATACAATTTGAAATAACCTCTAAGAATAGATTGACTACATGAAATTCATTTCCAAAACTCACAACATGAACTTTAACAATCATGCGATTCATGATCCACCATATAGAATACAGACGAATACATGAAAAAGGTGAGAATCATGCTCAAGAAGAACTCAATAATGAAACAAAATGAACAAACTATACTTGAGATCGTGAAAATGAGATTACAGAACACACAAAACACAAATTGAACACGAGTTTACACATAACGCTCCAAGTAAAGTACAATACAAGTCAACACATACATACCGGTTTCGGTTGCTACACCATGATTAATCTTTGGTGAACTGGAATTATTATAAATGGAGTTTACTGGAGATCAATAATGGTGTAGCAACCGAAACCGGTATCTTGATTTTAAACTTGTGGTTTGACAATATCTTGTCTCATCATTTAATTCTCTCAATCACAAAAGGGGAGATTGCTGTACAAGTACATGATAAGCTACTATTGACGATTCATCAAGCACTACAAATTGATACAATCTAGCAAATCAAGTAGGCCGCGCACGCTAAGAGATGCCACCCCACTACAACACTAATGTGACAGCGTCTCTTTTCTCAGCGTGCGCAAACAACACAGAACATACAAGTTAAGCCGCGTATCGACAGTCAGAGGCATGTGCCGCGAATGCCTTAAGGTACAGTCTGTTCACGCAAAGAAGAGTCTTGCTACTACTACTAGTCTACTATCTACTCCAGTCTCCAGCTCGGTCACTATTGGTTCAAACATTATTGATCTGGTCTCAATTATAGGAAACATTACGATCTTCAATTCAAGACCAAATCAATAATTTTTGAACCAATATTGACCGAGCTGGAGACTGGAGTAAAGCCGCGTATCGACAGTCCGAGGCATGTGCCACACATTCCTCGGACTGTCGATACCGGTTTTGCTAGCAGCCAGGCAAACGCGGCACACAATTCGCAGCGGGCAGAGCCTGTTGCCTCGCAACGCACAACGAACAATTCAACAAACTAACCTCAAAATTGTACCCTATTTCTATGCATTTTTGTGATTGAGAATTCTATTTGGGTGCAGAAGGTTCTAATAGGCAATAATAAACATTGCCTTGAATTTTTATCTACTAATTGAGCACAAACTAATCTCCAAAGTCCAGATTATCAATTGTCAGAGCTTAGTTGCTTTGATTCCCGCTTGATGGCGCTAGTCAATTTGTTCGCGTGCTCGCATTTTTGGTTACAAAAATTGCAGATCACACATATGCCTCAGCCATGAGTTCATACTTTTTTTGCGTCAATAGACTGTACCGCGAGGCATTCGTGGCACATGCCTCGGACTGTCGATACGCGGCTTTATTTGTCTACTAATAAACACACACACATAAACAACAAGCTAGACAGAAGCAGAGAAAATATACTAAAAAAACAAAAATTAATAAAAAACTATACTAGTTAAAAGCAGAAAACACGCAAGTAAATATTCCTCCCTCTTTTACTCACTGAAAAATTGATAAATCACATTGGAAATGAAGCTCTTACTTCTTCCAAAAATAACACAGATTTTTATTGCCTGCAAATGCAATTCATAGAAGTTTTAATAAATTGAGGTTTCAAGAATATTATTTCATATCAAATACAAAACAAGATGAACTTACTGGACAAGTTTTAGTGGGAAAACAATGATTTTCTAAGAAGACCAAACCCTCGTGAAAATATTACCAGTTGTTATTTGCATTGATGAAATTGATAAGTTCAAACTAAGTTTCATATTTTACTAGCTCAGATGCGATAATTGGCTACCAACGAAAATCTTTTTGGCATATCACACAAGTGGTTGATCAATAACAAACATATATTTCTTAATACCAACATAGATGCTCGGTTTATCCCAAGTATGGACTGTTACCGAATGTCTGGATCCTACTTCAACATTGATAATCAACAAGAAAATATCAATTTGAAACATATATTCAATAGTTACGGTGTATTTAGAAGCTGTTCAACGTGATACTGTATCACCACTCGCCTCAATCTGATAAATAGGAATCCAGCACTTCCAAGTTACATCATAAGGAAATCACTGATTGCATTATAGATTTTTCTTAGAGCAATCTAGCAACTAAAATTTTCTATGAGCTTCTACAATTCTGTTAACTAAACTATTTAATTATAGAGATTTGTCTTCGACGAGAATGTTATGTTCTACCTGCCTCAGTAATTTGATAATTGTTTTATTAGACTTGTTTCAGGAGAAATTACTTTCATGTAATTTTATGTTAAGCCTTCATTATTTGATCAAAACAAAAATATTGCAAACTATTTATTATTAAGAAAAAAAAATCCTCTTTCTAAACACACAGATCCCAAGCACATCATCCTGTAGTTGATTTTTTTTGCTGGAAGTTATCTATCAAATTGGAGGTCGGTCATGAGAAGTGGTCAAACCCCATCGATCAATCACAAATCATTATTTTATCATTTAGTTATTAGGTCATTCATAAAATAAGGTAACGTTAGTTTTTTAGACAGGTATATATTTTCACTAATTTTTGTAAATCAATTCAAAGCTTGAAACTTCGCTATTTTTTCATATAATTGCCGTTTCTGCCCAACACTTGCAGATAATATTCTAACTTTTCTATCCAGACATCACCTACTCTACCTACAATCCTTTAAGGGATCGATAAACCTCTCCCATGGCTTTATTATCGGTACTCAAGTATAGTTCACCATGACAGATATTGCAAAACACCAAGAAGAAAAGGCGTGATCCAGAACCGCCGGAGGGGAGGATAGTCCAGTGGTGTTACCGTGTGAGGCCTCTCCATATAAATGCTCGAATTCACGTTCACTTCACGTCAATCTCAAGAAATTCTGACAAATTTTGGCCGGACTATTGTGCCACAAACAAGCTGGACTTATCCTCACGTGATTATCACTTATTTTCAAAATTAATGAACACTTGGGTGGCTAACTGGTACGCTTCAGTAACGATGATGAAGTCAAGGAATCAGTTATTCGATCCTTCAAAGAATTAGCGATAGACTGCTATGACATGGGAATAGAAAAGTTTGAGTCTAAACATACAGTACAATATTGCCTATGAAGGAGATAATGATTCAATGAAGATAGAAGTATGAAAGAATACAGTACTTGAATTAGAAATCTATCATCTGAGATCAATCAATCATAACATAAAAAGTTTAAAATCAGTAGTTAACATCCAGAACAAATGCAAAGCAACAACCTATAGCAGCAATTTGCTGTGGTACAAATTGATATGATATTTCAAGATTGGTAATAGAGGGTTTTCTTCATGGAAGATTCCTCAATTTGTCCGTTTTTATCTGTAATTTTGCTACATCATTTCAATAAGAAACAACAACTGCTTCCTTTTGTCTAATGTAAGAAACATTTTTCCTCCTTCATTGTATGCATCTTTAATGTTATTTTCATCAAGACTAAAATTGAATTTATTAGCTATCCAAACTTTCATTTTTTTCCTCAGCACCAATCAATATTCAACTAATCAGATATTTATGAAATAACGATAATAGAGATGAGTCGAACTAAGTGTAATTCTTACCTTGATGTGGTTACATGAAAGGGTAACATTGACTAGTTGCACACAAAATTGAAGACCTGATGGAAACGTTTTCAGCAAATTATCTCCAGCCTCCAGATGATGAAGAAATTTCATTTGTGTTAAATCCTGCGAACAGAAGTGTATAAATCATTAAACACATTGACATATACTGGCTGTATATATATTGAGTCTCATATGAAAAATTAAGCTATAATAAATTTAACATGGAACAAGTTTTTTAACAAAGATATCTTATAAAAAACATGAGAATAAACATTTTTCCATTGTTTGAGGGAATAATTTTGATCAAAATTGGCAAGTCCCATCAATTTTAGGAGTTGTGGATGCCTAGAGCTGCCGGCAGTCATCATCGTGCTCCTGCCAAACCATTGCTTGAAGTACAGTAGCGATCCCAGTAACAACCGCGTAGAGAGGGCAGTCAGCATAGACTTAGGGAACCCAAGATCTAATAGGGTTCGTGCTGACCGTTTCTCTCAGATCCCTCTCCACGTGAGTGTTAGTGTAAGCACTGTATTGTTGAAAACAGCGAACTCAGCCCGCCCAGACATAGGATCTGATCCGCCCGTCCAATACATCTGAGTTGCCCGCATATTTGTCCCGTTTGATGAAATGCGGCCTCACCAGCGGCTGTGCACCGGACACAACTTGGGCATCAATGACAAAAGCAGATTTGCCATCATTGCCCACTATGATGTCCGGCTTCTGTAGGCCAGGGGCCCGGCTTCCGGGGCTCCCATATGACACAATAGCCCTTTCTCACCAAGTGAGCAGCAACTACTTTGCATATTGCATCATGACTGAGGATTCTTCCTCCATGCAAGCGGTGGCACATCTGAATGCAGTGGGCTGTTGTTTTGGCCTGGCAACATCCCACACAACATTGCACGTTGGCTGTTGGCTTCCCCCAGGTGGTTCTGACCCATAAAGGCAGCGCATTTATTAAAACATGCACATACCCCACAAAGTCAGAACCCAGGTAGCAAGATGTTGCATTTGACAGCCAAGCCGTAGAAGCAGGGACATCAGCTGCCTCTCTCAACTCCATACCATCAGTGGAGTTGTACAGCCTGCTTGAGTAGAAACGATCCTCAGGTCGTGCTGTCAGTTCAGGGAACCCTGGGTCAAATCGGCGGGCAGCTGACAGTGCCCACACTGAACGCCTTTGCAACAAGGTGGATTGTGCAATTGCCCGAAAAACGGGTACCCGTGATCCCAGCAGTTTGTTAATCCTGTTATAGATTAACACTGGTATAGAGGCGGAAAGTAAGGGCACTCCCAGCCCACCATGCAAACATGCTGCATGGAAAAAGCCGAGCAGAGTGTTGTGTGGAAGTCACAGCCAAGTTCTGATTGCCGCCCTAACAGATATGTCCAGGTTCTGCAGCAGCTTGGTGGTCACCTTCCCTAAAATCAACTGGTGATAAAGAGAAGGAACCAGATGGTGGCGGACAATGTAGAGGCCCTGCTGTGGCTTCAGTGGGGTCCGGGTCACCCTGCTCAGAAGCTGTTTCAAATCCACCCCTGATTCTCTAGCCCCTGTGGGTGAAAAGAACACCCCCAGATATTTGAAAACCGTGGTGGATGTTGCTGGCTGAAGATGTTGGTCGCCAGGGAGTCTGAACAGTGCATCAGTGACTTCTTTGTCACAGTTTTTGACTTCTTGTCCTTACTTGCAATCAATGAGAAGGACATGGACTTCTTTGCATTGAGCATAAGCCCAACATGCTCCACTGCAATGGAGAATGCGGAAATAGCCATCTGAAGACCCGGGACTGAAGAGCCAAACAGAAGTCTGCATAGGCCAAGTGCTACAGTCTGGTGCCATCAAGGGGGTAGTGCACCAAACTGGGAGGCTGCGGAGCACATCATCAATAACAAGGCAGAAAAGGAATGATGAAAGAGGATCCCCCTGCCAGACACCGCGCCCAACCACCAAGAGATCAGACTGATGGCAGCAAAAGCGCAAGGTGGTGGTGGAAGAGGCATACACATTCCTTAAATAATGGTCAAATGGCATAGGAACACCCTTCCCAATGAGAGTTGCTGCTAAGGCCTGATGGGACACATTGCCAAATGCCTTTGCAATGTCTAAACTAGCGACATGGAGCTGCTTAAGGTTGGAGCAGGCATGGTGGATTGCGGCAGCTAGCACAGAGGTGTTCTCCAGACATCAGTATTCAAAAGCCCTCTGAAATTTGCTGATGACACCCGCATGCCAAAGCCTTGCAGCCAACACCTTGTGAAAATGTCACAACATCACACTTGACACTGTGATAGGCCGATACTGGGAGGGGTCCTCAGGCCTGTCCACCTTAGGAATGAAAATGGTGTATGCCCCTGCCAGCTGAACAGGAACAGCTTGAAGATACAGCAAGATGTTAAATAGTGCAAGTTTGACTGCTGACGGACATGATGCCCACATCCTTGGTGAAATCCTGTCAGGACCCGCTGCAGAAGTGTTAGGCACCTTTGTCTGGCGCACCTCTGCCAATGTCACAGGCCACCACAGCGCCCACAGTGCAGCTGGAGTGCTCTGCTGCTCAGAGGCAACCACTTTACACGATTGTGCTGTGAAAAGTGGCCCCCAAAACTCAAACATCTTCCTAGAGGAGAAGCCCTCGGTCCCAACTACTTAAAAAGTAGTCATCATCTATCATCCATCTCATTACCCACGCACAAAGCCGATGAGCTCATGTGAGTTTCACCCTCATAAAAACAAAACAAACTTATACTAAATGGAATAAAAAACATGCAGCTATCCTCCTATTTCCAGTTCAATCCTTATTATGCTGCATGTTGCATCTCATGTCAACCTTACAGTCAAGTCATTTCATTGTTTTGTTATAGCGTCCTCTGTAACAATAATGGATGATCATGAATTTGACATTCTTAACAATATTACAATCCAATTGGATAAGAAGACATGCATCATTCATCCTAATTCCAGTTTAATTCCTGCAAAACTGCATTATCCTAGCTATGCATCCCATGTCAACCTGACAGTCATGTCATCTCATTTAACTATGAACATAGCAACCTCTGTAACAATTCAATCATCATGGATTTGGCATTTTCAAAAATATTAAATTACAAGAACGATGAGTTGGAGATTCAATACTTACATCACAGTTGGACATGGGATTGAAATCACACCATAGCTCTTTCAATTCAGTTAGGTTTTTGACTACTGGAGGCTGAAAATAGATAAAAATCTCATGATATTAATATTCCCCTCACTCATTAACAATTACATTGATGGCCTTAAATTGAATGGAGTGTCAACCTGATATAAAAGGAGAATACGCGACGTCACTGACGTCATTGAAAACATTAGACTTTTATAACCTAGTAAACTTTCTTCTTTCTAGTAAAATAAAATAAGCTAGTAAAACTTTTTTTTATAAGCTAGTAAACTTTGTGATAACCCCTTCCTGTTCACGCTATGTTTGAGTGATGAAATATGTGTTAAAGATGTTTAAATTGGGTACTAAATCAACAATGTTATCACACAAGACCGTTTGATTGGTTTAATTGCTAACGTTAAACAATAATCGTTCTTTCTTACATTGTTTGCCAAGGATTTTGAGTTATAATTATGAAGTATGCATTCTTCAAAAGCGCCTTTTATAATAATTGCTGTAGTAACAAGAGTTCTGTCAACATGAGCGAAAGCTCAGAGGAAGAATGTCTCCTCCATATAGCTCAAAATCCTTGGAAAACTATGCAAGATAATTTTAAAAAGCTATCAGTTGTGCCAGTTTTGATTTTTTACAAGAGCTAGATGTTCTCAAGTCTACGTATCTATAAAGAATGCTAACTTTTAAACACTCGTTTGTAAATATTCACTTTTTTAAACAATTAGGCCACTGGCGGCTCGTACCCACGAAACAGGTGTAGTGCCCGTATCTTTTACTACACAACACTTCACCTGTTTCGTGGGCCCATAGGCACCATCTCCATTTAAACCAAGTACAAATAATCCAAGATTAAAACAAGCTATGGTCGCATTTATTATGATGAGGTTCATTTGAGTCAGCTGATGGTTTAAACTGAAACTATACTATAGTTGAGATGCTACTAAGAATACGAGCATTAGCCATTCATAAGAGTATAGCTGACGGCATGAAGTTAGGCCGTTGGCGAATGTCTGTTGACAATTCTCAGGTCTATCAGGACAGTTTGAAGTTGTCTTCAAGGGCGAATTTGTATGAATGGGACCGCTCTCGTTCCTATATACTATCGCAGACTATCCTGACAGAGCTGAGAATTGATAAAAGTCATTCACCAACCGCTAACATGTTCGCCAATAAGGCGTCAGCTATTCATGTACCTGGTTTCTTCCCTAGCCAGAGGCCTATTGTGATATTCTGTGATAACGAAGGAAAATTAGAACAGTATGTAGTAAATAATTAACATGTGCTCTTTTTTATTACAGGTTTGTTTCTATATATTTATGAAATAGGCCCCAAGTTTATCCCTGATGTTGGAGTCCAAAGTATGAAAGTACGATTCCCAAGCGGCAGCTAGAGCGACCCGGCTCTAAATTTGCTGCTAGAGCTGCGATATTATAAATTTTTACTCTGTTATTTGGGCTACTAATGTATACTAAATCAATAAATGGTGAAATCCACTTGAAAGGGGTCGGAATCATACATTAATAGTCCAATGAACCAAACCACCATTACAATCAAAAGTTAAATAATTTCTCCATTCACTTCTGCTATAATAAACGTTTTGAAATCCTTGTGATAGAATAAACGTTTTAAAATCAGATTTATTACTGATGAAAGTATTTACTTCTGATTGGATAAACTTTCTAAAATTAAAGTTATTTCTGAAATAATTTACATCTGAATCAATAAATATTCATCTTAGAATTTCTCGAGATGTTGTTTCACTTCATAAGGGTCACATCCAGCCCGACACGTCAGCTGATGACACAAACAGACAAAAAATGCATTGCGCATGAAAAAGATATCAGAATGGAACTGGTGTGAAATGGTCTCACCTACTCCAATGCTAAAGATTTCCCACATGTGCCAAGCGTCAGTTCGCGTCAGGCCAGGTGTGACACCACACACCGCTCAAATGGAAGACAAATTCGAAGGCATTGTCAAGTCCATCACGTTGTCAAACATACAACAAATATATGTTGGATTCAACAACATATATTGTCTTAATAAATAATTTCCAATACAATATAAATATTCCTAAACTTACTACTATAGGTACTTAATATGAAATAAAAACACATAAATTTTGTCAATTTTCTGCACTAAATAGCCGATTTACACTAAATAGTGTAGAAAATTGAAAAAATCTACGTGTTTTTATTTCATATTAACTAACTAGTGTAGAAAATTGACAAAATCTATGTGTTTTTATTTCATCATGGAACGTTTCTACAATATCGACCACAACTCAGTTCAACTAATCAATATATTCCTGACTACTTAATAATTGAATAATATTTAAAGGTTCATAGTCCTGACTTTCTTCATTTGAATCATTTCTGAACTTACCAAACAGAGCAGCTCATTCTGTCCAATATCGAGCCTGACGAGGTTGGAGAATCGAGCTATGGAGGCCGGTAAGGTGGCCAGATGATTGGCTCTCACCTCAAGCACTTTCAATCTACTCAGACGTCCTAAGTTGGCCGGTATGAACCCCAAGTCGCAATCATTCAAAAACAGCTCTTCGAGAGAAGGAAGCTGTGTTACTACGTCTGGAAGTTTGTAAAGTGGGTTCATGCCAAGATTCAGAAATTTCAGTTTGCTGCATTCTCTCAGCGACGCACTCAAGTTTGAAATACCTGGAAAATGTCGAGCGAACAAACATGTTAGACATATTTAGTGAATTTCTGAACTCTGAATTTGAACTAAATAAAGCTTTAAGACAGCTCGAAAGTTACACAAGTATTCACGATGATTAGAGACAAAATACGAGGGCTATTTTTTTCAACTTCCGATTGTGCCGCTAGGCGGCAGTGCGAGCAGCACTGGCAAACAATGCGTGGCGATGGACTATATAGCTCTCCCACTATAACCCCACCCGGTTTCGGCCATCTGACGTCATTAACAATTCATCTAGAGACACATAAACATGGCCAATATGATAGAATCTCCCGCCAAGTGTGAGTTGCGAGGTGTAATTCGTTGTTTTCAAGCTGAAGGGATATCTGCAGCAGAAATTCACAATAGAATGAAACGAGTATACGGTGAAAGCTTTATGAGTAACAGAGCACAGAGCAAAGCGTGATTGGTGTAGGAATAAAGGAGAGTAATGCTCACATCGGGAACATCGGGATGCTTATTCATGACGACGCCTGTCCTTACAGTGCTGCTGTGACGAAGCGTTCTTTTGAGAGGTCTAAATGAGACGTTTTTGGCCATCCGGAGTAAGTTATAGCCCTGACTTAGCACCAAGCGACTATAACCTTTTCCCAGAACTGGAGAAGATGCTATAGGAGGGCCGAGCTTCCGAACCGACTATGTGCTGCAAGATGCTGTGATAAACCATCTCAAATCACTGGCGGCAAACTTCTTTGAACTAGTTATAAGGAAGCTTGTCTCCTGGTACGAAAAAAACATCGATTTGAATGTTGACTATGTTGAGAAGTAACTAATAATGTAGGTAACTTTTGATAAAAAATGCATTCAATTACCCCCACTAGTTTCATTTTTATGCCACATCGGAAGTTGATGAAAAAATAGCCCTCGTAAACATATTTTTTGCGTGAATGTGTGCGTGTAAGTATAGGGTGGCTACCTTAGCCACGACAAATCATAACCAATGAACGACGTCGCATTTCCACTTCATGACAATACGTAAGAGTGCTTGAGTGTCGTTAGAATTTTTCATCGGGACTGTGACGTATCGTTGCTCATGGTTTGTCATCGCAAAAGTAGCAGCCCTATTTGTCTACGTTGTGGTTTTGTTTACTTTGTCTCAAATCATCGTGAATGATTTGTAGTTAATTGATATCACCTAATACTTATAATGAATATGGACATAGGTACCGTACCGTAATCTAAAAAATATATTTTGAATTGCTCTTTCTGATCGATATCATAAAATAATATAACCACAAATTATCATACTCCCATACAGCACGTTATAAAAATAGTATAAAGTTCTTACATTGATAAACTATACAGTTTTTATGAAATAATAATAGACCGACAAACTTCATGACTGGTTTCCTGATTAACTTGAGGGTGTTACGAAACACATCCTTCTCACTACATTAAAAAGGTTAACAGTTGCCTATACTTTCTGATAGTGTCATGCAAATCAATTTTAATTTTGTACGGCTCAACTCAAACTACTTCAGGCTACCAGAATGATACCAACATTGCGAAACTATAAAATAAGAGTTTGTCACAGACTTTGGAATAATAATGTGAATGTATTGTGTATATACTATGTTTATACAGGGTGCGACAGCGAATTGGGCGATTTTAAAATGAGTGTCAAAAATTGATGAAGCTGTTTACAAAAAATTGCCATAATAATCTTCATGAAAAAGCATTTATATTTTACTGTCATGGCCCGTTGCTCGTAGACTTTCAGTGTACGAGACTTCATCTCGTCTCCATCAGGCATTTTTTCATCATTTTTCGCAAATGAACATGGGGAAACTGTGACTGAGCAGTATTTCGAAATGTTACGCAAATTTTTCTTTCCTCAACTACCCCAGTACGAATTAAACAATGGGACATTATTCCAATAAGACTTAGCAACAAGCCATTCAGCCCAAATGAGTATTCAACTTCTTTATGTCGTTATGTCTTTTTTATGTAGATTATTATGGCATTAATATTTTTTTTGTAAACAGCTTCATCAATTTTTGACGCTCATTCCAAAATCGCCCGATTCGCTGCCGCACCCAGTATTTTGGAAAAATAAAGAAATTTCATAATTCAATTAAATTCATTCAATTCATAATTAATATCTTTTAAAATGGACAATCGTATTGTGAAAAATATTGGAAAAAATATTTTTTAAACTTCAGAAAACACTTTACTCACGGTTTCGACTGAGGTCAAGGTGCTCTAACGACTGAAGACAGCTGATAGCATCCGGAATCGTGGTCAATTGATTGTCACTCAGATTCAACACTCTCAATGCCAGACAGTTGCATAATATTCGAGGCAATTCTTTTATCTGTAAACCAAAGTGCATAAGAATTAATAAATAAACCTATATCATTTTAATCTAGCAAAGGATATGAACATAATGAAAATAGAGAAGAGACTTGTTTCTGGAAGTATAATTAAATTCTGTGATAATAGGACCCTACTCATTTCGGGGTACATTTGTGGAATTTTCTAAAGTAACCAAAACCCTCTTTCACTTTCTTATCAATGAATAGTCATAATCGGTAGTGGCATAATTGAAGGAATACTATCCACTAGTCATTTCTTATTCTAGTGATAGCTCAATATTCTATGAAGCCCCCACTTTTCATTAGATTTTACCTCGAAATGGCAAAGGGTACAAAATAATTTCACCATACTCGTACCGTATGTAATACACAACTTTCCAAGCTAGATTTGCGTTTAGAAAATTGCCGTTTACAGGAGAATCAAAGATCAGCTGTTTAGTCGAGTCATTCTAGGGTTGGAGGTGGAACTAATTGCAACAAAGTTGTTTTATGGTAGAAATGGTAGCTGACACCCTCCTATTTAACGTGTAAAAAATCCCACTCTCAACTCGTGTCGGAAAGTTGTTTTTTTGGCCGCCATATTGGAAAATTTTGCACATTTTTTGGTTTTCTTGGAATAACGTTAAAACGAAGCGTCGGACGAAAAAACTTTCTTAACCTTTTTTTTAGTAAATAAAATTTGCAAGAGAATGGTGGTAGAATTATTTCTTGATCTTCACTAGAAACCGAGTTACGATTTTTCAAAAAATAGGTTAATTTTCAAGAAAAACTATAATCAAGTATTTTTAGTTTTTGCTCGCTCAGATCTTTTGACATATCCCTTTGAGTTGTTCAATTCAAAATCCCTCTGGGGATAATTTTGTCCTCTACAATTTGAGACCAAGTAGACCTTTCTCCCTTGTTTAGTTTTTGAACTAGAGCAATTAAAAGATATCCTTGTATTTGAAAAACCCTATTTTGGGGGGAAATGGTCTCCAGAAAAATTTTATAACGGGCTTGTATTGATATTTTCTCTGGTAATGTCTTTCAGATCAATTTCTAGCAGATACGCTACTCACCGACCTGAATTTAGGTTATGTTCAATATTAAGGTTTGTAAAAACGCCTTCTCCACACTCATTATGTAATATAGTATTAATCGAATGGTGTCATTTTCGTCCAAATCAGAGCAGGTCGTGGTGAGGCCCATACCCCGTAACCTGTACCCCGAGTTCTCAATTGCTTATATTTTATTTCAAAATGGGAAGAGGTACAAAATTATTTTTCATTGTGGTACACAATGTCATTATATCATGACATAATTTTTATTAGAATTCGGACAGGTCTGGGTACATGTTGGGTTTTCCTCCTTTGGGAGATTGGCTGCCGTTAGTAAAGACAGACAGTCGTTTCCCGTTTCTGGAGGAATAATAATTGTTGCATTACACTCGTTAACTGATTAACTAAATGTTATTCAGAGGTGTTCTGCATCTTCACTTGCTTGTGAAGACTGGCTTATGGTTGAGAGGATCGACGTGCTAACCACACGTTACCTCTATACTGATTGATGACTATTCGCCTGCTGTATTTTCTGTCCGGGCTGGGAGGGCATTCTGGCGGGGTGGGGGTGGCTTTGGCTCGGTCGGTGTTGGTTCGGCGGTTGTGGGTTCATTTGAGAATTTATGTTTTTTGGGCCG